>VYXF01006258.1:480174-556962 GCA_013397295.1 Polioptila caerulea | reverse complement strand
TGGAAAGAATGGTGGATGGGGGGAGTTTGGTGTGAATTGACTGAGGCAGGGCTGTTCTGTCCAGAGTAGCTGTGTACGGTGAGTGCAGTGGGGAGCTTGTAAGGTTTAGTCTGTGTGACAACTAAAGCTAGCACCGAGACAAATAGTAAGGGAGAGAGAAGGTTTTGAGAGAAATGCATCTGAAGATAAAAATGGGCACACACGCAAAGGAGTCATTGCATGAACATCAGAGGGGGAATAGGTAAAACTGAAAAGTGTGATTTTAAAAAGGGGCCTATTCCAGGTGGCTTCCATTCTGCTTCAGCTAAACAGACCTTGGGGCAAATGTGAGATACCAATTTAATGCCAGCAAAAAGAGATCTCTCCTGAATAAGAATGGTTGACTCTTTCAAGGCCATATTGTAAGTAAAGGTGATAGTGGTTTAAGAAGATTGAAAGAAAGCAGATGCTGTATTGTAAGAGCAAAACAGTTTTTCAAAAACAGAACTGAAAGGGTATAGTTAATAACCACTGTAGTAATACACGCTTTGGCACTACTTAAATAATCACAATCATGAGAACAGAACGCTCTTAAAGTGCTTAGTTTTATTCCTTCATGGCATCTCTTGTGTTGTTAGGCCTTTCTGTTTTGCTGTAAGATGGAAATAAGTGGGACTAATGAAGATGGAAATTTGACTATCAGAAGCTTATTTGCATAATAAAACTACTGGAGTACTAGTTAAATAATTTGCAGAATTTTAGCATAACTTTTTATTTCCAGGGTTTGCATATAGATTTGGAGTATCCATAACACTATATTTTAGTTAATTAAGAGTAAGAATACCTGTTGCCAAATCCATGAAGCTTTACCAGCTTTCAGAGCTTGATACTCATATTTTGTTTAGAGGTGAGTGACTGAAATATCTTGAAATTCCAATACACAACATTTCTGAAGCATTATACAGACAGAAGAGCTTCCATGTTGATCTTCAGTCAAGTGAACAAATACAGCAGTTCTATTTCCTGAATGCTTTCATTTTGTTTTGGAAGGGCTCCAATAAGTGCCACTGAATCAAGATGTAAAAAGAAAATCAAACCAGAGGCTGAGTGCCCTGTATTCACAAGTGGTGAAATGCTGGCAACTCAGTGGGCTACATTGCTTGAAAGTGATGTGAGTCCCTGAAGTAATTCACAAGCAGGTGGTTTGGTAAGAACTTAGAAATAACTGATGTCCAAACCTTTTGTCAGCTGGTTGCTTTTTCATGGAAGCTGTGTTCATTTACATTCAGCTTGTAATTCAAAAGGTTGTCTTTGCAGTTAGGTGAGACTGCTTCATCCAGTATTTTCAGGAAACTCTGGGGAAAAAAACGAATGTCATGTGAATAGCACACATACAGATTGAAGAGCAGATCTCTTTTGAGAAGTTGAGATATCAATTTAATTAAGGTTTCAGGAACCTTGGAGGATTTTAAATGCAATGAGGTGCCCTAGATTTAATTGTGCTTTGCTTATGGGAAAATCTATTCCTTGATATGTAGAAGGAAACATTTGAGTTGTAATAAGTTTATGTGTATTTAACCCTAAGGATTTGTTGTTTCGGAATGTTAATTTGCAGTGTGTTTTGGGTGTAATGAAGTGGGTATAATATATAGCAGTGAACTTTGTTTTCCCTCTTTAAAATCACCTCCAGCTGGCTCCCAGAAGCCCAGGTCATTCAGAAGGCACTCAATTCTGCGGCTAACAACGTATACCAGTATGGCCGAGAATGGATCACACACAAGGTAAGAGTGAGCTGTCCAAAAACTCCAGTTCTTTGGGGTTTTTGTTTCATTTCTTGTATTTCATAAAAGTAAAAAGAAATAAAAATACATTTGTCAGTAGTTCTTTTCCATGTGTTTAACCATTTTGTTGTCAGATCAATTCTTTCCATTCTGGTTTGAGACTTTTGAAGGAAGAGTGAGAGTGATTTCAGTAGTCTGTTCTGTTCAGTGGATAGTTTATTTTTAAGAACTGAAGAATCTGTCATCATTCTAATGATTGCCAGTGAAAATGTGTCAAATAAAATTGAGTAATTTTTTTTTTAACTGACTTTAGCTATTCTATTATAGACAATGTAGACTGTTATTGCAACCACTGCCCCTCTCTCTCCCCTAATTTCTGTGTGGGCTGGGTGTGGTACACTGGATATTTTTTTAAGGATAATTTCTATAGTTAATCTAACTTTCTTCAGAAGAATTTGCCAAGATTCTTGTTTATATATTTGATATCTAGCACAGATCTCAAATTATTTGAAATATTTACTCTAAAGATATTATCAAGGGTTTTGGATTAAGCATTTTAGAGACAGCATTTATTTTTTAGTGCAGAAAGAAGTCCTTAGTGCAGTAAAATGTTTTTTAGCAAAGTCTTTGTATTGTGGACTATGTTGTCTGAGGTGTGTACTTCATACTGATACTAATTTTTCTAATAACTTGGGTTTGAAATGTGCCTTTACAGACAATCATATGTTGTTCATCAAGCTTGAAGTTCATCAGTGGATGCCTGCTTTGTTCTGTTCTGTATAATAAAAGATTTTTATGTGTTTTAGCTCCATAAGATTTTAGGAGAAAAAGTAAATAACACTGCTGTGATTGAAAAACAAGTGCTGGAGCTCTGGGACAGGCTTTATCACTCTTGGTTTGTGAAGGTGAGTAACTTATTGAAATGGTATTCATATAAACTATCACTTAGCACTCTGAGATAATTATGCTAAGTATGCATTTCTGAGGAAGAGATTAGCAGAAAGTTGGAAGGTTGAGTAAAGGTTGGTAAAAATTTCAAGGTAGAAGTTTCAAGTGTGTAAGAGACATCATTCTAGAGTCACAGTTTTAGTATAGTCACAGCTGTGTCCTGCACTTAAGTAGTTAAGTGTGTTTTTGTGTGTGTCATTTTAAAGTTTTCTCACTTTTTATAATTAATATTTCATATTTGAGCACTTTCTGCTGAATTTTTGTGTTGTTGAGGTCTTGGGAAAAGGCAACTAGTCTTCTTTATTAATTTGAAATTGTCCTCTCATTAAGTTTCTTTCAATGCATTTTTGCAGCCATCTTATAATGGGTTCTGTACACTGAATTCTGAAAAACTCCTAAGAGTTAAATCATTCCTATGCTGCCAATGTTGTTTGCCTTTTAAAGGAAAAGGCAATTCATTAGCGGTGGTGCAATGGAAATACCAAATCCAGAAGTCATATTTCTGAAATACTTCTGTATATATAAATGGCTGCTATCATATTAACACTTTTCTTTATGCAGTTATTCTTCAAGTACCTCTAAAGTTCCAAGATCTCTGCATTAAAGAAATAACATGTTTGGTATAGAACTAGATGAACAGATGATAGGTCTCCATACAGTTTACAAATACAGAAGGCCTACTGGAGGGAGATTTCTGAGTACTCATATGTTTCTACTCTAAATAAATTGCTAGCTTAGAAGAAAGCTCTCAATGTTGGCATTGGATTGTTATAGAAGGTTGCTAATTGTGCATCACAAAGTGTAGCAGTGCATCCAGAGAGAATTGGTAATAAGTAGAAAATGTAATGCTCTTAAATAAATCAGTGCAGGGACCACACTTGGAATGTTATTTGCCATTTGTGGCAAAAAAAGATACTGTCATTTTGAGTGCAGGTTGCTAAGGATAAAGTGTGCAGAAAATTTTGACAAGTAGTGGAATGCTTATTGTAGAAATCAGAGTTAGGAACTTGAAAATTCTCCTTCTGGTAAAGACTAGGATGTTGTAGTCAGCAGGTTTGCTCGAGCTTGCTTGCAGAGAATTTTGGCATTCTTCTCTGAAACACTTGTCACAGTCCTAGACTGAGTCAAACAACCTCATTCAAGATGGTAATCAGGTACTATTCACTGAGCAATAGGCAACTTCATAATTAGGGAGGAGCCACTTAAGGAATTAGCTGTTGTACTTATCACCACATTCTTTTGTCTCGTTGTGTTGCAGTTACAAAGGTGTGTAGTCAGAAGAAATCCTCCTGCATTCAGTTTAACTTTTAGGTTTTGTGTGATTGAACGTTACCTATGGAGAGGTAGAAACCAATAGTGATAAAACTACTTGCTTAGACTTGTGCTTACATTTTTCTTTATGGGCTATACTGGGAAAATTTGTGTGTTGCAAACAGTAAATTATTTAGGCAATAACTGAAATCATTATGTCTTTCTTGTGTGCTTTCATTAAGAGCAAAATAGATATCATTGTATCAGTCAAGCAGTAAAGTTAATTTTTAACAAAGGTGAATCAATACAACATACACATATGTAATTAAATGGGATAATTAACTACAGTTTTCTGTCAAATTTAAATTTTTCCAGTGTGTAGAGTACTTCCAGGCATTTTGGGGATGCCAGTTAAAGCAACTCTTAATTATTTAGATGCATGTTGGATCTATTCCTCATTAAAACATCAGTCTAAAGCGTTAGCTTTTGACTTTCTCGTATCTCTAAACTTTATTTGAATGTCTATTTTCTTTGTTTTTAAGAATGTAACACATTCTGGAAGACACAAAGGACACAAGTGGCACATAAACCGTCAGAACAGCTGGCTTGGAGATATTCTGGACTGGCAAGATGTTGCATCATTTGTTCATGATAACATCGAGACATTTCTCTCAGTATGTATTCTTGCACTTACTATGAAATTGGTCTAACTTTTAACTCATTTCTCCTTGGAGTACCACTAAGGTTGTGGATTCAAGTAAATGGAAAATTATGGAAACGCTTTTGGTGTTACTTAAAATTATCTAAGCAATTATTGCAAGCCTATTTAAGATATAACTGTAAAACAAACAGAAATGTTTATGATAAAGAAGCTCTTGTGCTTTCAGCATCTTCATGGATACCAGCTTCCCAGACAGCTTCCTGAGGCAGATTATTACCTGTGTCACCTGCAAGCTGATTTTCAGTGCATTATTTTATATAGTCTTTTCTCTTTAAAGAAGAAACCAGTTGGTTTTGGTTATAACTGAAGAAGCTATTGACTAAGAAGTTGTGAAAACAAAACCAAGCAAAAAAACCAGGGAGCTTATCTTTTATTTTCCTCAAATTGTTGTTTGCTGGGTTGCAAGCAGCTTATTTTTCTCTTCTTTCATGAAAGTTACGTGGAGAATGAAATTAATGTTTTGCACAATGTGAATTCCTGTATAAAAACATTTCACCTTATGAGGAGAAAAAGAGGAAGCATTGAAAGCAATCCAAATTAAAGTGTTTGACTAAAAGAATCATGTTAAATCCAAAATGTTTAATACGGAATCAATCCCCAATCTCGTACATCTTTGACTCGAGCTGTTGTCATTACTAGAAGTATCTTCAATTTTGGAAGTCTATAATTTATACCTCACTGGCACTATAGCAGATCTGTGGGTGCAATTAAAGCTTATATTTGTCTCCAAGCAGTTTTTGGTTTATGCTGATAGGCATGTGTGCTTTTTCTGTCCTTTCCCAATTGCTGCTTTAAATTATTTAAGTTTCTACCATAGAAGAAGATATGAGACAAGAAAGAGTTGAGAGACACTTTGTTGCAGTAAACCCTTTTCAGTTAATGATGAAATTTGCTTAATATTTTCTCAAAGTTGGCCATGTATGCTTGAGGAAGAGGGTTTAAAAATGCACAACACATTGTGATTTAAAATCAGTGTGGATTTTCCTTCTAGGCAAGAGAGACAGAAAGAGGAAAAAATACCTGATAAGCATGTGTCACTTGCAGCATTGCTGCACAGTACTCAGAAACCATGATGCAAAATATGCTTCAGTAATCTAAGCAGGCTAGAGGAAGGGAATAAAAGTGTAAAGAGAATAAATATTTAAGAATGAAAAACATTAATATTAAAATTTGCATCTAGCTAACATACTTGCTTTACTTCTAAAACCTGGCTTAGAAGTTCAAGAAACAAGTGCCAGCAATTGACTTGCTTTCCTGTTTATTTCCAGGAGCTCATTACTCAGCTTTGGGGAAACACCTGTCTTTTTTCTCCATATACTCATGTCTTAATAGCAGACTAAACCAGTCAGCTTAGTGTAAAGCTCTAAATCCTGATTTCACATCCTTACTGGGCAGCATTTTCTTTCCTGGCTTGCTCATCTATAGTGCATTGCATAAATATTACTCACTCTAGTACTTTAAATTAAAATTGATGAAAATACAGTCTCTGTTCTTCTTTAGGTCATTAAAACATGGAGGTTATGAAACTAAGAATAGCTTTTGCTTAAGTCTGATATGTTTAGGCAAGTTTCTTACCTAGCCTAAGATAGAAGGCAGCCTTTCTGTATTCAGGATTTGTGTTCTTACCAGAGCATGAAAACCTTTCTCCTGGTATTTCGAAGTGGAACAATGGGTTATTAGAATGGTATACTGAATTAGGAAGGGTTAATATTTTAAATTATGTGAGTGCTTTTGGGAGTGTGTGTTCTGGGGATTCAGTTTTTCTTTTGATTAGGTTCTTTAGTTTGGGTTTTTTGTTTGTTTGCTTTTTTCATATTTTATGGAACTTTGGGTGGGATTTAGACCAGATTAGATGGAGCCTTGAGCAACCTGGTCTCAGGAAGGGTGACCCTGCCTGTGGCAGAGGTGTTGAAGCCGGATGATCTTTAAGGTCCCTTCCAACCCAAACTGTTCTCTCTTTTTTATTTTTTAGTTGAGTGTTTTGTTTATGGGTAGAGTGAGGCTGAACACTTGAAATCAATGCTGGCTTGCAGTTTTTAAGAATATACCAAGCCACAGTACAGTCCCAAAGCTGTGTTGACAGTTTTTTTAACATACTGATAATTTAAAGACAATGGGATGGTTGTAAAGAACTGTGTAAAGAAGCAGATACACAGCTCTAATGAGATTTCCTCCACTTTTGGAAAAGAATAAATGTGTATGATTACACTACTTGCATGTAACAAATATTTATGCATAGTTTGAGTTTACCAAAAAATAACTGTCTTGCTAGCCCCTTGCCTTTCTGAAGTATTTCAGAATAGAACAGATGACAGTTTTCTCTGAAAATACAGCTATTTGGCAATGTCATATTATAGCCACAAGCAGATGAGCTTTTCTCCATTGATAGAAGTCATAGGAAATGTTCTTCCTCCTTAATACAAGAAGGAGCATTTGCTGTAAGAAAAATGTTAAGAGAAGACAGATGCTAGTGTTTCACTTCAGGCTTTTCCCATAATGGAAGAAATTTTCATTTTAGAGTTGAAAGCATATAATTAAATCACTGATGTAGGTGTGCTGGGGAATTGCTGGTGTTCATTTAATTTGTAACAACACGCATCAGTTCAAATACGCAACTTTGAGTATCAGGTAAAGCTTGGAAGACTTCTGTACCTGCTTCAAAATGTGCTGTTTATTGTAGCGGTTATGCTTAGCTTTAGTTTGATGTAGACAGAACTTAAGTATTTTTGAGTAATTTACTATATAAACATGTAAATTGCCTGAAGATTTAATATGAAGATCAGCTTTTCTAAGTCATCAGTTTGCTTTTTTTTCTTTAGAAAAGCTTGGGTGTTAGCAGCACTGCTGCCTTTTTCCAGTATTCAAAGCAGTAGTTAAAAACCAGCATTGTATAATCAGTGATGTGTTTCTGAAGTGGGGTTTATTTCATCTAATTCTTGGCAGAGAGAGCAAGAGTGGAGCCTCACTTTATGCCTAGTATTTTGCACCCCATATTTCACCTCAAGGTAGTTTATCACATGGATGAAATAGGCAGCATGTAGCTGGACTATTAAGATTTAATTTCTGAAAAATATAAAAGACTCATTCTTTCCTCGCTCATCAACTTTTCCATTCATAACCCTTTTTCTCCTTTTTCTGTATGCTTGTAGCATTGAGAAAGTGAATCACTGCTGGCTAAATCTGTGAATGATGACTTGGGGCTCCCTTGATGTTACATGAGACATTGCTAATGTCTTCTTAATTTGATCTTTTGGCTTCTTGCACAAGAATACTCATCATTCCACCAGCAGGTGGTATCTCATTCAGAGATCTCCCAGACAAGAAGACAGAAGACCTTCCACAGAGATAGACACAGCAAGCTTCAACTTAGTTAGGTTTCCCTTTCCATGCTTTTAGCATGACTGATCTGTGCATTTTAAATCAAGTCAGCTTCTCAAATATTTCACTGTGTTACTACATATCCTAATATTTTTCTCTGGCTCCAGTAATTTCTTCATTCAGTCTTAAAAGTTTATAGCTAATTCAGTCTATATTTCAGTAATATATCAACTAGCAGGTTGGTTTTGTTTTTTTTTTTACATCTTTGTTTCCAGTTTTATTCCCTTTATATGGAATTAAGTTAGGTACATAGTTCTGTCTGGCTTCCAGAAGTTTGCTGCCTTGAAGTTCTCAACAAATTACTGTTTTGGTCAAGTGCCTTTTAATCCTCATTTTCAGATGTTGACCAGTTTAAAAGTGGCCAAGAGGACACTCTAGATGCCTGAAAACATTGTGTGCAATTTTGCTTTCTCATCTGTTACACAGTAACTGATGCTGATGATGGCACAGCGCAGTGTGATGCATAAGAGAGTCCTGAATTCTGCACAGCTTCGTAGCTCTTTTAAACACTGATCTCCTAGGGCTGCTTACAGAGCAGTGGTTTGGGGAAAGGGATGTGGTTTTCTGTTATTTAATAGTAAAAAAGTAGCTAAAAGTAATGTAAATTATTGCATAAATATTCACACCTGCATTTTGGAGAACTCAGTTGGCAAGGTGTTAACAATTCTTTATGTGTAGTAGGTGAGCTCATCAACTCAGCTGCAGTAGGCTCTGGGAATCAAACAGCATTATGCAGGTGCAGCTGCATGTAATTTGATTTTGTGAGTTGGAGGGAAGTATTTCAGCATGGTCTGATACTGCATTCAGTAATGATTAATGTCTGCTATGTCTGTCTTCTCACCTTAGCTATGAAAAGCTTGTATCTTGAAATTTTAATGATACATATGTGCAACGAGGAATTACTCTGTAGTTGGAGACGAGTTGCTTTCATAAGCTATACCAAAGCTGTAGAAAGGCACTATCTGCACTTACTGTAAAGCAGATGCTGGTGATAACTAGTTCAACAGTTCCAGCCAATGACTCTACCAAACACGGATGTTCATGTAGGAGAACCATTCCTGATGTTATTGAACAACCTGATGCCTACATTCAAACTCTCTGCAGTTGTATACTCCTGGTTATCAGCCCTCAGGCTAAAGCTTCTGGGGAAAGTGTTCAATAAATCCTGCCTATACTGGAGAAACATGCTAATTTGAAGAAAACTTTCATAGTCCCACCAATTCTGTGCTCTCCTCTGGGAAATGGAACAAACTCCTCTTCTTATGAGCTAAGGTCTGTACCAGCTCAGCTTGTGCATTACAAGTGAGAGTTTTAACAATTGCTGTGATTTCTAGTTAGATGGCTGTTAAATCAGGCTAATTTTACTCTTTAGAGCAAAACTTTACTAGACCAATTTTCATTAACAACATGAGTCATGCCAGTGGTTTGCTTTGCAGTCTCCTAATCATTATTTATTGAAAGTGGTCAGTCCTTAACAACCATGTCCTACATGAGCTGTGAGGCTAAAAAAACCATCATGATGGTGCTGTGTGGTTGGCACCAATAGAGGCTGTGCTTAATGGTCTGACTCACAGGAGTCTAAATGAGCTGGCTCAAGAGCTCTTAGGTATGCAGAGCTGGAACTGAATGGACATCATCTTCCCTCAAATTAAGGAGCTTATCCTTTTATGAGATGTTTTTATTTTTTATTCTGGACAGCTCCCGTCCTTTGACCTCTGCTCCCGTCCTTTGACCTCAGCTCCCATCCTTTGACCTCTGCCCTGGACTGTATGCAGTGATACTTGGGAAAAATATTACTTTTTCAGATCAGGACAGGTACCTTGTCCTGTTGTGTTCTCCCCCCCTACCCCTGCTTCCCCCCCCTTTCTTAGTTCCTACCTCATTTTCTTGAAGGAAAACCAATCTTCCTAGCTCATAAAGTTATGCATCTCCACTGCCTTCTTACTCAAAGTACTGCTTGTGTTTCAGGGGCCTTTGTTTTCAACCTGTGTCCCTATTTTCAAGGCCTTTGCTACTGTTCTGTGATTAAACTCCACATTATAACAGAAGACCTGTGGAACAGAAGCACCTGTTCACACACGAGGTTCTAGTAACAAGCTTAAATATGTGGGAGGGGAGCCTTGCATGTAACTAAAGGCCTGCTGTTAGCAATGATAGCACCATCCTTCCTGAATACCAACTGGAAGACCTCTGCTTTAGGTACAAATCATTCCCTCAGAATTCACTGTCCTCTGTGTCTACAGTCCTCATAACAAGATGTGCACATGATAATGTTACCTGGGGGCTACATGAATTTGTAGCACTGCTGCACCCCCAGAATGAATTCATAGTCCATAGAAGAAGCAAAGGGACAGGTTCCAGTGGAGAACATTTTTCAGCAGTGTCCTCTTCACTTCTAACCTCATTTGAGTTCTCCAGAGAATTCACTAATAAAATCTGTACAAAAGGTGAGCTGTAACATTCATAATTCCCATTAAATAGTAGGAAGCATGAGCTAAGTAGGTCTTTCTGTGTTGTAATTCCCTGGCATTTCCCCCAGCACTTACTGCCTCTCAAGTTCATGCTTAATAAATTATGTTTAATATTATTCGCTCACTTCTAAGGGAGAGGTGATCACATGACTTACACTCCTTTATCTGCTCTACAAAATGCTGACTACTGAGGAAAGTTTTTTCTTTGTTTTAGGGGGTTTTTGGTTGGTTGGTTTTGTTTTAATTCAGTCTAATTGCTATTTGTTAAACCCAAGACTGACAGTTGCTTGTTTTGAAGTCTTCACTTATGGCTTTGAACCTGAAGGGCTTTTGTGTCAGAGCTTTTACAGTTTTTTCCAGTTACATTAGTTAGTCTGAAAGAAGATTTGTTAGTGATCTTGCTTCTTTTATATGTTTGAATCACTTTGGCTTATTCATTCTTACTGTAGTTGTTCTGTTTGACGCTAGTGTGCATTGCAGTTAGGATGCCTCTATGTGCCTTCTTTTGATGCATCAAAAATAATCTTTACTATATGTAACCATAAGCAATCAGTTCTCCAAGCCAGTACAAATTTTAATAGATTATCTAGTATTGTTTGATTTATTTTTAATAATTACTTGACAAATCACAGCTTTTGCATTTCTCTGCAAATATTATTAAAAACATGCATTTCATTACCATGAAAGCTTTTAACAACAAATTTATTAAACTAGTAATTTTATTATTTTATTAGGAGTGTCACATTTATTTCTACCTTGTGATGTTCTTGTGATGTTCTCCTTGTTCTTTGGGTCTTAATATTTCTGCTTTTGAAAAGGTGGATATTTTTTCATATTTTTTTCATTTTTTTCAGCAGTGTTAATCACAATAAACAAGTGTCACCACATCTAGCTAGATTTTTGCAATTCCACATAAAAATTTTGAATACTGAGAGAAAAATTCCAAAACCTTATAATGAGCTGCATAGAAACTTAACTTTAGTAAAGTGGATATTTTCATTTGATAGAACCTGCTGTAATGTAGGATTGAGGGAAGATAATTTTTTTTTTTTTTTAAGTTATCTTTGTATGTTTTAATGGAGATGAATCACTCAGCAAGTAATCCTCTGTCCTTGCTAATAGCATCCAGTGTCTAACTCTGTCTTCTCTCCTCCCTCCTTTTTCAGATCCTGGAGTCTCTGTGGATAGTGATGAGTCGCAATGTGAGCCTCTTGTTTACTACAGTTACAGCCTTGGTGACAATCCTCTTCCACAGTGGGACAGCTCTTCTCAATTTTGTGCTTTCAGTGGTAAGTAGTATGTCATTGATTTATTACATGGTCTATTTTACTGGATAACCTAATTGCACATATTGTAACAATGAAAACTCAAACCTAAAAGTATAGAAAACATCTTCTAAACTTATCTAATAGCAGACTCCTTTTAAGACTTTGCAAATTTGCTATCTGTTGGGGGCATTCTAGATGGAGAGCAAGATTAGGAGATAGTAAGTCTTCCTGTCATTCTGTTAGTGGAAAATTTTTTTTAGGCCTTGAAGATACTAAGCTGTAGCTTGTAATATCCTACACAACTGCTGAAATCTTATGGCACAAGCATATCCCTATACAAGCCATTGCTTTCAGGAGATGGAAAAAATTTTTGAAGGAAAATCACCAATTTTGTTCTCTAGTTATCTCCCATAAAAAAGAGATTGCATGAGAGTATTTTATTTCTTCCTTAGTCCACAACTTTGCCCAAGATGGCACATTTAAAACTGTGTCCAAAAAGTTAGCATACAAAAATTGCAAGCTTTGGAACTAATTGCCAATGATTTCAAGGCACTCTGGCTCAGATACAAAATTTATCTTTAGATGCCTAATGACTTATACCAACTTCATTGCATGCGGTTGCTGTGATGCATGATCCTGACTTTTTGTCTGCCAGCCGGGTCCTGCCTCTTGCTGGGGCACTGTGCAGTCAGGTGGTGTATCACAGGTAGTTGGGATCTTGCTGTGATGGAATTCTTTTAAAGATTAGATGCTTGAACTATATTTATATTTTTTTATTTCTCAGGTTTCCTAATTGCTACAGAAAAGTTTTTACTAGTTTGGGGTGGCACAAACTAATTTAAATTTTCCAACAAGATAATGCTCAAAGTGGTTAGCTTTTCTACAGATTATATTTCAGTCCAGTTTTAGTCAGCTTGAATAGAAATTAAAATACAGAATTCTATTTTAGGTTTAAAGATTTGTTCTTTAAAGCACGGAAATAATAGATACTTTAAAACCGCCATTTTGAAAAATATGTCTTCCATCAAAATATTAAGTAGGAATGTCAATCTGTGTAGCACATCCATCTGTGATCCAGTAAGACTGATCATTAGTTGCAGAAGTGTCACTTGTATTTCACTTCTGAGTAAAAGTTCCTGTCTGCACACATGTGCACATGGATGTATGTATATGCCTTTGTGTGGGTGTATAATTATGCATGTGTGTATACTCACGTGTGCACACACTCACTCACTCTGCTCTTATTCAGTTACAAAGACTGGAAGAGAAAAAGCTCCATTTGGCTGAGGGGCATCCACAGTCCTGCAGGGAATGTGCAAATTTTGGGTGCTGTTAGACACACAACTGAACAAACAACCAGAAAACCCAAAACAAGCAAAAAACTCGCAACAAACAAAAGCCCTGAAGCTTTTCGGCAGAAAATTGAGTATGAAAAGCAGATGCAAAAGTATTTACTGAATCAGTGGACCTGATGCTCAAGCAATTAGATTGTATATTTCTTGATACCTGTGGAAATGCTGATTTATCATTTTGGTAGAGAGTGTTTACCCAGAGTTTTGTCTTTGAATTCAGTCTATCCTTCCTCAATTTAGAGTATTTAATGTTTTCAGCTACAGAAAAAATTCTGCAGCATGAAATAGTAATCCATCAGTTGTTTAACTATGGAAAGGTGTTACTGTTTTGTCGTTGGTAAATTATTCCTCATAGTCATTGGCAGAATCTTGAATTGTTGCTTAGGAAACAATTTAGGTATCTCAGATATCCTGTAAAAGAGGTCTGAAAGCTTCTAGCCTCCAGTTGCTCCAAGATAGTGCATATATTTTTGCTGCTGAATGTAGTATTGAGGTATCTACTTGTTGGAGCAAGCCATTTGATAATACATTATTATATTCTGTGACAACAGCTTCTTTTTGCATTTCTACACCTATTGTGCTAAAGGAAATATGTTCATTTCCTAAAAGGCAGATATTTCAAAATTCTGTTAATTTTTTATAGTGCTGTGGTTACATCATCTTCTTTTAGCAAAAATTGAGTGAATTTTGTATGTTTTCCTGGCTTGTGGTTCAGCTTAATGCCATTCCCAGCCATTGCTTTGGCTTTTACCCTTCAGGTGGGTATATCTGTCTTGTGTCTCCTTCAGAAAGCAAGTTTCTTCTGTAAACACTGAGGAAGAACAGTCAGGATAAGCAGATATTATACTTACTGTGCTTAGAACAATATGTTGCTCTCTTTGTTGAAAACTGCACGTGCAGAAGGATCTGTAGGCTGAGCTCAGTGGAAGGAAAACACATCATCTGGGTGCCTGCTTCAGTGTAGAATTTTCTAGTGAAATCAGGAAATATTATAGTAGCTTAGAAATGGCAGAGCCCATCAAGGAAGAAAAATAGCCATAATTGCAGAATTACAAAGGATGTTAAAATGTGATTTAAGTTGTGAGATTCTCTTACTTGAAGCTGTAACTAAACATAGATGATACTGCTACTGGCAGTAGACTGTTTCTCATTAAAGCAAGACTTAATAACTGTTATTATTTTTTTTAAGCTCAAAATGAATGCTAACAGCATGCTGTTAAAATCTGCTAATAATGACTTGTTTTATTGGCTAGATTGGTTTATCCCACAAGGCAGAAGCTAAACACCTGGGGAGATGGAATATAGCCTAAACCAATATATGATGTTTAGGATGGGGGTCATTATAGGTCAGTAGTTAAATGTGACTTTCAAGTTAAAGTCTGGAAGGGCAGAGTAGGGGGAAAATGGTAGTAGCATTTTACTGAGTATAAATAAATTAGGAACAGAGACAGATGTCATTTTGAGATTGGTAATGAAATATTGCAATTCCTACCATTGCTGTCTGCATTTTGTTTTCTGAGCATCTTTAGAAGAAATGAAGGAAAAGAGCATGAGGTGTCAGCAAACTGGAAAAAATGCTTGGAAGTAAAAGACATGGAGATCAGACTGTTTGGCTCATAAAAAAAATAAGATATTGTTTATTCTAGAATACAAGTAGGTTGGAAACAAGGAAAGTGAAAGAATTCTTTCTAATCTTGGGAGAAAACAAAAAATATAGGAGTCTTGTACATGAAACAAATATAAGCCATAGTTTACATTTGGAGCATACAGAATGGATTTTTCTTGTTTGAGGTATTCTGTTTCAAGATGGACACAGTTCTGTGATTTATTCTTATCTAAGAAGTTGCTGAGCCTGTTAACAGGAAAATAAGAAAAACATAAATGACTGCAACATAGAGGGAGCTAATCAAATTTGATTGTTATTTTTTTGTCTTTTAACTGAAACAGTGGAACTGCTATCACTTCTGCTGAGACTCATCATCAAACTCACAGGAGAAATATTCACTTAAGATTGCCAGCTTAACATAAAATTTATCGTTGTGAATTTTTGTGTCATTCGTATCTGATACCCAGCTGCATAATGACTCTTGAGACAGCCCAAATTTATTTGGCAGTTTTGTTTGCTTGTTTTGAGAATAGATGTAACTATTCAGGAATTTTTTGATCTGTTAAATATGCTGAAAAGGAGCCAAAGAGCCCCACAACTAGAATGATGATCAGCATTCTAGTTGTTTGATCTAGATGTGACTTTGGAAAGAGGCTGAACAGAGACAGAAGTTTTATAATGTCTAACTGTAAATGTTAAGTTCTTTTTGGAACAGGGGAGAAAATAATTCTTTCAGCTCTTTTTTTTTTTTTTTTTTTTTCTAAATCCAGACTTGTGGAAGAGTATCTTGTTTCTTTCCAGTAAAATTCAGTACTGAAGAGTAGCTGCATACTCCTAATTCTGTGAAGTATATATATTACCTTGTAATTTAAAACTTCAATTTGTTTTGCAGGTAATTTTTCTGACCACCCTGTTCTACCTGTTGAGCTCCAGTGATGAGTATTACAAGCCAGTAAAATGGGTGATAAGCCTGACACCTTTGTCTCAGCCAGGTCCCTCCTCAAATATAGTTGGCCAATCTGTGGAGGAAGCAATAAGGTATGTTGCTGATTTCTTGCCCTTTGTTGAAAATTCTTCTTTAAATTTCAGCTGCATATAATTAACAATTGCAACAGCTTGTGTTTCAAAGATGAGTTGCAAAAAACATTTTAAGAACCTGTCATTGTTTATTTTTTCCCTTTGACTGTTAATAAAGCAATTGATTGGACTTGGCTAAAAAATTTTCTGAGGTCTGTGCTGTCATCAATAGTGTTTTGTAAAACTTCTACACCCATGACATTACTAATTCATCAGGAAGCAGTGTTTGCAGTTGTTTTGGCAGTAGCAGCTGGTGCAGCTTAGTAGGAGCAGATGCATGCAGCAAAACAGTAGAAATGGAGGACCTGGCATCAGTGCTATACACATTTCAGAATTACTTAGTTTGAAGTATTTTGTAATTTGTATTTTGAGAATAGGTACCCTTGTACCTGGAACCTATTAGATATGCTTTTGGAGTATATTTTGCAGTTCAGTTTCACCTAAAAGAAATCTAGTTCATGATCTCCATAAACCAAATTCCATCAAAGGGAACACCAGGGTAGTGCTCTCCTTATCACACTTGGAACTCTACAGTGCTGCACCCACAGAGTGCATCCACAGTGTTTCATGCCTAATCACCATTTTTGAGTGTTGGCTCTAAACTAGTTCAGTAATTAAATGAGATTTTTTTAATGTGTTTAAATATGATGCACAAAGATTTCACAGTAAAGCTATTCTTGGAGTGGTGCAGTAAAGTTCATTCATCACAGATGAATGAAATCAGTAGCTTTCTTCTGTTAAGAGCTTGAAACACTTGAAACATGCTGATAATGGAATAAACTGGATTTTAAATAAGGTGTTTATGTCCTAGTGTACATTTTCCAAAAATTGATGGTCTGGGCAAAGTGAACAGATTCCATGCTGAATTCTGTATAGCCGTTGCCTCTTACACCACTGCTTTCTGTGTCATCTTGTGCATACATACAAGACATGACCAGGCGTTAAACTGTGGAGGTATTAAAGCTGCTTTCCAAACTCATTGCTAGATGTTTGCCATTTTAACAATGGCAAGGTTATATTATGTTGCATAGGTTCTTGAACAAGAATGCTAACTGCTGTAGTCATTTGAAGTGAAGGGGCAATTCAGGTAGAAAACAACAGATCTGGAACCCTGCCAAAATGTTAATAGCCTTTCTCTTGAGTGACTGCTATTGAGTTTTCATTGATTACATGGTTAGTATCTCAGTTCTATCTTTTCTGAATAGTGTGAGTGGATTTAGAAACTGATACTTGTCTTACAAATTGTTCTCTTTAGCCCATGGTAGAGTGGAACAGTGTGAAAATGTAGGTATGGTTTAGGTATGGTTTATCTGGGTGTGGGTACTATGTGAGGAGGATTGTATTAAATGCAGTTATAAGTTTACAGGTATGTGACACAGGTGACCCAAGGTATTTCTCAGAATTGGAATGGAGGAAAGAAAGAAAGAAAATCTTTTTAGAGAAACCACAGGAAAATGAGTAGGGGAGAGACAGCATGCATCAGTAACTGCAAATATGATGAGAAAAAGCCAGTGTCTGGAGAATGTGGAATGGGAAGCAGCTTGCCATATGCGAGGGACCTCGGTCTGTGTATCCACTAAAGCAGCCTGAATCAGTCACTTATATTTGATTGGAGTGGCCTGTACTTGGTGCCTTACTTGAATTCTTTGGAATGATTCTTCTGAAATTTTCAGAAGTTCCTCATTTGTCAGTTGTACCTAAGGATTTATCCTAATGATTCTCAGTTAGCTTGCATTCCACTCAAATTTTCAGTGTGTAAACATGGTGAGTGTAGTAACAATTTCCCATTAATTTATGCATGCCCAATCTGTTGCCATCTGAAAAATAATTGCTACTTCAAGCCCTTTCTTTTGTCCCAAAGTAGCAACTGTTCTTTCTTTTTTGAGGTGAGTTGTTGCTGCAGGGGGGTGGGAACATAAAAAAGACTTTTTCACCTCATCTGTAAATGGCATGCAAAATGGATGTTAGTGCTTGGTAGTAGGATGGAAGAGGCACCATTTGTGGTATGAATTGTCAAATAGTGAAACATCTGTAGTTGCTTTCATCATTAGCAGTGTGTAAACTTACACAATGCGAATTCACCCTCAAAGTATTCACCCTCAAAGATTAAGTTAATAAATCTCTAAAGTTACCAGCTGTGTTCCAGCTCCACTCTTCAGCAGTACATACCACGTGCACAAAGCTAAGGCAGCATCTAACTAGTCCTGTCTAGAGAGTGGGGATCCTCTGGGCAACTGATAGACCTAATCTCTCTGTTGCTCATAAACCAAATGACATAAAAATAATCATCCTCCTTGTTGTCAGTCACTTTTGTGCTCTTTTACTTTAAATGTATTTGTGAAAAGCACTAGGAAGCTTGGATGTAATCAAGGAACTCCACTACCTTGTGTATTTTGCCACCTATTTCAGAGGAAAAGAGCAAGGGAGAAAGAAGAGGAGGGCAATTGGCAACTCATTTCTGTAGCTCAAGAAATCCTTTAATTTAAAGATGTTACCCAGAAAGCTTTTAAACAAAGACCTTTTCCCATTTCAGTTTCTCTTATTGGAACTGTGCTGTGTTTTTTATTTTATGGACTAGAAATCGCTATACATTTAATACTTTTCTAACTCCTTTGATGATGAGTTTGCAAATACAGTGACAGTTCTCTGTTCACACAAACAGATTTATGAGCTATATAGGGGTAAGAGCAGCTTTCCAGGCTGTTTTGTGCCAAGTGTTGAATCTCTCAGTGTTTCTGTCAAAATTACGCAGATTATAAATTTGAACTTGAGTAATTGGAGAAAAGATAGATGCAGCTGTGGCAACACTGTAGGAGTTTTGAAGAAGCTGAGTGTAATCCAAGAACTGCCTGCTGCAAACCATGGAATGAATTGCCCTCCTGGCCTTTGATAGGAAATTCATTCATCCAGGATGCCAGGGAAGCAAAATGCCAGCAGCATGTATCAGGTGGTGGGATCGAGCAGGGATTTGACAGGAGCATCATGCTCTGCCTGAGCCAAGAGCTTGTTTGGCAAACCTAGTGGTACAGAGGCAGAGCTGTGGAAGACAGAAGATCACTTGAAGGCACCAGCCAGCACAGCTCCACCGATGCTGAGTTGTGCTGGGAAAAGCATGAGCCTTGCTTTGAGGAGGTGACTGTCCTAGTGGGACCTGGGGACAGCAGTGACTGCCACTTGCTCTGACTTCAGCAAGGCTCGTGACTGCCTCCAGTAACCATCTGGGTGAGCATGAGCAGCAGAAGGGGGTGGCTGTAGGAGCACTGCTGTGTGCTCAGTGGGACAAATTCCACCTCTGGGGATGCTGCTGGTGGTAGTGTGACTCAGGGCAGTGATGGGGCTGATGCTAGTGATGGTTTGGAGTGAGGGATTGGGTGATGGTGGTAGAGTCACCTTCTGCGTGGTTATGGCTGTCCCTTCCTACCTGTAGAAGTCAGGACAGCTGCTGGAAATGTCCCTTGCCATGTCAGGAAGGCAGCAGCTCAATGGAAGGAGGGTCCTCCTCTCCCCCGTTCTTCAGGCCTCAGTGCTGAAGAGATGGCACCTTTTCATGAGGGACAGTGGGAAGGGAGGGGCCATGCAACCCTTGACAGTCAACAAAAGAACTCTTTTTCTGTCTCTCTCTTGGGACTGGAAGGCAAATGGCAGCCTAAGGGATGATCTGCTGCTAGTTTGGTCTTTTCCCATGTTGTAAACATGACTGTAAGTTGGGCATTTGCCTTTACCCCAGATATGTGCCTTTTGAGTTTTCCCAGTTCTCACAGGCAGTGCTGCCTGCCTCCAAGCAGCCCTCCAGATGGGAACTGGCAGTGTCTGGACTATGGAACAAACACAGATTTGCAAATTGGTCATAAACCAGTTTTACCAATTTTTAGTATCTTTCATCATGAAAATACTCTTATGATTTTAGACTAAGCACTTGTGTGTGCCTTGTTGTCATATATTGCATTTGCTTCTCCTCATTGCTTGCATCATGTGGAAGGTAGCATTTAATCTACTGGGAAGAGGAAAGATCAGTAGTTATGTGATGATTCCCTAAAACACAGTAAAAAACCTGTGAGGAAGATTACTACTGATGGCATATGTGACCACAGGGATTTCTGCCTGATGTATTAAATACTGGTTCTCTTTCAAATCAACCAACTAATTCAAAATTCCATGCTGGAATTTCATGTGCCATTGCATGTAAATGAGGTAGGAAATAAAAATTTAGGAAAGTTATAATAATCCCAAATACTGCTAGTGCCTCAGCAGTAAACAAAGTGTTTTCTGTTCTCCAGTAGCTTTGATCCCTCAAGCCCAGTTGGTGTATGTTTTCCTTTTTCTTTGGTTTGCAATCTCAAGTCTTTCTCAATCTGATTCTAACTTTCTTGGTGTGGCCACATTTCATTACTCTTTTTTCTTCTTGGTATATTCTTCATTTGTCCTTTGCATTTCATTCCTCCATCCCTCCACAGTTCAGGTTTTTTGTTTGCCTGTTTTCCATATTGCATAAGTGGGTATCAGGACAAAAATGAGATGAATTAAAAAGTGAATATTTCATCATGTGTGAGAGTCTCCCTTGACTGACAGTAGTGGTTGGTTGCCTCTGAATATAATAAATACATGATTTACATTGACTGAAACCACTTAAAGTCAGCTATAGGAATGAAGAAAGGGAAACAGGGATGGGCCTGATGACTGTGGTGGAAGGATTATGCCAGAGTAGGTTGAGCTTCAGGAATTTTTTTGGCACCACTCTGTCAGGTTCAGGAAGATGATTTGCTTTAGAAACATGTGGACCACTTGGACCAGTTTACTGTATTTAGATAATTTTAATTCTCAATTGTAGTTAGTGAATTTTTTCATTGTAGTATTTTGAAGGTTGAGGGGAATCATTATCTGCCCATAACAATGTGAGATTTGCTTTGTTCAGTAGGGTTCTGTAAAATAAAGTTGGTTCATGAGTCTCCTACTTTACTGTATAAGTAGGAAAATTATAGTCTTTACCCCTGAAATAGGGAGGGGGTGCTCTTATTTGGTTTTTTATTTTTGTTTTTTTTTTTGTCCTGAATGGATGAAGCAGCAATTCTCCAAATCACAGATTTCCAAGTAGTAGCATGCACACCTTTGCCTGAACCATTTTCCTTTCCCTGAGCAGCATGTCGTTCTCTTCCTGAATGCACCATACCCTTCTTCCCTGAAGCTCCCATTCTGCTTGCTCTGGTGGAGATATTGCACATTACTAAGTTGCATGTTCTCACGGCCTCGGTGCAATTTAGTGTGTGCGATACTTTCACATGAGTGCATGCACACGGGTATGGCTGTGGCTTAAAGTTACTGCAGCTTTCCGTTCTGGTGGGGCCTCATTAACGTTGTGAAACGGTCTGAAACCCACAAGGGTGTTCTGAGTGATGCCTTGAAACATGTGTCAGTGGAAGTTTGTCCTGTAATGCCCCAGGAAGATGAGTACTGTTTGTTTTCAATTTGAGAAGGGTTATCATTATTTGCTTCATTTTCTTCATTTGCCACGCATGCCTCAAATTTGATCTGATGTTTCATTGGTTATAGGAAAGTTACTTAAAATATTACATATTTCTAAAGAGGAAATTGTTGTCCTTAGCGGAAATTGGTTGGAAAGTCAAAAAAAAGATTCGATATGAAAAAAACCTATACTGGTTCTATAGTGTCTATAATGTCTTGATGGATGAAATAATGGAATTTCAGCTTTTATTTATTAACAGCTAAAGAGATCTGTAAAGAGCTAGCATACAAACAAACAAAAATCTCAGCTGTTTAAATATCTAATTGGTTTGATGTGGCATCCTGGCAGTGATTATGGAGAAAATGAGACAATGATACAATTCCCACAGAAAACAATAATCTTCCAGCATGTTAAGCTAATGCTTAGAAAAAGCAAAATGTGTGATCTTGTTTATTTTACTGCAACATTAATAATTTCTTTCAGATTAATTTTTCAAAGATAACTGTTAACTGATTATGTTTTAACAGATTTTTTGCATGCAATGAATGTTCTTTAGTAGCAGGAGTTACTTCCTGCTGAAACCTTTTTGTCGCGGGAATGCATTTAATAGGACCTTACTGAAAGTTTTCAAGCTTTACTTAAGGTGTATGTTATGAGATGGGAATAGAATTGAACAATTTTCCTAATGATTCTGTCTTAATCATGAATCCAATGGCATCCTGGCCAGTATCAGGAATGGTGTGGCCAGCAGGACCAGGGCAGGGATTGTCCCCCTGTACTCGGCACTGCTGAGGCCACACCTCAAGCGCTGTGTCCAGTTCTGGGCCCCTCAATACAAGAAGGACATTGAGGGGCTGGAGCAGGTCCAGAGAAGGGCACTGAAGCTGCTAAAGGGTCTGGAGCACAGGTCTGGAGCAGCTGAGGGAGCTGGGCGTGTTTAGCCTGGAGAAAAGGGGTCTTGGGGGGACCTTCTCTACAACTCCCTGGAAGGAGCCTCTAGCCAGGTGGGGGCCCGCCTCTCCTCCATGGCATGAGAGGAAATGGCCTTAAGCAGCACCAGGGAAGATTCAAGTTGGACATTAAGAAGAATTTCTTCACAGTAAGGCTTGCCAGGGATTGTCCAGGAAGGTGGTGAAATCACCATTGCTAAAAGTATTTAAGAAACAACCAGACATGCCATTTAGTGCTATGGTTTAGTTGACAAGGTGGTGATGGGTCAAAGATTAGACTTGATGGTTTTGGAGGTCTTTTCCTCCTAAATGATTGTGTGGTTCTCTAATGAAATAATTGCCTAGTCTAAAACTGGGAGTAACAGACGCTTGTGTTTTGCTTTTAATTACACTGAAGAAAGGAAAGCTTCAGTTGAGTTATTGGAAAAAGTAGAATGTGGTCTGTAAATATTTAAGAGATGCCACATTGTTTCCGTCCCTATGCTGAGCCAAATTGACTGTAACATAGCCTGATTATCTTAGGGTAGTAGTATATCTTAGGTTGGTAGTAGTATTTTTAAGCTGCCTATTTTAGTAGCAATAAACACATGATATGCTCACACCACTTTTTTACTCTTAAATATTCTCATATTTGCAAAAAGAACCACCCTAGGATTTGTCTTTACCTGTAATTCCTTTTATATAGAAAATACGTGTCCTTAAACACAGAAGCTGTCTCTGTATTGCTTTAGGTACACATGATTTCAGTTATTCAAAGAATATTTCAAAGAAAAACAGATCTTCAAAGAAAATTTCAGAAAATAATTTATATGGTCATAATTAGTCTTTACTCCAAAATTTACCTGAAACTATGAAAAAATATTCATTATTATAGACATATAATTTTGGTGAAGCATGTCACAGTCTGTAAATTTAATCTGAATTTTGCAGTTTGCTACCCCTAATTCACAAGATTATCTAAGTGCATTAGCTGATGCTGAAACAAACAGTTCTGTTCTCTCTGCCCTGCAGGCTGGTATCAAACACATTCAGGGGGTACTAAGGACACCTTGCTTTTTATGAGGGACAGTGTGGATATTTTGCCATTGGCTTCTTTCATATTCCAGATGGCATGTTCTGTATGTTGTAACAGCAGTTCTTCCTAGTGCATACTTCTAGTGTGTAATTCTGTGGGTATCCAGTGTTTTGATTAGACTTGATGGTTTGTAAAGACTGAAAATATCTGTAAACATACAGAGGATGTAGGTTAGTGTAGTACAAGTGGGAGCACATTCAAACACATTAGCAGATTTCCCTGCAATCTTTAAGAATAGTGCAACTACGCTGCATCTCAGATCCTAGTCCCTTAATTATGTGTTTCACTTAGGCTTTTATACATATACACTACTTTTCTTTGCTACAGCACCAACTTTTAAAAAGTTATTTACATGTCAAAACCTATTTGAATGAAAGGTTAATTGGTAATGACATAAACTGTACCTGTAAAGAGAGTGATGCTTAAATTACATCTGGAATTTAGATCAGCCAGTCAGTTGCTTCTAAGGCAGGTTGACTGGAAGGGACAGAAGGGAAAAGGTTGCTGAAAGACTTAATTAAATATATAGGGGAAAGATACTCCATCAGGTATTTCTAAGAATAAAAGTGTAGTATTAGAATTATTTTTAGTATAATGTTGCGGGGTTCTATGTTTGCATATCTGGTAATTCTTTATGTGTCATTTAATGTTGCAGTATATGTTGTTATAACCTTGGTTAGATTTCTGCTATCTAAAATACAGATCTATTGTAGTGTAAGAAGGCAGTATGAGGTCTTATATAAAACTTGAGGATTTCCTGATATTTCAAAGATCTAACATCACAGCTTTAGCTTTTCACTCTTTCGAGTTATAGCGTCAATCCATTGTCTGTCGTCTCCAGCAACATAAGCAATGAAAATACTTCCTTCTTTATGCTTGTGTTTCATAATTTTATAATAGGAATAATCTGAACTGTCTAGGAGTTTCTTGATACAAGACTGCAATGGATCTCAAGCAGTATTGACTCAAGTCAGCTGTTGCTCTCATTCATGAACTTTTCAAGCTAAAATGGGAATCTTAAAGTATATATTTACAAGTGGTGTGGAGAACAATAAATATTAATGCCAGCACATGTTAACAACTAAGGCTGAAGGGGAGAGAGTGCATATCTGAACAGCAAAATATTAAAGTCCATGAGAAACTATCACCTTAAAAGGTGAAGTTTTCACTAAATAAATGAAAGGATCATAAACTTCAGTAGATAGAAATAGGCCTAAAGCTTGAGGGTGGTGCTGAGTTTGATTCATTTACTCAAAGCTCCACAAAATGCTATTAAACCCAAGTACGATTTTTCACATGCAGCAGGAGCAACAAGCAGTCAGAGGGCTGAGGGATGACAAGGGGTACTCAGCACCCACAAGGCTGCTGCAGGTTGGTGCAGGGGGGAGGTAAATGATGATGTTTTGCTTGTTGCTGTGAAGGTTAGTGGAGGGAGTCACACTGTAAAACCCTTCTTATGGATGAGCTAAAGCAGAATCTCTCAGAAATTACAGGGACTGTAGAAAAGCTTCTAGAAAAAAACGAGATTAAATGAGCAATAGCAAATTGTTGTGAGTGACTGATGATAATTGACTATAGAAATCTCGAGGGGAAAAAAAAAATCCAGGAAACCCAGAAAGTACAAACTTGTAAGCGGGATGGATATTGGTAGTCTGAGGCTTAGTAGAAGCCTAAAGACATACCAGCACCTGGTGAGTATGATTTAGTTATAAAGAATCAGTGGAGTTTTCACAGAAGGAAGTTCTGCCTCATTCCTCATGTTTATTGAAGTGTGGGCAAACAAGACCTGTAATAAGTTCATCTGTCTCCTATGTTCTACCAAAATTTAATAAAGGCTTTTTACAGTATCACTTTCCTAAGACTTATAAGGATAAGGGATATTGTCTTTATACAGGAAGAAGGTGGGTTTAAATTAGATATAAGGAAGAAATTCTTTACTGTGAGAGTGGTGAGACACTGGAACAGGTTTCCCAGAGAAAACGTGGATGCGGTAGGATTCTAGACAAACTCAGTTAGAAGACAGCAGTGACTGGGAAATAAAATGACTGATGAAATGTAGTGTAGATGAAAGTGATACATGAGGGGAGAACCAGTCCTAACTTCACACATAAACTGATTACTGCTGTGCTGACTCTTATCACTTGGGAGCTATATTTTCTGGTACACAGGCTAGCTCAGTGGTTGGTAATACTTTAAAAACATCTGCCAGGCATATCAAACATTAAGATTTGTTACCCCAGACCTAGGCAACAGAAACACAGAATAGTACTCCCATTGTATGAAACTCTGATTTTCCTGTACCCTGAGTTAGTGTGCCATTCTGGTTCCTGTATCTCAGAAAGCTAGGAGTTCAACAAGACTGGCTAGAGAAATTAAGGCATGTATCAGTTTCTCTGTGAGGAATGACTGTGCTCATTAGGACTCTTCAGCCTGGAAAATAGGATGTTACACAATTGAAGTTTGTAAAATCAGAACCAGTCTGAAAAGGATTACTGAGCTGGACTGTCTCTTCTAGGATAAAATCTTAGCATCACCAAAAAGTGACCAGGCACTTAAAAAAAAGCCTTGGTTCATGCAGCAGGCAGTAGGGCATGGGTAAGGTCTTGCAGAAGAACAGTGGAATTGCAGCAACTTGCAGGATTGAGCAGCAGGACCAAGAAGATATATTAATTGAAGAATTATTAATAGAAAGCCTACGTGAGTTTCCTAATATCCCCTGAGGTGGAAGTAGAGGTTGGAAGAATGCTCAGGGGGGATTTTTGAAGAGGTTTGTCTATTTCTTTTGTTCCCTTAGCATGTGCTTCTGTCTCTTCTGGAGATGGGATGCTGGCTAGACAGATCTTTGATTTAAACAAGTTTACCTTTTTATATATTATGTTCCAAGATAATTTGAAGACCAATGCAATATTGCACTTAGTAAGCATCATCTACTCATGATAAAAATCTGAAAATGTTAGAAATAGGTGATAAATAACTTGTCCTTTCAAATGTGCTTCTCAGAAGAATAATTGTAAGCTTACAATTACAGGCCAAAGTAGTAATTAAAAAATAAATACAAATACAAAGGCATTTTAGACAAATAATCAGATGTAGAATTTCTTACAGGTTAATTGCTATTTTTCACTGAATGTAGACATTTTTCTGTTAGGGAAGAAAGCCTGTAAGCCACTGTGTCCGTCAGACTGGTTTGCCACTCTTTAATCATGTTTTGATAAAGTCATTGGATCCTTGTCCTGCCTTGGGAGTATGCAATATTTGCATGTTTCACCATCTGGAGGAACGATGCTTTGATAGAAGACTGTATTACTTTATCTGATTAGTGTCATTACTAGCCTGCATATGTTGGACCTGTTTTGTTCAGTTGTATCATTCATGAGGAGGAATTAATTTCAGCAGCAAAACTGTTGAAATCCTGTCATGGAGTCATCTCTGAAAGTAATTTGCATATTTATATTGCTCCTGAGATGATCTTACTCTGTCAAGAAACACTTTCTGCCACTTCTGCTTTATTCATAGCTGGAATCTATCTTAGTGCACTTAGCTTACTTTCATGTTAAATTTGAAACTGAAATATAAAGAGGGTCATTTTTTATCCCTTAAAAGAGATTCAAAGAACTGCTTAAGAGTTTTTTTTTTCAAAAGGACTTCTTTGAGTCATTTCATTCTTCAGTGTTCGCCTGGTGATCACTTGAAGTTTGGAGGATCACTGTAAAAGAAGAATATGTTGGTCTTTTTAAAGATAATAGCTGTCACTGGCAGCTTGTCTTTTGCAACAGATCTTGGTGGTGTGTGAAGAAAGTTCACTCACCACCAAGAGTTCTTTGGTTTTGAAGTTGTGGTGACAGTGAATTTCAGCTGGCATAAGACAGCGCTGATGTGTTCTTGCTCTCCAGCCATGAGTGCACTGGCTTCTTTCCTGGTGCGAGTGCAGCTATTTAGGCCACTGCCTATGAGTTGGCTGGGGAGTGGAGACCTGAGCTATTTTGTTAAAACTAACCCATCATGTAACCATTGTCATGAAAATGAAAAAGCCGAAAGTAGGAAATGAAGAAGCTGAAAGTAGTCTTTGTAGAAAGTGTCAGGCACATAATGAAGACTGTGCTGGCAGGTAGAGGAAGGATCATCTGGGACAGAAGTAAATCTTTGGAACAGGGGAATGGAAAGGCTCCTTTCCTGGGACACTTCTGAGCTAACCTGATCTGAAGATAAATTGTGAAAACATTGAAATTTTGAGTGCATTTTGCTTACACTTTGAACCCTCTTTTGAAATGTGATTGTCATGTTGTATTGTCAAAATAAGCTGAATAGCTGAGATCTCTTAAAGCCTCATTTTGAATTAATCAGTTCTCTGTACAGAAAAGTTTACAGCAATTGTGTAGTACAATCCTTTTAGTGTCTACTCAGAGAATATGGGAAAATACCAAACATCACTGATGTGAAGAAGATCACAAAATAGTGAAATTGTCTTATTCTAACAGTATTTTTGGCTGAGGGTGTTCCTGTTACCAAGCTTGCATTTTAATTGGATTGTAAATGGTTGTGTGGATTGTAAAGTGTTTTGTAAGGAATTTAGAGAAATGCTATTTATTGCAAATTTTTCCAAGGATGGATTCCACTTTTGTCTAGTTTTTACTCTTATGCCCATTCACAAGCCAGGTTTCATGGGCCTGTTCATGTAAATTTAGTATAATAACCAGAAAATCCCTCTTCTGAACTTATGATATGCTTACTCTAATCTTTCTGGTAACTCAAATTCTCATTATTTCAGCCCATATGCTCTTCTCTCCTGCAGTGCTCTGGGAGCAGAAAGATCTAGAAAACCAAATTAACTCCAAGGTCAACAAATCCATGATCTGAGCTGAAGAGTTCTTTTCAGCTGGGGTTGCTGCAGCATTAGGTTGAAATTTTTGAAATCTCATTGTGTCAATTAACAGTGAATAGACTTTACCTGCAGGCTCTGTGAAGTGAACCTGAATTCAGGTGGATATACATTTGATATAAACTACAGTAGTAATAAAAGGGACACGCTAGACTTTTTATGGCCAACCAGTAAAAGAGAAAAAAAAATCTACAAAACCCGTAAACTGAAAAGGTGTCCCTTTCCCTTGTGGATTCTACAAGCAAATTCCCTAGCTTAGGGACAGAACTTAGTAAAAGAAACTTTGGCCAAAAGAAAAAACAACAAAAAGTAGGCCAGCTGTGCAGAAGCATTTCACAGAAGTTTCTTCATTTTTGATCTGAATAATGTAAAGCATGACCCATGTCCTCTGTGATTTTTTTGTTGTTTTTTTTATTTTACATGCTTTTTAAAGCTCAGTAAAATGGAATATGTATGTCTGAGTATGCCTTATGCCAAATTGGCATGAAGTGCTCATAAA
The DNA here is from genome assembly GCA_013397295.1 of Polioptila caerulea. NCBI lineage: Eukaryota > Metazoa > Chordata > Aves > Passeriformes > Certhiidae > Polioptila > Polioptila caerulea. Next base: position 528,266 of record VYXF01006258.1, on the reverse strand, counting down.
TTACACATTTGCAGATGACAGCTCTTGCAGGTAAAGTGGTTCATCCAGATCCAGTGCCAAAGTGAGACGTGAGCAGCAATTGGATTTTCTGCTTTCCGAATCATACAATTACTCTTGTGTATAAAAGGAAACTGCATGGGTGCCAATAATGTATTAAGAGATGAAACTTACTTACTGTCATAATTACACCAGGAAGGTCTGCATTTTACAGATGGTAATAAATTCATGCAGCCCTGGCACTAGCACACCCACATCATCTTTAAGGTCTGGTATCTCAGGTGCAGAGTAGCTGAAGCAAATTGCTGATAAGATTCTGATTAGTGTTTTCAGAATTATTCTTTTTGCTGCCTTAACCATGAAGCAAAATAGATATGAATTTCCAGACCTTAAGGTGCAATTTTTAGGTTTTGTGACAGTTACCAGACAGTAACAAATACGAGTTTTCAGAGAGATGAAGGTTCTTGTGGTCCACACCTGCCACAAAGTAGTATCCCCTGTGCCTTTGTTATGGCATTTCATGACTTCACTTGAGGCAGACACAAACCAAGGGGAAGGAGAGGAGGAGAACGAGACTCGGTGCAGCCTTTTCTGGCTTCTTGCTTGACCACTGGTGTTTCCCAACATCCCAGCCCTGTGTGATGGCTTCTCCTCTCAGTGCATTAGTTGGGAGTGTTAGAAGCACAGAGCCAGAGAGATGCTGTGCTGTTCTGGAGTCTATTAGAGGTATGCACTGTTTGGCCATTGGAATATAATATGTGCCAACTTGCAGAATGACATCAAACCAGGACTACCTGTTAGTCCAGACTAGATTTTCTGTTGTTCTACCAGTGCATCTGACTGCCAAGTTCTTGAGCTGAGACTAAGCAAGCAACTTGTTTTATAGACACCGTCAGTGTTTTTTTTTCCCCTGGGTTGCTGTCTCTCTTTTGGTTACCATAATAGCACTTTCTTCCCTTCTTTTGTAGTCTCTCTGGGAAAATCTAAAATGACTGCTTGTAGATGGATATTTTAATTTCAAGTGAAGTTGATACTTCAGATACTTTTCTCAAGCTGTCTCATCTGTTGTATTCTGAAATGTAATTTTGGCTCATACATTTAGAAATTGTTAAGCCCTCATTAATTTTACTACAGTATAGAAAACATCTTTTTGGAAAAAATAAGGAGATACTCAAGGACTGTTAACAAAACATTTTTGATAACTGTGATGTATTTGTGCCACAGTTCCTGTTGGATAAGAAGTATATTTGCTTGAAGATTACTGCACATGTTCTTCTTAGAAAGATATTGTACTTCTATGATATCCTCAGAAAGAGTAGACATGAATTAAATGTCACAGAAAATGCAGAAAATTAAGACTTTTGAGTAGCTAAAGTATGAGAGTATCTTAAATTTTTAATGCAAACTCACATTTAGCATTTTTACTATGACATTGGGGTTTTGGATTTTCTCGCCTCCTTTCCAATTTTTTTTTTATGTCTGAAACTTCTTTTCTTATAACTCAAATACAAATGAGTATGTCACTCCACAAAATCTGTAGATTTTACATATTTTGGTCTGACTTCCTGTTTTAATATAATAAATGTTCATCTAAACTGGGAAGTATTGAGGCCTTTTTTTACTGAGGCAAACACATACTTGTAAATGTTCCCAGCTTTTCTTCATACACCATGTAATTCTTGCCTGTCAAAGATTAGACTTGTTACTTCAGATCAATCTTTAAAGCTTGCTTTTTTTATTTTCCCTTTCCTCTTTTGGATGGGAAAATTGCTGATAACAATTGTTTCTGGTTAGTCTGTTAGGAGAATCCCACATTTTGAACAGTAGTGTTGATGTGTGAGGTTTATTATGCACTCATAGCTTCCAGTGAATGAATTTTAAATAAGATAATTTTATTTCTGAAGTTATGTAGAAGTCTAAAAGTCAGCCCTTAGGTAGGAAACAAGGGCAAAAATATTCACATTGCCTGCAGAAATAATAATGAGGACATTGGCCAAAGAAGCAAAAACCAGAGGTCTTGGAATTCTACCTAGTAGTTTAATATCACAGAAGATTTCTTTGCTACAAGGCTTTATGGACTCAGTGGAGGAAGGAAACTGTGCTATTACAGACTTTGGATCCAGAAAGGTCTGTTTTTCTATGCAGTCTGTGTTCCCCTTTAAAGTGTGATGACAATCTTCCCACTCATCCTTTGGCTCAAAGATTCCTGTTGTACATCTTCCTGTCCTTTTTGCCCTCCTGCTGGAGTTCCCAAAATTACCAAGACACAGTCACCATGTGTTATGAATGGGCAATTAACCCCAGGACACTTGACATTTATCTTTGCTGAGAGGGTGTATGTGCCACCACCTCTGCAATGATGTAACTGTTGGGACTGTTCTGAGTTGTGGAGCTCTGGGGTAGTTTGGTTACTTGGATTCAAGCTAAAATAGTGATTTTGGGGAGCTTCACTTCTCAAACATGGGTGAAAAACTTTCATGATACAATAATGAGATTTAGCAGTTTGTGATTATGGTTTTGTTACTGTAGACCTAAGGCATGGGTTTCCAGTTCAGTTATGGGATACTCCACACGTGTACCTGCTCTAATGTCACAGCACTTAGCTGCCTTTTGCTGTCTCATGAAGCTGTGGTCACACTTAAGAGAGGAAAACTTTGGATGTAGATTCAGCAGGATTGAATTATGTTACCAGATTTTTTTATTTTTTTTTTTAAATCAATGTAACCTAGAAAGCAACCTAAAAGCTGGAGGGATCCAGTGAAAAAGAGAAGGTATAGAAATGTAAGCAGGAAAAAAAATGAGTGAATGCCTAGAAATGGAAAAGAGGAAAGAAAAAGTAGTCCATCTGTAGAATGGTACTGTTTCTCATAGAAAAAAAGGTTATTTTTAATAGAGAATGTGTTCTGATACTTGAGCAGTTTCTTTCAAGGAATTTATCCCTGGAACCCATTGTTTTTTGTGTCTAAATGTTTTTAATTATATGTATGGTGAATATTTATTCTTCTCAGAGGGAACAGAGGTATAAAAGGTTCAGTGTTACATTTTGAGACATTTGGGTTACTGATGACTTTTCAGTTATTCAAAGCAAGCTGTGTGTGTGTCTTCATGGTTCTTGGAATCCTCTTGCTAATAAAAATTAACAGAATTTCTTTGATCGTTTTAGAGGTGTGTTTGATGCTTCCCTCAAAATGGCTGGGTTCTATGGACTCTACACTTGGCTGACTCACACTATTTTTGGGATTAACATAGTCTTCATACCATCTGGTAAGAATTGGAGCAATTACATTTATAAATAATATTATGTAATTATTTATTGTACAAAAATATCAGAAAACAAGCTTAGGTCTGGTCTTGGAGAATATGGCTGTGGGAATGGTGGAGAGAAGGCCCTGATTGCTGTCTTACCTCTGAGCCTTGCATTTTTCTGTTTTCACAACACATTCCCTGCCACCTATTTTACCTCTTCTTTCTCTTTTGTTTGCTGGATCCAGTTCCTTCTCCCTTGTGTTCAATCCAAGTGTTTTCAGGTATTAACTTTATTCTACCTGTCTTGGCTTTTGTTCTTTTCACTGTTGACAGGTGCAGATTTTTCAAGATGCCTAAATGCAGGAAGATGTGGTATCATGGAAATGCTTGATAGAGGAATGCTTCTTACTTTCAGTACCATTGTCTGACTGTATTACCAGCCTCTAATTTTCTTTTATTATTTAATCTTAGTTTTGTAAATGACTGGACAGTTTCTCAGAGAAAAACCTTCTCTCCTGTTCCTCTTTGCCCTTCATTCTCAAAAAAGAATGATAATGACAGTAATTGCAAAACGTTTATGTACAAGGAAGCATAAGGGGAAGCTGTGAAGCAGCAATCCCAATATAATGGGAAATGGCTGTGTTGTAAAGTGCAACCACCTTAAAGTGCCATTGACTGTCACTACACCTACTCACCTACTTAGAAAGTAATTAGTCTTATTTTTTTCACCTACATGCAAAATCTTAAAAGTTTTTGCTTTCTGGTTAATGAGACAAAAAAAAAAAAAAAAGAAAAAATAATACCCCACTTAATTGTGCTTTGTATTATGTTTATTACTGGTTCATTGAATTATAGTGGCAGCAGATCTGTGTTGCTTTAGATTACAACAGGTCTTTGTTATAAGCAGAAGGGTGTGCACCTGTGTGCACAGGTTTTCATACAGAAATATGTAAGTCACAAATCCCATGTTTGTCTGCTTCCTCACTATTATGGATGACTGCAGGAGATGCAGTAAGTTAGAGTGAGACTTGGGTTTGTTTGTTTACTTGCACAGTAAGAAATGCACATAATGGGTATAACTTCAAGTTTCTCTAAACTGATGGCTCTTAACTCCTTATGACTGTCAGTTGCTGAAACTCTTCTGTACGGGAAATGTTGTAATTTGCTTTTTTTCCTAAACCACAGCAATAAAACACCAAGAGCCTCAAGTGACACTTCTTCAATGCTTTATTTATAACAGTTGATGGAAGTGGGACTTATGGGTGTGGCAAAAGTGTCAGAATATAACTGTAAATATATTTGTGAAATATGTTTCTGTGATCTTTTTTTCACTCCTGCTTCTGTGTGCTCTAGCATTAGCAGCAATCCTTGGAGCAGTGCCATTTCTGGGGACGTACTGGGCAGCAATCCCTGCAGTCCTAGATTTGTGGCTTGTGCAAGGACAGGGATGCAAAGCCCTTTTGCTCTTGGTTTTTCACCTCTTGCCAACCTATTTTGTAGATACAGCAATTTATTCAGATATATCAGGGTAAGTACATTGAACACTTTTTAAAATTAGCATTGTAAAAATGATTGACAATCACTGATGCCTTTAATTAAACTCATTTTACTGAAGCATGAAAAACAGTATCTTCAAGCACAGGAATAATCTCATAGTAAGCAGTTTTACTGGCCTAAGTGCCTTCATTTTCCCAGTCCTCTTTGCTGTGAACTTTGACACTTCAGAGGTCTTGAACTCTGAACATGAGCAAAATGGACTGTTTCAGTAGGGATTGTTAGAATTAGTTTGTTTTCTATCATCTAATTATTGAGTAAAGGTGTGTAGCCTTTTATCTCTTAATGCCAGATGATGCTGCAGAGCAGATAAAACCATGAGCTATTTTGGGGCCAAAAAATAGAGTTAAGGTAGAATGACATAAAGTGGTTCATTCTGTATTGTTAGAAATTAATATTTTTGTTTAGTAAATATGATTACACTGAACAGAGAGTACCTAATGATAATATGCTCAATATTAATACCAATTTTCAGACTGTGGCTCTAGTTATTTTTAATTAATTAAAGCTAACAAGTGAAGCATAATCAAATTACATTTTTTTTTCCAACAATAAATCATGGATAAATTTAAGGCTAGTAGCTATTTAAATAGCCAATAATTCTTCTGCTTCCTGTAGCCCATATTTTTTGGACTGTAGAGGATGCAAACTGTTTACTGTTCAGAAAATATATGGGAGAAGAATAGATTTTCTGACAGTGGAGAAAAATTGTAATCTGCCCAATAAATTGAACAGTAGGCATCATGATATTTTGGGGATTAGATTAAACCTATTTGCAATAGCTATAATTAGGTTATGCAGGGTTTTCTAAATGGTTTACCTTTGTACTGTGGTCCTGTTTCATCAGGTGATCTGTTGTTTAATTTAGAAAACTAGGCAAAAGAATGTCTAAACTGATGCAAATGCTGGAAAAAAAATCATGTTTTTAAAGGTTTAGAAATTAAAAATGTTTGTTGTTGGAGAAACATAAAACTTTGGGCCAGGTTTGTCCCCTCAGGAAAGCAACCTGGTCCTGCCAGTAGGTTAATGATCTGGGTGAGATGTGATTGAGGTGTGTATGATTTAATAGGCCATGTTTCATGGCCTCATTTTGAACACAGTTGTGTCGAAGGCCAAGACTTAAAATTTGGGAGTTGAGTAGAAATCAGGACCATGGTAGAAACCTCAGGGACTGCTGGAGCTCTAAACTGACTAGCTGGTATTTTCTGTGTATTGCACTCAGAATTGAGAGGAGCTCCCTGAGAGTTGCGTGCCACGTTTCAATTGTAGTTTTCCTTCTACAATTCCATATTGCCGTCATTATTTTAGATATAAAGAATGAAGAATGATGAGCAGGTTTTGTGTAAATGCTGTTGATAGGATTCACATTTTGCAGCTGAATACACGTGCAAAATGTGAATCTTAGACACAGAAGATAAAAATGGCATGGTTTACTTGCTGCCATAAGAGCTCTTATCAAAAAGCTCTGCTGGCCTCAACTTTCCAGTAAATATTAATAACTTCATCAAAATCTGATTTTGTTGCTCATCTGAAAACGTTAAAAGCTAATGATAACAAACACTCAATCTGAGAGGCTTTTTTATAAAAAAATGAGAAGACATGGCTATTTCTTTAAAGGCTGTATGCTAACTGTTCTTTGAAAGATGCTCTACAAGTTGCTATCATCATGTAGCTGAGTGGCTTTGCTCAAGGGTCCTCATAGTACATGCTCAATTAACGCATTGCTAAATGTGTTAAACTTCAGCAATTCTTGACCATAAAGCATGAACGGTCTGTGTGCATCTTTCCATTCTCAAATTGGAAGTGTGTTTGCCATTAAGTCCTTCAGACATTCTTCAGCAGATGTCTGTAAAGTAACTACTCCACTGTGGGTCTCACCAGCATTCCATGCTGCAATAGCGTTGGATCTGTTGTGCAAATACAGTGCAGAATACAGCTTGGAACCTTTGTGCAGCAGTTTATAGTGTAAATATGGGTAGCTACAGCTAGCTGTGTCATTTCTTAAGCTTAATAAAACTTGAGTATTGATTCACATTTCAAAATTGATAATGCTGTGTTTGTTGCTGTTAATTTAATTTTATTGTTCTTGTGGCAGAGGTGGTCACCCGTATCTGACAGGCCTTGCAGTGGCTGGTGGAGCATATTACCTGGGACTGGAAGGGGCCATCATTGGACCAATTCTACTTTGTATACTTGTGGTTGCTTCCAATATATATAGTGCCATGTTGGTGAGTCCAACAAATTCTGTGCCCACTCCATCACAAGCAACGTGGCCATTACAGATTTACCGGTGAGCTGTGAATGCCTTACTTGTATGAATTATGTTTTCACACACATCAGTGTACATATGCACAGGTGTGGGAAATGTGTGTCTGGGTTTTGTGTAACGGATGCCCTCACATCTGCATGAGTATTGTAGGATTTGAAGAGGATTCAGCTGCCCCATATTCTAGAAATAAAATGTATGGCTAAGTAAAGTACTCACTGGAACATGTATACTGGAAGTGTTTGTTTCATGTCTCTCAGCCTCTTACAGAAGGCTTGTTTGGAAAATTCACTGATAATGCCTTTGTGTCCTATAATTTATATGTTGCTGTTGTGCTAGGAGATGATTGAACATCATTTCTAAACTCTTATTTATGGATATCTAAGAATTCATTGCCCTTAAAAAGGGGCCTGCCCCAAAATACTTCATTTTTATGTCCTAATACGCAGTAACTGCAACATATAGACATACCTATATTTTAAAAAATGTGATATCATTATATGCCATTTTTCCATAAAAGTGCGGTCCCTAGTAATGTCATTACTGAAATTACAAAATTATGGAAAATAGAAATGTATCTTTAAACTGTACAGGTAGGAATGGGATATTAGTAATAGTAATACAGTTAGGAATAAACTCGTAATTGAATAACTACTTAGAATTATAAATCACATTGTGACAATATTAACAACGGTAGCTATTTTAATGTTTCTACTGTCTTGTTAAATTATATAGGTTAGCCCATTATACGTATATCTTGAGGAGGATTCTCTGCTCATCAGAAATAATTCTTTGCCTTATTCACATGAATAGTGTGAAGCCTTCCTTCATCTGGGTAATTTAGGAGAAAAGCCTCTAATTGGCCCTGTCTGTAGTCTCTGGCTTGTAAAAGTTACATTCCAGTTGCCTTACATGACACAGATAGAGCTTCCAAGTACACAAAAAAAATCTTCATGTGCGTTTAGTTCTCCTTTATTTTACAGGAAACAATTGTTTGGAATCACTGGGCAGATCTGTGTCTTACTGTTCACTTTTCTTTTCCTCCCCCCACTTCCCAGGTCACCTAGAGAGAGTCCTGAGGAGATGAAAATGTCTGCAGAGTGATGGAGGTGCTGGGCTGCACCTCTACAGCATGAGGGAATCGCTGTCTTCTGTCTTGGGTTCACAACAGCCATGGCCTTCTGTCCCTTCCCAGCTGTGCCTGGGGGCAGCTCACAGGGAAGCATAGGTTGGGTTCTAGGAGAGAGCACTGGAGCATCTGCTGGCCTTACATTATTGTGCACTTTGCCTCTTTGAGAGAGAATGTCTACTTCCCATGGCTTTGCATAGCAACACACAGCCAGCTGCCTTGTTGAAGACTTTGAAGACCTCCTGTCTTATCAAAAGAATAGTCAAGAGGACAGGTACATCCACTGGAGTCATCTTATCTGCTGAAATACTAACTTGGCTTTTATTTATTGAGTTATTTGTCTTATTAAACTGTAGTAGCTTTAAAGAAAGCTGTAATTCCAAAATATTTATTTTTAGGCAATCTGGTGGCAAAAGAAGGGCAAACCACTCATTGTGAAATGAAAGTATAATATAATAGTTTGTTCCTCCTCAAGGTGTTTCTTTATAAGCTTCAACCATCATCTGTAACTCATAATAACACTTGAATATTATTCTCTTATATGCACTGTAATTTAATGTTGATGGAGACTGGTATTTTTAATACCTTCCTGATATTAATAGAAATGCAAACTGTTAAATGTGGGTTTTTCTCTTACTAACAGGAGGACTTGTTTAAATAGTTTAAATATTGCCCTCATTTGCAGTGAAATCTGATAATATTTTGTTGTTATCCACCCTCCCAGTGGAATCATCTTGTCATAAATCCAGTCAAAGGCCTTAAGTGTTTTCAGACAGTAGTGATGTAGGATGGTCGCGTCTCCTTCCAGTAACTGGAAGAAGTTTATTGGGGATTATTTGATGTTGGTTTTCAAATGCTGTGGCTGCGTTCAATTCACTTTTTGAACAAATTTTACTACCAGAAAGAAAGGGGAAGAGAGCATGGGTTTTAGTTTCATTTAATTGGGGCTTTGTAACTCTGTAAGCATCTGGCCAAATAACTTGCTGAGGTACAGGATATACCTTAATAAGGTGTATCTTAGTAAAAAATAAAGATCTTGAATTTCTGAAGTGATGTATTGCCTAGGTCACAGCACCAAATCTCTACTGTTTTTCTTCAATATGTAATTTTGCTTAAAATGCAGCTTTGGTGACATTTAAGGCTTTTTGTATTGACTGTCAAAACATTTTGACACAATGGATCTTTATAAATGGATCCTTTTTGTAAATGGGAAATGGGATTTTTCGGTAAGTACGTCGTACTTGCACAGCTTTTCCACAAATCCAATGAGGCCCTAGGTACAAAGTAGCAGATGCACTTGCTTAACCAAAGAACCACCATTCAGTTTCCAGTAACTTTAATTGATTTTGGAGTTTGATTGATAATGAGTTGCACAAAATACAGGCAAGCCTTGTATTTCTTGTTGACATTAATTCAATGGTTGAAACAAAGGGATCTTATCCAGGGATGAGGATATCTAAGATGTGTGCACAAACAGCTTGCAGTAATGAGATGTTTGTTTTACTTGAGTTCTCGGAGTGCTGACAGATTTGGAAGGTTCTTTGCATGATATTGTATGGATTTTTACATTGTTTTGAAAAATACATTGCCGTGAAAAGTGATTGGAAAATACTCTGGTACTGACTAAAGAAGAAAGTCCTGCTATAGGTTTGCAATAAACAGGCTGCCTAACAAGACACAAATAGTCTGGTCCTCAGATTCTCAAAATAAGCTGCTGCAATTTTGCTGATGAAATTGTATGTTTGAAGGGAGAGGGGTTGAGTATGCTGTTTGTGCACAATTGCAGGTATGTGCTTGAGGGACAGGCTTGGGCTTTATTTAGTAGGTTGACTCAGGTTTATCAAAATGTGGAAACATCCCGTTTAATATTTGAAATTCTGAAATATCTACACATCACTTTCAACTAACTGAATAAGAATCTTGTTGCTTGAATCAAGTATGTGTTTTATCTCCTTGGTATTGTGGCTTATGAAAAAGCCTAAATGAAACCCGTTTTTATAATTGTTGCTGGCTAGGGTGGAGGATGTGGGAAAACCTGAGGCTTTCCTAAAATATTCCCTACAACTTTCTAACTAGCTGGAAGACCACCATGATACTTAGGTGACTTCTTTATTGTATTACTTTTTTTGTTAGTTCACAGTTTTGCACTGAATTGTTGTGTTCTTGTTGTAGCTTCTTGTAGACAGCATTTAAAGCACCTCTTTGCTTACTGATCAAGACATGTTTATTGTCCACATTTGCTATCCCATTTTCTGAGACAATCTTTCATACTCTGTCGTACTTGACTAAGTAATTTTGAAGAGTCATTAAAAAGCATTATTTTGTTTGGTTTTAAGTTTTCTTCTTCCACTGTTCAACTGATTGCCTCGGATCAAAGAAGGGTCTCTGCTATGAAGATTAAAACCATGATTGAGGCACCGTTAACTTCAGTAATGCAAATGAGTAAAACTGCCTGAGAAGATACATTGCTTTTGCAGTGTGAAATCATTTCATATAGAGAATTCACATTTGATGGAGTGTTGTTTAGTTTGTCCTCCTTTGAAATGAGGCGTCATTTTGATGCTTTCTGTTCCAAAATCAGCTTACAGTTGCCATGAAGAACCATCCATAGTACATCCTTACTCAGTGAATGCAGCTTCAGGAGCTCATGCTGTGTGCTGTACCTGATTGAGGAACTAACTGTGGTTCAGTAATGGTGCAGTAACATATACTGCTAAAAAGAGAAGGAAAATAAGGAAAAAAACTTCCAATAACACCTTCTTGGAATAGGAAATATTCAGTGATTTTCAATATGTTTAGAAAAAAACCCACAAAAACACTACAAAAAAACCAAAACATACTCTTATGAAAGGTTTGATTTGGGGTTTGTGTTTATCAAGTGTCTAAGTACCAGCAAAAATAGAAGACTTTGTCATTGGGTATTTAGCCATGTATATTATTTTCTGAGCAGACTCAGCCTGTGTAAGAACAGTTTAGTTTAGATCAGTCTCACATTAATGTGAAAATAATCAAACTGGTCATTTTGACTTCTAGTCTTTGAAAAGTGCCAGTTCATGGTTATATTGCCTCATCTACAAAAACCAGCAGTTTGGTGGGAGAAAGTTTTAGTACATGGATTGTAGCTTTCAGAAAAACCAACTGAACCCACTTTCCCCTCCAAGATCCTACAACAGCAACCAACAATAAAAGTTGCACCACTATCTGCAGTGCAGTTTCCTTAGGTGAGACCATCTTTTCTGTAATGCTGGTAGGCAAGAAGTAGATGGCCTTTAGCTTTACTGTAAACAGTCATTCCAGGAGCAGGTACTTAACTACGTGTGTTTAGTACATTTAGTGTTCAATAATTCAGAGTTCAGAAGGGAATGCTCGTAGTAATGCAAGACAATGTGGTCTTAGGGTATTGTGAAATTCAACTGTGCCGGTTTTTATCATTCTGCTTGGGGAAATCAGGCTTGTTGCAGTTCAGTGTAGTGCCAAAGGGCTGGTGCTGTTTCTGGCACTCGTGTCTGAGTTAGCCTTTCCTTCCTGTACCTTGGCTGAACGCTGCTGTAGCAGAGCTGGCAGAGGTGACTGTGTGCCAGTTCACAGCCCAGCATGTTAGCTTCAGGTCACTGTAAATACTGGCTTAATTTGATCCATGAAGGAACAAACTGCAGTGGGCAGGAATCTGGCACACATTGATTCTGCCAGCCTTTCTACAATATGGTGGCTTTCAGCACTGGTGCACCGTGACCAGTTAGGAGCAGAAATGACTTATTTTTAAAGACTGCTTAAAAAAAAACTAGTTTAACATTATAATGGTACATATGATGCACATTTTTCAAAAGTTGATACCCATGTGGTCTTTCCATACACAGTGCTCTGTGTGTGTGCAGAATATCTATGGTACACTTAGGCTTGTCTGATTTTAAGCTCTGTGTGGCTTCTCTTAAAGGCACAGGGGAGGAGGATGTAGTGGACATGTGTTTTGTCAGTGATTATTGGAATAGGAAATCCATAATCTGTTTAATTAAAATAAGAAAAAAGCATTGTTCAGGGAAAATTGGATGCTGTCTCTGGTGTTATCCATTGTTGGTATCAGCACAACCTTTGAAATGGGTGTACGGCTGCAGTGTTAAACATTGATTTTCAGAAAGCCTGAAAAAACAAAACTGGATGAAATTGTTCTCCAGTAAAAGCAGCAATTGAATTGCTGTGCTGCTGGTCCCTAGCACTAGGAATACTGCAGTGTTGCCTTTCCTATGGACCTGATACACTGAGGACGGAAAAATACCATTATTCCACTGAGATTCCATAGCTTTGCACTGTTGGTAGTGGGTGTTTCCACAGTTGCCTTTATTCAAACATTGTGTTTGTATGACATTCACTTAAATTTGTTGCTGTAGATAGTGCCACCATAATGGGTGCTACCTCTGGAAACAGCTACGATTTCCTTTGAAGGTGCTGGAGGGTGTTGGGATTGGAGGTAGCCCTCCTTAGGCTTCATAGCAGAGGTAGCATTCTTCTAGAGATGCAGTTGCTTACCTTCAAGATTGCAATTTTGCAAGAGAAAATTGATTTGCCAGATAAACTTTATTGAGTGCTAGCTGACACTCTTAAATCCATGGATGCATCATCTTTATAAACTCTGTATTGACTTGTATTTCAAAGGGTTTCTTCTTAGTATTATTTCCTACACTTTCTGCTGAAGCCAACTTTGAAAATTTCCTTATTATTCCTATTTGTACAAAACTAGAATCACTTAAAACTCTTAACAAACATTAGGGAGGCTTGATCTTACCCTGGTACTGTCTATCTGTCAATTTTACTAAGGTACCTTAATGCTTTATGGTAAAACTTTCCAAAATTGCTTTTAAGTGATAAAGTTGGAAATAAGAGAAAAACCAATGTGGAAAATTCATTTGGTGTTTTGAAACAAGAAACAATGTTAGAAGTCATAAATATATATTCAGGGATTCTACACTGGGTTTATAAATGTATATATTGATATGCAGTGTTATATAAATATTGGGAGGCTCTGTCCTATTCAGACTTTATCTGATATTCTGTCCCTTTTTTTTTTCTTTGTTTTTTTTTTTTTTTTTTTTTTTTTTTTTAAGATACCTGAGAACAAAATAGTGCCTGTATATAATGAAAACAAGCAGCATTTTCTACAGTTCATGTTTACTTGATACAGATTGAGGAAGAGCCAAGCAAATCCTGGTAGTGTGTTTACCACTATTTTATTGTAGTTCATATAAAGAAGGGAAAAGCTACTAGTAATGCATTGCTGAGAGATTGCTGTTCCTGGAAGTATTTGCACACATGCTCTAAAAAACTGCCAAAATTAATAGGTTATAAAATACTTCTTCAGTTCCCCAGACTCATAAACTCATCCGTTCCTTCTCAGGTGGAGTTTGGAATATGGTTTAGTACATGAGAGTATTGCTTTTTTCCCCTTTTGGGAATTGATTTGGGAATTGACCTGAAGGCATGCTTTGAATGTCCATACTGAAATAGTATGTTCAGTGCAGGAAAGGAGTGCTAATTGGAAGTAAATGCATCCTTGATCTGCTCTGCATATGGATGGACTTGGACAGATACAATTCATGTTGCATTGAATTGAAGAATAATTTTTTATATAAATACTATTTGGTGACACCAAAGCCATGTTTGAGTGAGAAAGTGGGGCAGATCTGCTTGCAGCAGGGTGAATCTACAAGCTAATAAAGCAGAGTGAGTGCTCTAGCATCTATATATATCTATATATGTATGAAGAATTTTTAGAGGGATGTTTTTAAAGCAAAAAGTTGATTTCTTCTCCTAGCCTCACTTTTTACCCACTAGAGTGTCGTGTACAGTGATCCAATGAGGACCTAAAATTAAAGAAATGTTTCATGGTATTCCTGTAGATAAAATGTAAAAAACATTACAAAGCCAAAAAGTAGCCACACTACAAAAGTTCATTAGGCTTAAGAACTGGCATAGAGGCTATAAGGTTGGTAAAACAAATCCCAGTATTTACTACTCTTCCTGCCAGTCTCAGCCTAAACCTGAAACTTTCTCAAGTATCAATAAAAACTACTTTAGTGTTGTTCATAACCTACTGTCTGTGTAGATCAGTGTTTTCAGCTTGTCATCTGTCATCATGAGTATATTCGGCAAGCATTCAATTTGTTCTGATTGTTGCCTTTAAAAACAGATTTTCTGTGCTTCAGTGATGGTTGGGTGGTTGGAAAACAACTTTTTACATCAGTAGTTAGCTGATATAGATTATATAGATATGCTAGCTAGCATTTGATGTTTTGGTCAAAAGACATGGGAGGGTTGGGGGTTTTTTTCCCCCCCTGGGAAATTTCACCAAACCAAATCCAAAGGAACTTTTGACATCCTATCCTAAGACTAGCTACGCCCTGCTCAAACCTAACAGCAGATGTTTTGCTTTACAGAGCACAGGTTGTTCTAAAGTGTGTGTTCCTACCAGGCCCCGTGGGGATTTGGAGCAATAACTTCTATTGTCTGTTGACACTTTGTCTGTACATGTGATACATCTTCAGAATGGAACTGTGTTCAAAACTGATGTTATCATAATTGGGTTTGGTACAGTACCTGGTTTTGCATGTATAATACTGACAATATAACCCCTGTGACCATCTGTGGCCCAATAAAATGTGTAAGTTAAGGTTGAGAACTACTTGTGTAGACTGCAGAGGTATTTAAATAATTTTGATTGTATGCACCAGTCCTCATCCTAATAAAAATGGGTTTTGTAGCAGGTTTAAGAAGCTTTTAACTTGATATTGTATTCACACTGCAGTCCTTTGTAAGCACAGAGTGGTTAATATATTTTGAAATAAAATGCCATTAACATAAAGAGAACTGAGTTTGATTTGAATGATGGGCTCTTTGGAATCAGCTACGAAGGCAGCAGTTAATCTGGTGGAATCTCGGGTGTGCTGGAGGCAAAGCTGGGTCTGCAGTCCCTGTGTGTAACCCATGTCACTGAGAGCAGCCATACTTCACTTTTCCTTACATTTTCCGTGGGAAAGGGAATGACATGGCCTCCAGGGTAATGGTGGCTCAGCTGGCACCTGGCAGGTTGCTGCGCTGCCTGCAGTACCACAGACACAGTCCCACTGGCCCCTGTAGGTAATCCAAATCACTTCCATTATGGCCTGCTCTCTGAACTGGAAATGGTTGGTTAGTGCCTAAGCAGAGTTTTAGATCATTCTATTGACTATAAAGCAAAAGTGATCAAATCCTCCCTGCATGACTGCTCACCTTTTAAAATGAGATATGGCCGATGTTCCAGTCTCCATCCCTCTCGCTGTTCTGGGAGCAGTTGCCTGGAAGTATTTCCTAGAGGAGAGTCAGCTTTGGCTGGTACCTCCTTAGTTCTCTGAAGGGGTCAAACCTCTTTAGTGCATATACAGCAGGGGGGGAGGTTAACAATGGATGCTAGTAACATAATTGTGATTTAATTTTTTTTTTTTAATTGTGTCAAGTTTTCCAAAATGCTCAGAATTTCTTTTTAGTTAGAACCAAACCAAATGCATCGGTAATCAGGCAAGCCAAAGCACATCTACTTCTGTAAGAACTCCTTAGCTCTTGTATGGGTTTTTTAGTAATTTTATTGTGCACATAATAGTGTTTTTGTTAAAATAAGGAACTCTGCTCAACATCTGTCTCAGATAAAGCCCTATAGTGATGTAGCACCAACCTATTCACTCAGTCCCAACTATTTCTTCAAAATAGTTCAGGAGTTATGTGTCCAATGTAGTTCATTAACATTTTGGGAGTGGGAGGGTAAAGAATACGAAGGAGTTATCAGGCAGATAACAAGCAAAAAATGTGCTTTTGAGTTTGACTAGAGATACCATTTAGAAGATTGCAGTCTTTTGGCTTTACCACTTAGAAAATAGCAATTGGCATTTTGAGAAAAAATATACCCGAGACAGTCAAATATATCTAGTTGACATCCAAACACATGGTGAATGATAACAAAGAAAACTGAAAGCCATTCAAAAAGGCACCGAGATGGTATCTCTTGCTGTGTATCAAATTTCATGCTGCCACTGAATTCTAGTGTGTAATCATATCAAATGCAAGAAGACTTCAACTTCCATACTTTTGACTGAAGGATGTTTGTATCAGTTGATATAACTTTATATCAAACAATTAATAGCTTTTTTCTACTTTCATGAACCAGAAATTACTCTGTGCAAACTGTTTTTTTACAAGGAAGTTCATGTTTCACATCATTGCAAGTAGTTCCTTTTTTTGGTTTTGTTTTATATGAGCTAATCTTTGAAATTAGAGTATTACTGCTGCCATTACCTGTGCTGTGATGGGCCCTGACAATCTCTTTGGGGATCTGGTTCCCTGAAGTGCTGAGCATTCACCCTTGCACGTGTTCTGGTAAAGCTGGTAGATGCAAGATGGTTTAAGGAAGAGTCAGGTTAGACACGCTGGCTCCTCCACTCTTTCTGTACCATTCTTGGTGTTGTAATAATAACTATAAAAATCTCCACCTGTTCTTTCAGCATAACTTGGTTTTAAACACTGAGGGTGCTTGCAATACATGCAGGTGAAAGGGGCTCAAATTATGCACCAACAGCTGTGTGGAGTGGTTTTCTTGGGTTTTCTTCCTTTTTTTTCCCTTGTAGACTTACAGCTGTGCACACACTTGCGTTCTTGATTCACAGATGGAATCAAATCCTTATGCCTTAGATAACTAGGCTCTTTGCTTTGATTTTGCCTTTCTTAACAGAGTCTGATCTTTTTTATTAATAAAAAATAAAACCAATGTTATCTTGGGCAAACACCTGCTTTTCTTTACTTTAGAAGACAAACAGCAGAGAGAAGACCATTGTGATAAAACTTTGAGAACTTTTGGTGCTTTCATAATTTGTTGATAAGTATCTTTCAGCTGAAGTTGTCTGACAAGTTTTAGGGAAAATCACACATAATCTTGGCTGTCCTGACTTAAGCCCTCATTTTGTTTTATGGGAGAGAAAAATGTTTAATTTAGAAGCTTTGCATGACTTAGCATATCATTTTTAAAGCACTGCTGACTGCACACTTGGATTCAGAGAACAGGAGAGAAGTCAGGTTGAAAGCTTTGCACCTCATGTATCTCAGTTTTCCAGAGAAAAATATTTCATTCTCAGGGTTGTGAATGTAATTTGACGTGTTCAGAAAGGTATGCTTTGGTAAAGTTTGGCTCGTTTGAACTTAGAATTCTAGAATATGCTGAGTTGGAAGGGACCCATCAGGATCTTTGAGTCCAACTCCTTCCCCTGTGCAGGATGTTCCCAAGAGTCACGCCATGTGTCTGAGAGCTCTTCTGGAACTGTCAGGCTTGGTGCTGTGATCACTCCCCTGGGGAGCCTGTTCCAGTGCCCAGCCATCCTCTGGGTGAANAGAACCTTTACCTAATAATCATCCTAAACTCCCCAGACACAACTCCAGGCCATTCCCTCGTGTCCTGTCACTGATCACCACAGAGCAGAGATCTGTGCCTGCCCCTCCTCATGAGGAAGCTGTAACTGCAATGAGGTCTCCCCTCAGTCTCCTCCAGGCTGAACAGACCAAGTGAGCTCTGCTGCTTCTCTTTCAGCTTCCCCTCAAGGCCCTTCACCAGTTCTGCAGTTTCTTGGGACATTCACCCTTATGCTGGTGAGTTAAATTTGCTGCTCCCCCCATCTCAGATTATGGATTGAAAGGATGGGAGCATTTGGTATGGAAAGTTAAAAATTAATCTGTGACCAATGGTACAAACAGGTTAATGATCACCAGATTGACAATAAGCACTGTGATAAAGAGTATTTCCATATAATTCATACAATCCATATAATTCTCTTCTACCAACAGAAGTAGCCCTGTCACAGTTTAAATAATTAATCTTTTCTAAAACAGTGCAGTCAATGACTTGTAATGATGAATATGTTTATAATTACTGTTCAAGGCAGCATATCCAGGTAGGTTCATCAAGCTAGAGGTATTTTCAAGACCTACTCTCATTAGCTTTAGAACTCAAATTAATGATTGCAAACTTGGGAAATGGCAGTCCCACCTACCAGAATCATTCCAGGGATTTTGGCACTGGACTGGTGATTTGGAGGCTTTACATGGTAAATGTCAAGATGATGTGTTCAGTAAATGTCCACATACAGGTTACAAGCCCCCAAAAAAGAACAAAACAATTGAATAATACTGTTTGACAGTTAAAGGATAACTTCATTATTTTATGTTTGCTGATTGCAAGGTGGCTGCAGGGTGTTTTGTGACAATGGGGATATCAGTCTTGGAGTGAGAACAATGTGAGGCTCCAAAAGGACTTTGTGGTGTGGACTTCTCTTGCAAGGTTTTGCTTAAATGTGATGCATTTCCAAAAAAAACCCAAACAACCAATGTGTGCATTTCAGAAAGGGAATCTAGATCTGATTTTTATCAAAGCAAATGGTTGCTTAGATTCCTGTCAAAGAAAGGTCCTAAAAAGGTCATCTTTCCCTGAGACGTGCCAGAACTTTTTCTTGGTCCAGACAGTTCAATTTTACTCATTTCAATTCAACCTGGTAAAAGTCACAGCATCCTGTTCAGATGTATGATGGAAATCCTAAAACCAGATTATATCCCCTTCAGGAGGCAGCAATGTCACATTTTCCTTAGTTTAGGTTTCTTTTTTTTTTTTTTTAAAGTTAATCTTCTACAGAGTTTTTCAAAAGGATTCTGTTCTGTGTAGGGCAAAGGCTACTGGCTTTTGTCAAATGCTGGTTTTGCTGGAGACTTTCAAGAAGTGAGTCCATGACAGGGCAATTCAGCAGCTTATGCACTGGGAATGCCAAACCTTTTCTTGTACTTCTCAGTGGCCTGTTACTGACATGTAATAAGTTATTTCTTTGCTTTATGAAACACAACTAGTAGGTAGGTGTAGCCAGACTCAATGGTGGGTTTTCTGCTCCCATTTTTTGATACATCCTGACAAACATAAGCTGCCAGTACACTGTAAAGCCAATTTCTTCGTGAAGATTTAAACTGATTTTTTTTTTTTTGCCTTAAAGAGGAAATAAATTTGATTTTCTCTTTGAAGTGTTGCCAATTACTGTGAATTGATAGAGTCTAATATGTTTTCCTAGCCATATTTATCTGGGAAAGTGTCAGCTAATTAGAACTCTGCTTACCATCACCACTGGTTTACAAGCATTTAAAAGCTGGGCTTCAATGCACTTCTGCTCTTTTATGAGAGAAAATGAATGTCCTGTGGTGACAAAAACTTTCAATTTATTTAATTTTCTAGCTAGAATGAACTACCTTGCAGTGGTAGCTACTACGTAGCTAAACAGAATTTTCTCTGTATCTGTCCGAGAACATCTGATTTGCATTTTCCAATGTTGCTGTTCTCTTTTTCTCTCAGGAATTAATATTTGAAGAAAATAATTCTGAGTTGTAGTCCTCCCAGCTGTAAGAGATTGACCATGGCCATAGAGCAAAGACTTTGGTGCCCAGCAAAGTTATGGAGATCACCTTGAGTGTGATCACACAGCCTGTATAGGACAACCAAGGAATGAGATCCAGCCAGCTCAGGTTCAGGAAAGGCAGGTCCTGCCTAACCTTCCTGATCTCCTTTTATGACCAGCTGACCCACCTGGTGAATGAGGGACAGGCTGTGGATGTGTCTGCCTGGACTCCAGCAAAGCCTGTGACACCAGGCNGCCCAGCAAAGTTATGGAGCAGATCACCTTGAGTGTGATCACACAGCCTGTATAGGACAACCAAGGAATGAGATCCAGCCAGCTCAGGTTCAGGAAAGGCAGGTCCTGCCTGACCAATCTGATCTCCTTTTATGACCAGCTGACCCACCTGGTGGATGAGGGAAAAGCTGTGGATGTGTCTGCCTGGACTCCAGCAAAGCCTTTGATACCATCTCTCACAGCACTCTCCTGGAGAAGCTTTGGCTTGGACAAAGGTGGGAGCTTTGCTGGGTTAGGAACTGGCTGGATGGACAGGCCCAGAGCAGCTGAGGGAGCTGGGGTTGTTTAGCCTGGAGAAGAGGAGAACTTATCGCTCTCTGCAACCCCCTGAAAGGAAGGTGGGCATCAGCCTCTTCTCCCAGTAGGAAAGAACAAGACAAGAGGATACAATCTTAAGCTGCACTGGGGGAGGTTTAAGTTGAGTCTTAGGAAGAATTTCATCACAGAAGAGTTGATTAGATCCTTGAATGGACCGCCCAGGGAGGTGGTGGAGCCCCCATCCCTGCAGGTGTTTGAGGAAAGACTGGGCAGGGCTCTCAGTGCCATGGTCTAGTGGATATGGTGATGTTGGATCAAAGGTTGGACTCAGTGATCTCAGAGGTCTTGTCCAAACTAATTGATTCTGTGATTCTGTAAAATATGATCCTTGGATGAGTAAAATGATAGCACTATATATGTCTATGGCAATAATGGAACTGAGAAAATATTCAGGCTAGCCCTGAGGCTCACGCACTGGAAAGGGTGTTGGACTGTAAAAGAGTTTTGAAAACAGAAAAAGGTGATTCAGTCCTGACAATTTTTTCTCCTAATGTGAGATTAAAATCACTTCATTTTGGTGTTTAGCAAAGAAAGAGGTCATTGACGTTGGATTGATCAAAGTCTAGGGAAAAGCAAATTGAAAAATCAAAGGGGCCTCCTTTCAAGTAGGAAAAAATGTCAATATCAGGTAACTGGAAGTTGATTCCAAACAAGTTTGGACTCAAGGCACACGTTTTAACACCAATTAACAAATGGAAAAACCTCACTGATGAAGGTGTTAATCATCTTTGAGGATTTAAGATCGTTCATTGGACAGTCTAGGACAACTGAGTTTCTGAATTAACAAAGTCCTATGGCCTCTCTTTCGTAGGCTGGAAAACAAGGCCTGGAAGAATTGCTTTATCACAAAATTCTGTGAATGCTTAGAATAGGGAATGTTTCATTCAGTTAAATTCCCTCTGGTATTTAAGGCATCCATAGTTTTCTGAAGAGATAAGCAAGGCCTGCTGTCTTAGAAGCTGCGAGATCAGCATCTGAAATTTCAAGATAGTTCCTTTCATGCATGCTCTGTCCTTTAATGTATCTTTTTATTATAACACAAAAATGGTGGCTGCACGAGGGCATTTTTGCTAGGGATTTAGGAATGGAAATGGTTTTATGAGTCATGCTGAAGCCAGATAAATTTTTCAGCTCTGTATGGTTTTACTTTGATGTTAGCTTGTTGACTTTCATGTTTTCCAAATAAATACCTGTGATGTCGAATGAAAAAAACATTCTGAATTTTCTGTCATTTTCAAAAAAAATGATGCCTTGCCTTGATCTCTCTTTACAGCAACATTTGCTGCTTGAGTTGCTGGAAAATGCTGTCAAGTTTTCTGGTTTGCTTAGGTGCTTCGTTTTCCTCAGAGTCAGTATGTTTTCTGGAAGGGCCTGCAGTTTCTACTTATCCTCCTGGTATTAATGGCTCCTTAGTGAAGGAGCAATCTAATCCATAGTGCCCCCGGGTACACAGGAATGACCTTGTGGATCTGCTGAGTTGGTAAAAGCATAGGAAAGTCCCACTGCACTGAGTGTTTTTTCCATTGGCTTTGTTTTTTAATCCTTATGAAATCCAGTTCAGAAGATGAACTGGGTAAACTGTTGGTGGTAGCAGCCTGTTTATCACAGTTCAGTGATACTGAGGCAGTGGTGCAATTTTTATAAAGAGACAGACCCTTTTCATGTACTGTTTGCTCATGACTAAGTTTTATCATTAAAACAATTTTTCCTCTCATAATAAAAAAAAACCCCAAAGCAAAAAACTAGTGGAACATTTTTTGCTGATACATGGAGTCCTTTGTGGAAAAAGATGGATATTCCTACTGCCAGACAGTTCTTTTTTCTTTAGTTCTTTCCAGATTAGGGTATTTGGGTAACCTGTTAACAGCAGATGTCAGCCTACTGAGAAGCAGGAGACTGTTGTTAAGTGTTTATTATTCACAGATAAAATGAGGTAGTGGGAAATTCTTGGTGGGATAAACAGTATTGATGTCACTGCTTTCATTACAAACAGCAGGAGTTTAATCAGATACTTCAGAGGCACCAGAGTTAAACCCATGTACTAAGTGATTTTGAAAAATCCCACTCTTCAGAGTTCACTTTGAAAATGGAGAAAGCCAGTGGCACAGCAGTAGAAGAGATCAGGATTTTGTTTCCCTGTGTGTCCTGCCTGTTTACAGACTACATCACCCATCTGCTAGCACCAAAGCTGCTTTATCCGAAAGAGGCTTTGGGATGTTACCAGTAGCCAACATGGGTTTTTGCAAAGGTGAAGCTGAGTGATGTGGGTGGATGGGTTGCAAGGGGGAAAGAGCCCTTTGGGCGTAACTAGAAGAGCCAGTGCCTCAGGTAGGGTCCAAAGGAAGGGAAATCATGGAGGGGTGAGGCTGAGGTAAGGCCATGTGGCTGCCTCCTGGCTGCCTGGTTTCCTGGTGGCATTCTGCTCTTTGAAGCAGGAGCAGCCTGTGGGAAGGGGGCAACCCCCTCCTGGACCTGAAGTCTGCCTGTTCTGAAGTTGTCTTTTGGCTTGGTGGGCACTCATAACTTCTGTGGGCTTGTTTAAAGTTCACACCAGTTGTAAACTATTGAATCTTCTTGTTGCCCACTACAGACTGGATTTACAGCTGCCTTTTTCCTGCTGAGGATTTACAGCTGCCTTTTCCCTTCTGAAAGGCTAAAAAGCAATCATGGCTGTGCTGATGATTCTGGCAGTGTCTCTGTGTCAGGGTTTCCTCAGGCTCTGTCACAGTAGAAGTCTTGGACTCTCATTCTGAACACTGAGAGTGTTAATTATCTTTTGGGTTTCATTCTTTTTCTTTCCAGGGCAACCCATTTCTTGTCTGTGCCAACCAGTATAAAATATAGACAAGTAAGGGAAGCTCTTGTTTGAGTGTTGCTCTACATCCACTCAGAGACACAAAGTGGGGGAAAGGGAATTGGGATTTGTATGTCCAGTATCACAATTGCTATGTGATTGAGTTAATTTTAATCCTCAAGGAAAGTTATGTTCGTAGGATTACTGTAGGATTACTGTGTGACTGTAGGATTTTTATTATTAATATTTATTATATGTTATTATTGTGTTCCATGTTTTTAGATGAATCTTGGCAAAGTTTGGCAGAGCTGAGCAGTACAGAAAGAGACAGACACCTCAGCTCTCCCAAACCTGTAACTAGGCGTGGTTCCTCTGCTTCTAGTAGCTTCACATACTCTAAGCTGACCTATTTTGCATGTTTGATTTTGGCACAACAGAGAAGTGACTGATGCTGCATTGTAAAGCAGGGCCAACATTAACATTATATATGGGAATTTTTAAGTTAGCTTAATGGTTTAAACACTAATTGGGGATGCAAGATCAGCTTACTCTTCTTTGTGAAATCAGCCTGTGTGGAATGGGATGCTAATTCCTTGCTGCTGCTACGGTAACAACTTCATGTGAAATAGGTGAATTTATTCTTATACATAATCTAGAGGCTGCTGCTCACTCCATTTTAATAGGTTTTTAAATATTCAGTGTGCAGCAGAACAGCTTTAACTGAGCAAAGAAACCACCTTCCCAGCTCTAGATGGGGAAAGCAGTTAAAAGGGAAGAGTAATGTTTTAGTGTGTTAGGCAGAAAGGAGTATTGAACCCTCTCAGGCAGGTTTTCAAACACATGGCAGTTGGGCAAAAATCAGACTGGATGCAACCCTCTTTGTTTTTGCTGCTTGTTTAAAAAAAAAAAAAATATACCTTGCTCTTGTCCACCTCCTCCTTTTCCAAGCTTTTAGTCCTAAGCCAAAAAGTGTGGCCCCAACAGTGCCAATAGAGGCACTAGTGAAGATGAATGTAAAAGATCTTTGTCATAAATGTCCAGTAGGCAGCTCTCAGAGTATGGCTGTCTGTGTTGGAGGAGAATGGAAGGAAAAACACCCCAAGGGTATGATTCTGAATTCTGTAGGACTTCTCCATTTAACTTGCCTTTTCCTTTAGTGAGTTCCTGATTGGGTTAGAACTTCATGAAATGCAGACACTGCTCTTCAAAGGAAAATAATTTTGCCAAAAAGTGAAGGCATCATAGCATTGGCTGTGTACTCTACCCCGTTTTCATGGAGGAGTAAACCATCCTAGAGTGGAGTGAGACTGCACAGTTAAAAATGAAGAACTACTTGGAAGCTTACATTATAGAAACTTTTCAAGGTCTTCATGTTTAGCAGGTTTTGATATTGTTGTGTGCAGCTGTGCTGATGACCATATTCTTCCTAAGAGCTGCAGTTCTTTAGAAAAATTATTATTTTGCAGAGAATTTTGGTGTTTCAAAATGAAGTTGTAATTAAAACAGGAAGTCAAACCATAACAAAATAGCACAAAATGAAAATTCAAGCATTCCCCACCTGAAATGGCAAATTTAAAATTTCCTGAAAACTGAATTTAGAATTTCTTTCATCTGTCATTGACCAAGTTTCAAATAACTGTTCCCAAGGTGAATACTAGGCAATATTTGCATTGAATCCCTACATTTCTGGAAAATTCCTCACCAATTATCTGAAATATTTGCTGGGAATTGTCATTTCCCTGTAAGGGAAAAAAAAATCCATTAACAAACTTCTAAGAGGCTAATTATTTATGGAAAATTTTTGGTTGCCCCAGGTTCAGAGGATATGGGAGAATAGTCAAAGAAGTCCAGCAGAGAAAAATTTACTGCTGGCATATTGTGCGGCACACCAGATTAAAATATAAATTTCATCTTATCTTCAACAACAGCCAAAAGATGTGGAAAAATGTTTCTCAGTATGCTTCTTGTTTTACATTTCATGAAGCAGCAAGTCAAAACTCTCATTGGTTCTGCTCTGAAAAGTCCTTTCTGGTAAGGAACACCCTAGGGATTACGCTTTAGACTTTGTAAATAGGAGTGTTTTTGCATGAAGACATTGCTGCTTATCCTATCCTTAGCTTAGAGACAGATTACTTGGAAAAGGAAACAGATTAGAATGTAGTCCTTGCTGTAGCAGTACTTTACCAAGCTAGAAATGTCCAAGTCTATTATATACTCAATGCACCTCTGTAATCCAAATGCTTTTGCAAAACAGGCACTCAGCAGTGACCTGAGAAAATAAAGGTGGTTCCTTTGGTTCAGGAGAAGTGTGGTTTGTAAACCTGGTCTGACTGCATCGCTAAAACAGTGAACCCCAGGGAAGAGATCCTGATCTGCAGAAAATTTATCTAATTGCTCACAGTGGCGTGATAAATTGTATTATCTTTCTAATATGTACTGTAAATACCTTGGGAGAGATGTGTGGTATTTGCATATATTACAGTTTTATCTCATTGACACTTGATAAATAATAATAATCCCATGATCATCAGAGTTAGCAAATAGTTTCATCCTGGGAACAGCCTAGTATCGGGTGCAATTACTGGCTGACTCTTAAGCCGACAGATCTGGAGAAACTGCTACTTCCAGTGGATTATTTCAGAATTTTGTATGCAGTGTTGTCAAGAGACTTACACTGTTTTACAGTAAGATTGTTTTTTTCTTGGGGAAAGTATCTGTTGATTGGCTTTGTCTGAGCAGAAACTTGGAAGGCTGTGTTGTCTGATGCATAATTAACATCTGGAAGCAAAGGTCACTGAGAAGCTTTAGCATTTAACAGCTACTGCTGACATGCATTTGAATAATTTTCACTTTCTTGCCTTGAAATATTTTTTAAAACTTAACTATAGCTTTTATGTACATACTAGAGCTGGCAGCTGTTTAGGCAACTCTTATACAACTTTTCATAAGTACTCCCTTGGCAGCTGAACATTTCTACCTCAAGTATACATTTTTCATGGAAAATGACAGTGCTACCAGTTTCATTCTGAAGTCTGTCAAGGACAGGGTACTTTGCTGTTGAAGTTTTCACTGGCTTTTCATGTGCTGCTTTAACTTTTTACTCCTTTGTTTTATACCATTTGTCTTTGGCCAAGAGAAAGGAGAGCAGACACACACTGCTTGTAGGCGTTTTTGAAATGGTACAGGAAAAGTCTCGTTTTGAGTACCTGGTTACCTTTGGAGAACCTAGCTGCATCCCGAGGAAGACAAGTGAGGAATCCAGAGACTACAAACAAGTCAGAGCATGATTTTACATGTCTAAATGTGATTCAGTTGGATTTATGAAATGGAAATATAAAAGACAACACTGGCTGTATTTTTATATGTATCCTTGAAGAAAAATCCCCTTTGGGGCAACAGTGCTCTTCAGCCACTGCTTTTCCCAACCCTGAGCAGAGCCCTGGTCTGGGCTTGAGCTTTGCAGTAGGGGGGTAAAGTTCTTCAGGTGGGTAGAGAGGCCTTTTGCAGTAGGCACAGGCTGCATATTCCTGCTTTTGCCTCTAGTAATTACCTTAAGCTGCAGAGACACGCGCTCGTTCAGTTGATGTTGGGCTTTCAGGTGGAGGGTGCAGGGACAGAGATATTTGCCATTGTCCTCTGTCTCTCACTCCAGCTAATGTGGAGCTCTCTGACAGTTGTGCTGTCAAGGCCAACACTCAGGCTCAGGACTGAGTTACAACAGCTCTGGCTGTCTCTGTCTGTGCTCTGAGCCCAGGGAAAATACGAGGGAACTTGATTTAATAAAGTGTGTTTCAGCAGAGTTTCCTTACCTTTGTCTTCTCCCTGGTATTAGAGCATGTCCCTCAGCTATTTTTAGCACTCACAGGACCCAGGTAACTTAGCTGCATGTTCAAGCCCTGAGGTGTCACCTCTGGAAAAGATAGGGAGAAAAATAATTTTTCATGCATAGTAAAGCACAGAAATATAAATGTTTTATGCTAAAATCTTGACATTTTAATCTCTATTTTAACAGGAAAAGTTAAGAAACCACTAGATTTACTTTGTAATAGTTATATTTTAAAAGTGTAAAAGTTTCAAAAGTCTGACTTCTTTAAATACTGCTTTAAATGTAGTCCATGAAGGCTTGATGCTGTTATCTAGAAACTGTGTGGTAGGTCCTGTGAGATCTGCCTTGGAGCTGATAACATATATCCTTTGTGAGAGATAATCTTGAGACCTCAACAGTGCTTCAGAAAAGATGGAATTCAGCCTGTCCTTCTGTACGGGGGCGTCCTGAGGTGCAGGAGAAAGGGGAGCCCAATTGAATTGCATGTTAAGTTGTCTTGGTTTCCTCAAGCCTTTTCTACTGCAAGAGAGCTAAGTACAACAGCTATCAGATGATTTTTTTTTTTTTGCATTCTTTGCAGTGAAATAAATATGAAAACATTTTATCAATATGAATTATGTTTATCCAAAATAATGACAAAAGTAATTTTTTGTATTGGATAAGCAAGCAGCTGGAGGGCTGTGTGCAAAAAATACCATAGTTGTTGTGTATTTGTGCCTGCATTGCAGAGACACTAAAGAATTTGTTTAGCTTTAGCTGCAAAATCTGAAGTGATAATTACATCTGTGTGTTTATCAAACATCTGCAGAGTTTTCCATTTCGGTGAACACAGCTAGTGCCTCCCACTGGTTCTTTGTAAGCATCCCTCTGAATCAGTGTCGTGAAGAGCTGAGATTTTTAGAGCATAAGAATGCAGTTTGCTATTGTGGAAATAACAGAATCACATGCTGCCTGATGAAATGTCAACCATAAAACCATAAGGTTCTCCAGTCTGAAAAATTGTGCAAAGACAGTACTGTAGTTAAAAAAAAAAAAAAAAGAACCCAAAACCAAACCAAGCAAAAAACCAAAAAACAAAAAAAAAGTATCTGAAAACATTCCATGTCACCCTTTTGTGAGTAGATTGAACACACTTTTTACAAGTTAGTGTGTAAGAAAAATTACTGGTAAATATGAATTTCATGAAGAATTAAACTTTCTTCTGAGGTTGCTTTTTATGCAAGTGAAAAGTATAGTTGAGGCTATGTAAATACACAAGATTTTCTTTTTTAAAGACATTTTTTCTCTTAGTGTAAAAGAAGATGGTCCATTTTCCCTAATTAAATACAGTGAAATTACTATTTCATATTTAATTTTAAAACATTCACTAAAATTTAAATAAGGAAACATTAAATACAAGTTTGAGAGATTTAAGTAATGTAAGTAATAATGTAAAAAATATCTAACACACTCCCTCCCAAAAAAGCAATCAACTGCCCTACCATAAAACTTAAGGACATGAAATTCTGCAACTTTTAACCAAGTTAGAGACTTTGTTGCATCAGCACCTGTGACATACAGTGAACACATTCCACATTTGGGATGTTTCATGTAGGAGGGATTATCAGACTCCTTAATTTTGAAACTTCAGTTTCTTCTCTACACATACTTGTCAGAAAGGAATTTGTATAAAGATTGAAGTAAATCATTCATCTACCACTTAAAAATAACTTAGCAAGTTTTAAAAGATTAAAACCAGATAAGAGTCCATCAATTTAAATATGTTCAGCTTGACAGACCTCTTAGTTTCTCAGAATAAATGGGTGAAGCCTAAGATAGCCTTGATTTCCTATACATTGTGAAAGAGGAGGCATATACAAAGGTGGAAATAAGATTTGATTTTGATAATATTTTCCTTGGAATCAATTCAAGCTGACAGCTTTAAGATCTCAGTTCTGGGAAATGCTGAGCACCTGCAATTGTGAGGAATCAGTAGGAGGCAGGAGTGTTATCCTTTTAGGAATTCAAGCCCTCTGTGACTAGGCCTTCTCAGCAGTGAAGGAAGATGCATGAATGGGTTGACAGGGTATGCACATGATGCAAAACCATTTAAGAGGTAGGTATGACTTATGTTGGGTGTTATTACATAAGTATACATGGTTGTTTACTTTTTCAGGAAATGCAGGCACAAATACAGTTTGTCAGACGAACAGAATCTTCCCAAGAAAATAACTGCACATTTTCATAAAGCTGTGAGGTATTTCTTTATTTGAAATGTGAATAAATGTGATATTTACCTTCTGTAGAGCATTTGTGACTTTCTTTTCTATTCTGAATGCTTCATGATCATCCAATAGGCAGTGGGTATGGTTTGCTCATGGCAACATCTCACAAGTAGATAGGAGTCTCAGGGTGATGATATAGGATAGGAGGAAGAAACCTAATGTTTTCAGGAAAATATTTCAGTTTCCAATAAAACAATCACTGCCACAAGCAGTGACAATCCAGTGATGCCTTCTAGAAGCTGGTACAGAATGTTCTGCTGCAAAAACAATTCACTGCCCATGGCACATAGACTCTAGCAAATGAATCACCACTGAAAGCCTGTGTTTAACAGACCAGCTCTCTAAGTTGATGTTAATAGGAGGCATCCAGGCCTTTAAGGCTCTTAAATCCACTTCAGTGGATATTGATTTGGATAATAAGAAATATTTCCTTAGGGAAACACTTGATAAAAGAGCTTAAGGCGAGGGGAAGTGCTGTTGCATGGCAGTGAATGTGAAGAAAGAGAATATTTAGCCAAAGAGCAATCTCTGTGATCAGCTGTGTTTCTGACTTTGTGCTGCTGCGTCTGAAGTGTCTGGCTGCCTCCCCTGGAAGCAGTGCTGCTCTCAGGGTGATTCTGCCCTTGACAGGAGAAAAGCTGCTGCTGCTGGTGTGTGAGCTTCCTGAGCTCCTCTGGCAGAGCAAGCAGGGCATGCTAGCCCATGTACAAAGCCAGGGCTGCAAAGGCTGCTTTCCAGAGGGGCTCTGCCTCTGTGACTGGGGGCTGTGAGGGGGCTGCTCTGTAGGAGAGTGATGTGCCCAGAGACCACAGCTCTGAGCCAGGGTCCTCCAGCACCCCCAGACCTTCAAGTCTGAAGGTGCAGTCTGCCATTGCTCTGATGCTGTGTGGCATAAATTTGGTATTATGGACAGACCTTGCCTCAAGTTTAGACTTGTTCAGCAGCCCAGATTCTGCCACATCAGCCATTGGGACTGGATTCATTTCTACATTCATGCCAGGATACTGGGATAACAAGCATGTTTGAAGTGTGTGCTGAGGAGAGAGGTACTAGCAAAGAGGGAAAGACAAGTGACAGAAGATCAGTGACAGACTTTCTTATGAAAAAGAGTGACTTCTCAAGTTATCACGATGTTTATTTGGACCTGTGTCTTAGCTTGATCTAACAATACTTAAATTAGAGCTAAATAAAATTACATCTTTTTTTCTGTCCCCTCTCACCCTCCACTGCAGTCCAGACCAGCTTGACATTTTTCAGATACAAGATGAGTAGTGCCCCTGAGGCCTGTGCAGTCTTCCCTGTGCTTCTGGAACAAGGGGACGATCCATTTGGGGAAGGAGAGGATGATGCCACCAAAAGCCAAGATGGAGCTTCACTGGAAGCATTCCTTCAGTTCACCCCCTTTCAGTACTCATTTGCTGATGCTCAGTTCCCTGAACATGGGCTCTTTTGTTTCATTCCACACCCCTCCCCTTTGCTTAGCATTCCGACTCCTTAACTGTGCCAGGTGCAGTGAGGGCCCCTGTTCAGGTGAAGATGATTGAAAAGAGCCTGAGTGTGTGGGATCTGAGGAAACTGGAGCTTGGTGGGAGCAACGCCCAACAGCGCAGCCGGGAAGACCCCAGGGAATTGTGAGTGAAAGGGGTGAGTAAAATGTGAATGCAGTGGAGTGTAAGAAGATTTCTGAAAGACGGGTTTTGGTACACTGCTGGTGTAACTGGGGGGCTTTGGAGGAGTAGTTAAGGCCCAGCATACGGTAGAGGCACTCTGAGAATGGAGTTAAGGGATTAAATGATGTGGCAGCAGTGACAGGAGACAATCTGTGATTATTTTCGGTATGTTGGCCAAAAAAAAGAGAAATGGAACAGGTGTGGAGACTGGAAAGGAGGAAACAGATATGGGGCAAGACACAAATAGAGAATTTAGAGGGGGAAAAAATGGAAAATATGTGGATTTTGTCATTCCAGACAATTTTTGAGTTACCTTTAGAATTGAAGAACAGAAGCAAAGTTTGTGGGATAGTTTATATCCTTCAGAATTGAATATTTCATTTAAAAAAATATATATATGTGACACAGAGATGTTTTTTGAGTAAAGTATAAACCAGATTTTGTATACAGCAAGTTTCAGTATGGTGAATCTCTCAACTTTCAGGTTCCTGAATATTTCAGGAGGAGGGTAGAGAAAAGAAGAAGACTGATCATGTGTTTCAAATCAGTTACCTTTGATATGTTTTGAAGAGGGAGGGGAAGGATAAATGTCAACCTTCAAATAGGAGTTAAGCATGAATAGTCTGGGTAGAGGTATATGCCAATCTCATTAGGGAGGCAGCTGCCTCATTTCTTTGTCAAGAGCATAACTGACCATTACTAGAAAGTCTCTCAATTAAAAAGAACTTGCCTTTTGCAATTCTTCTATTTAAGTGCATTTCGGAAGCACAGAGGACTGGATGCAGCTATGTCGATGATGGGAGAAAGAGGGGAGAGAAAATATTGTGGATTCATTAAAAAGCACTCAATCCAACTTGGAATATACATAAACTGCTGGTGGGAGAGGGAGAAGAAAATGTCATGTGAGTTTGGGTTAGTGCTTGCCTGCAGGATTGTATCCACAATCACAAGGGGTCAGTGCCTCAATTTTTCATTTTTTACACAGGACTTGGATGCCTTGAGGAATGCTTTGAGATGACATTTTACACATCTTTTCAAAGGCAGCAGTAGCTTGGGATGAGTGAAACCTTTGAGGGTTTGTGAATCTGTTTTTTGAGGTCACACAAGCAGATTGATTTTGTGACCTTATAATAAAAAACATCTGGTATGTACAAAAGTCCTGTAATAGAGTTGACAGAAATAGAGACAGCCATGGAAGTAGAATGTAAAAGATAGAAGGTAAAACTAAAAAGTCAGTAAGGGAAGATATAGCTCAAGCAATTACACTTCTTTCATTCCTGTGGTAGGCATTGTTACCCATTCTTGTGATTGTTATGTCACAGTGGTTGGGTTTTTTTTGAACATCAACTGAAAACAAAAGAAAAGAAAGCTTTGGAAGTATGATTAGAAGTGATAATAATGAGAATTTACAAACAACATTGAAATTAATAAAATCAGGTATCATAGGGAGAAGTTCTTAAATTAATCATATTACAGCCAGTCTGTACATGGTTTGTATGCTTTTTCATGAAACGTTTAGGCTTTCCTTTTTTCTCTTTGATTACAAAGTCAAAAAATCAGGCTGCTGTGGCATTTTTTTAACTTATAGAGTCTAAGGATGCTCTATTTTCCACCTTGGGTTGTCACCTGATTCTCCAGACATGTCCCTTTTGAAGGCAACTTTAGTTGTCTGGGTGTTTTTTGGTTTGGGTTTTTAGATTTTTTTTTTTTTAATAACTGCAGTTTTCTCTTCAAGTTGAACACAGTATAATTTTTAATTTGCCTGACTTGGTGTCCGCTCTTGAGACTCCAGATTGTAGTGACTTCCTTTTCTCTTGCTTGTTTTTTTTTTTGTCTTGAATGTTTGTAGAGCCTCAACGTGTTTCTCACAACACATTTCCTGTTGAACACAACACCAGTAGCTCCCAATTCAAGCATCATTCCTGATGTTCAGACCTTACAGTGCTCAGTCAGAGGCTTCATTTTCTCCTGGCATTCTTCCTAAGACTGTTCATTGCCCCTGCCCTGGATGTACCCTGTAGGTGTGGACCTGTTCTAGTTCAGTAGGCCTGTAAGTGTTAGAAACAGCACTTGTTCACCTTTGCCATTTCCCCCCATGTTTACCTCATTCTCCTAGTGAGGGTTAGCTCACTATGACAAACCCTCCAAACACGTTTTGTTACAACCCTTTCCTTGCTCACATCGCTGTTTCTGATGCTGCTTTTATCCAACTGTGCATTTATCCAACCCAAGCATCCCAGTGGCTTTCAGGCTGGGCTTATGCTCAGCTGCTGCAAATTTTTCCATGGTTCTTACTGAAATGTTCTTCTTGACCTACCTCTGCTATCTCAGTCTAATCTTGAGTATTGCCATGTGATTCCAAGTGTACTAACATGCGTGAGAAGAATGCATGTTCTTTGTTAGTGCTCTCTTTACCATAAATGCATAAAAACCCAAGTTTTTCTGACATTTTGGGGCTCAATTTTTTAACATGGGGAATTTTTTTTCCCCCCAAAACTTCTTAGTGATTAACAACTAGAAAACATTAATGTCACCAAAAAATGTATTTTGATGTTCTTTGTGAGTCACTAGTAAGTATATGAGCTACTTCTTGTGCCTGCAACCACTCTGTTGTTTTGCCATGACCCATTGCTTTGCTGTGACTTGGCTCGAGTTCAGTTTTACTCGTTTAGTTTCTGCTAGACTCCGGCTTTTTTTGCTGTGCTCTGCTCTAAGGAGAGGAGGTTTGACTGACTGAGTTTTCCAAATAAAGCTCCTGTGAGGATCATTATTAAAAGGTTTCAGGAACACTAAATAAATTTGTCTCAATTTCACCTTACAAACATCACTTTTGTGTATCTTCTTACATGGCGGATGACTCAAAAGCTGTTTATTTCTTCACACTTGACTTAGATTAGGGTACTATTTTATTTAGACAAAAATCTTGGCATGATCAGGGAGGACTTTGTTTCAACTTTTTCTGATAAGTTTGGCTTAAATTTTCTGGTGTTTTGTTTTGTTTTTTTCCTTAGAAAAAAGAAAAAGACAAAAAATTCTTGCTCCACAACAAAGTTGCTTACACACATTTATGTAAGGCTTAATTGCCCTAAAAATAATGCTCTGTGACACTACTGGCTTCTTCCCAAGGTCAGAATGAGGGACACTGATTAATGACTTATTATACATATTTTAAGGGGTGTGAAAAAGTATATATTTCTGAGGCTTGGCAAATTTGACAGGTGAGGCATCAATTTTTTGTAAATGCTCTCTGTAGATATTTTTGTACAGTTTTTAAAATTATTCGTGACACTTCTGGTGAAGACTAGAAGGTTGATGAGATAATGTGGCTGTAAAAAATTGTGTGCATGAGTGCTGTACCTAGAGGTGATGGAAATACCTGTATTGCATGACTACTTTTTTCTATAATATGCCTTGGGTTGACAGTCTTATTTTCCCACTATCATGACAAAATGATGATGGTAAAGTCATATTTCAAGGGTAATTATATGAAATTGATTTGGTTGGAACATTTCAAGTCTTGCTTCTCTCTGGCCTTCAATGGAAAGAAGATACTGAGCTACAATCAATATTGTTCACTTTCTCAATTATCATGTGTAAATTCAAGTCTAAGCTTTTGCAATTCAACTACAACAACCCTTAGATAACCACTCACTGATCATCCATGAAGACACAGTACTTTTACCCACATTCCTGCTTTTGGTTGAAGGGAAATAAGAGAATGAACTTCATCTCTAAATGATGCCTACCTGAGAGCATTTATGAATGTATTGGAAGTGTTGTGACATATTTGAGCAATTTGTACCTGTAAGTTGGAATGCAACTTCTCAGTTTTCACAGCTTCCTTGCAGCTTAATTGATAGATTAAAAGCTCAATGCAAAGCCACCACCATGTACTCCTGTCATCCAGGAATATTTCAGGCTAAGTAAAGATCATTGCCATGATGGCTGATAGTCCAACTTATGGCTAAGGCCAGAGAAATAAATTCGGACAAAATGTGGCAGCTCTTAGAAATTTTCTATACAATTTACAGTTTGGGGTGTAGGTTTTCTTCTGGGTGTTTGTTTTGTTTTTTTTTTTTCTATTAAATCTAACTTTCTGGAAAGAAAGATTAATATATATGGAATGCTGTGACCTGTCTTTTGTAAGAAACAACTCTTGACATGGGTCGGGTGGCTCTGTGGTTTACAAAAACACTGCAGTAATTTTGCAGATAAGGTGGACTTGCAACATCAGTGTATTTCTTTACAAGGTGATGTATTTTCTGACTGTTGTACCCTCTTATGGCCTTTCTTTTTTGGTTCTGGCTGCTGAGATCTCATCAGTACTTCTCTGATGCTGCTGGGGGAGACCTGCAAAATGCTTGAGGAGCTCTTTATTTAACTGAAAGCCCTCAAGTAGCACTCCTGGATTGATTTGGCTGCCAGCTATTTTGCAGGTCAATGTGTGAAATGGTCTAAAAATCAGAAGATGATAACCTTCTTGCACTAATGATAATTCTCTCACACACTACTTGTCCCTTTTTATTTAACAGTGTGGATGCAGTGCTGGTAAGAGATGTCCTTTTGATAGTGCTGTGGAAGAAGATTAACTAGAAAAAGTGACTGTCATTCATAAATGTGCAAGTATGCCTGAGCATGTGAGAGGTGGAAATTATAGGAATTCTCTTAGAAATAGAAATTAGTTTAACCTCCATGGTCCATGTAGGTCTGGTCTCTTCACCCAGTGTGCTAAACTACTGCAAAGTGCGATGATGAGTTAGTTTTGAGAGAAACATATTGCATCCACATGCCACCACTTGGCCGAAATGGAAATTGAATGTAACCCTCCCTGGCAGGTAAAACACACACCCTTTGCTCTGAGGTGATTAGCTGTGCTCTTGGGACAACACCAGTAACTTTTCACAGGTTGCTGAAGTTGTATAGTTGAACGTGGAATGCGAGAGGAAAGGTTAGTTCCCTAATCCTTATTCAAACACGGATCAACTTTCATCACAGGCTGCAGTTTTAGGAGAGCACAGCATGTGTTCATGCCTAGCTGTCCCAGGCTCCTGTCACTGCAGCTAACATAACTGGGGCTCCTCTCTCATGTGCAAGGTGCCTGTAGAGAATGTATCACTGAACCTTGGTTCCGAGGTTGGGGATTCTGGTAGCCAGCACGTTTTCCAGCACTGTGTCCTAAACAGCAGCTTCACTTTCTGGCAAGGTGCAGAGAGGCGGCTGAGCAGTGCTTACACACAGAGTCACAGGAGGTGTGGCCTATTTGTTCTGAAAGTAATAGGGCAAAAGTCATTAGGTTGAGTGTCCAGTATGCCTGAAGTGTCTTTGGGCAACATGTCATTTCTCAGAGTGGGAAAATGTGTGAGATGCCATAGCAGAGGGAAATACAAGCTCCACTACCCCATTTGTGTAGGTGCCATGAGCAGAGGTGCCACAGGCCTTCATACAGGTCTGGACACTGGGCAGCAATACATGGAATCCTCCCCAGACTGGAGACAGTTATTTGGGAAAATAATTTCAAACATTTCCGAAAAATGTTGTTTTCTTCCATTAAGCATCATAACTACTGAACCCTGTAAGCAAGTACTGATGAGAGCAGAACACCCAGGGTGAGCTCTTTAATGGATATTCTTTCAACTGAGAGAGGGACACTCCAGCACATCATTATTGTACAGACATTATCTTTTTAACTGGTTGCCTTTTGCTTCCCAGAGGTGAACAGCATGTTGCATTGACTCTTTTTTCTTTGTGCTTTACTTCCTTCTTTGAAACCTTGTAAAAATATATTTATTACATATCCTTTGGCAGAAGGTTGATTTCCTGTGGCTTGTCCTTACAAAGATGTGTATCATTGTCCTGGAGCACTGGTCCTATCACTGGGTTGTAAGTAGTGAGGTCTCAAGATTATTTGTTATGGCCCTGTATTTCTAAAAGGAAGTGGAAGCTAATGATTTTCTAAGTGTCTTTTACTCCACCCCTTGGATAACTTCCACCAAACAAACCCTAAGCCCGTTTCATAAACTTTTTTTTAAATTGCAGAGTTCAACCATATTGTCTGTGTGCCGGAGAGATGTGGGGGTTGGGGAGAAAAGGGTAGAGTAGATATCTTGGGAAGTTAAGATTCATTCTCTATTTGGAGCAGCAATTACTCTAGCTATGAGTAAAGAATCCAACAGGGTGGGTTAAAACAAAATTGAATATCAGTTCTCCGTGGAGCTGGATAGTTAAACTGTAGGAGCAATATCTGGACTACAACCACAACTACCAATGCAGACTGTGAGTGCCTGTAGCAGAAAGGTAGTGAGAATATTATGGACATTCTTGTTTTGTTGTTTATGGGATGAAAACTTGGCCAAGACTTGGTTTTCTTTTAAAAACTAACCAAACACTGAACAAATCCTCATTATTAGGACTGTTCATCTTACGGAATTAATAGATTATAACTGGCACACACATACATAGGTACCAACTAATTTCTGTTCAGTATGAGCATTTCTCTTTGATAGCTGGAGAGCAGCAGTGCTGTGGGTGGATACTGGCTATTCCTGCACCAGGGCACTCCTATCATTCTCCATAACTCTGTGCAGGTGCTGGATGCTGTCCCTCAGCTGTGGGAGAGCTTCCTCCAGCAGCTCTTCAGTCTCCTGTGGAATCCATCCAGTCTGACTAGAAAAAGATGGCCTTGGATGGTCACATGCAGGCAGTAAACAGGGTTACCAGCTACTGTCTATATGTCTGCAGTTTCCTTGAAACCTTTGCCCTAATTAGACACAACCAAGTTGAATCTAATGACAGTCTGTGAGGTGTTTTACGACTACTCCACTTTTATCTACAACAGTTAATTAGTTAGGCTGGAGTTTTCCCATTCACAATTTCATCCTTCCAATTGGTATTTTTCTGATATTTGAATTTTAAGAAGTTCAGATTTATCTTTTTAATTAGGAAAACTTCCTCTGTTCTCTGTGTAAATCTAGGCAAGGGTGAAATTTGAACAACTTCCATTTAAATCTCCTTGAAAGTGACCTGTTCTTGCTGTATTTTGAGGTTGTATCTTGATGAGATAAAGATAACTGAAACTGGTGGTGTGTAGGCATGAAGATGAATGAGACAGGTTTATGTGTCTTGTGCTGCTTTGGGGAGCATGAAGGATGGATCTCAGGATCTCAACAGTGCATGCAAAGCAGAAGGCTGGGGGCTGGCACCTGCTGGAGGCTGGAATGAGCTCCTGTTATTAACCACCCGTCTTAACTGCTCCTGAACTCCAGCCCATTGCACCTAGCCTCTCAATTTTCTGTTGGGCAGCTTAACAAGGAGGAGAGAAAGCAATTGACTTTCAAGTTTTGTGATTTCTCTACTACTGTCTCTAATGCAGCCCACGAAATCATAGAATATCCTGAGTTGGAAGTGACCCACAAAGATTAAGTGCAACCGTAGACCTACGTAGGTTAAAGTGTCTTAGACCTGCACAGGGCCAACCCCCAGGAGTCACCCTCTGGGTGAAAAAACTTTCTCTGATATCCAACCCAAACCTCCCCTTGACTCAACTTCATGCCATTTCCTGGAGTCCTGTCCCTGGTCACAAGACAGAATAGATTGGTTCCTTCTCCTCCACTCCCCCTCATGTGGAGGTTGAAGACCACAATGAGGTCTCCCCTCAATCTCCTCCAGGCTAAATGGTCCTAATTACCTCAGTCACTTGTCATAAGGCTTCCCATCCAGAAACTTCATCATTCTTGTGGCCCTCATTTGGATGCTCTCTAATGATTTTATATCTTTTTTATATTTTAACACCCAAAACTGCCCCCAGCACTGGAGGTGAGGCTGCCCCAGCTCAGAGCAGAGCAGGACAATCCCCTCCCTTGCCCAGCTGGCCTTGCTGTGCCTGATGCCCCCCAGGACATGCCTGGCCCTCCTGGCTGCCAGGGCACTGCTGATTCAGATTCAACTTGCCACAGACCAGAACCCCCAGGTCACTTTCTGTGGTGCTTCTCTCCAACATTTCGTTCCCTAGAATCTGACACTGGCCTTTTTTAAACCTAACTTGAAAGAGTCACTGCAGCATATTCCCTAGGAGCTGCTATAGTAGAAGCAAGAGATTCAGTCATATATAAGGCCTGAGAATCAGGTCTGTGACCAAATTATTCTTGTACTTTTATCCTGATTCTAATACTTGCTCTTTGAAGAGCTGAGCCAATCTGTTTCACTGCCTGGGTTTTGTTAATTTTAAAATAGGTGGGAGTTTATTGACTTGTGGAGGATTATAATGGCTTCATATTCGGAAGATTGTTATGGCATGCTTGGATCTCCTGCATACAGTTTGAGAATGACATTGAAAAAGTGGAGATAGGATTGCAAAGCATGACTGGGAAACTGTAAGATACATCTTCCAGTGAAGGACTTAGAGAACTCCATTTGTTTAGCTTCATTGCACAGAAAGGTGACTAGAGGAGTGAATTTTGCAAGTACTTTTATGAGAAGAAAATGCTGGGTCCTTAAAAAGCCCTTTTATCTTACAGAAAGAAGCATAACAAGAAGCAACAGCTGGGAGTTAAAGCCAGACAAAATCTTTTTTGAAAGAGAAACTGTTGAGTTTAGGGAACAATTGACATGATTTTAACAGGGAGAGTGGTTAACTGTTGGGATAAACCAACAAGCCCTTGAAGTTTTCTACAAAGAATGTGATGTCTTGTTAAAAGACATAATGTAACAAAACATACATGTCTGGGCTGAAGCAAGCTTCACAGCTTTTATTGTATGGCAGACCGAAGTAAATTATCTAGTAGTCATTTCTGATTTTAAAACACAGAATTCTGTGCACGTGACACATCTCTTCATCCATATGTATGCATGCAGTAATTTTAAAATAATAAATATTGAATTATATGCGTAGATTATACCTCTACAATATTTAACATCTTTTTCAAAATACATAGTACAGAGTAGACACATGCAAGTTTTATTGATTCAATTTACATATATAATATTAATAAAAAAATCACTTTTGGGTATAAATGTAATTGTCAAAATGGAAATCTTATATTACTAAAAAATACCTGAGTTTCCAGCACCTGCAGTTACTTTGATTGATCTCTTTGCAGTAATTTTAATTTCTTGTAAATTAGGCTTCCCATGATAAAGTAAAAACCAAAGCCAAGCAAAAAATTAATCACAGGTCAAAACATGTATTTGAGTTTGAAGAAAGGCCACTTTTTTTAGTGCCTCAACACTGGAACTCTGAAGGGCAGAGAGTGTATTCATTTTGAATTATCTGTGCTTTTTTCTTTCAATATCAAAACACGATCTGAGAGTGTAATAAACAAAAGAATTAGTCAAATAAGCTCTGTAGTTTTATGACTTTGAGGATAATCTTCCTCTGGTTCAATTGTGCTTTTAATTAGCCTGACAGTTAGTTTATTTTGTTGTCTTAAAAAAAAAAAAAAACAACCAAAGAGGTCAAGGTGGAGCACCCAGAGTTCATTTGTAGAGTTTTGGTTTAAGCTAAGAAACTAGGAATATTAGGATTTCAATAACCTGGTTCTACTTTTGTTGGTAGCAACATATTCTGACCAGAGTGCTGTTACTGGCTGCCCAAAGGTTTCTCCATCTGGCCTGTTCTGCAGACATTTACCACTTTTCTGGCAGCAGCCAGTTGGCTCCCCTGTGTCATAAATACAGTATAACTACCCCAGCTACTGAGAATGTACTCCCCAGAACTGCCCTGTTCTTCATCCTTCCTGCATTTTAAAACTTAAAATGCAGTGGCAATGGCATTTTTGGAGGTCCCAAACATTGTACACTTGCATGTATGGAGAAGGTTTTTTCAATCTTTTTCACTGAAGCAAGCAAGGTGTTTGTGTGGAGGTTTCTTTGGATATTTACAATTTGGGGGGAGGGCTTTGTGATATAGTACAAAATGTGCTATGTTGTGTCTACAGTGAAAGATTTGGGAGGAGCCTGGTACTTTCCATGTCAGCTTTTTTGCCTTCTTTATAACAGAAAAGTAGTGAAGAGATCTCTCCATTAAGAGCAGCTGACATGGACATTTCAAGTTAAGACATAAATAAATAAAGGAGGGGGAGGGAGAATTGGCTATGAATAAATAGGAATCCAAGAACTGATGATTGTGGATGCATGTGTGGATACACGTACGTGCACAGGCACAAGCACAGAGGTCAGTACAGTTGATGTCTTCTGCAAAATAACTTTTTACAATTGAAAAAGCAAAGAATGCTGGCACACAGGGGAAAGCCAGAGGTGAAAACAGAACTTATTTTCATTGTTAATGCAGACCATTTCGGAGAAGAAAGCGCAGCAGGGAAGGTTTTG
The DNA here is from genome assembly GCA_013397295.1 of Polioptila caerulea. Lineage (NCBI taxonomy): Eukaryota > Metazoa > Chordata > Aves > Passeriformes > Certhiidae > Polioptila > Polioptila caerulea. The sequence continues at coordinate 487,147 of VYXF01006258.1, read as the reverse complement.
GCTTTGCAAGCAGACACAGAAATGTCTGTCAGCTCATAATGAACCTGCTTTTGCCTTGGTTTTCGCTTGAGCTGTCAGTGCTTGTGTTTCCCTTTTTCCTTCCTAGCTGAACTTCTTTCTTGATCAAAGCTCCTATTTTATTTTTAAACTTTTCATTCCTGTAAATGACTGGAAGCTCTCCAGCTGATCTTGGCTAAAGCCAGAGGGGACTGGAAGCAAAGAGCAAAGACAGACGTGAGGACAAATTACAGACACTTGGGGGACACTTCTTTAAAGCAGCAAGAAGCAACTCTCCTTCCTCTCCTCGCATTTTAGCTCTTTCCAGTTTTTTCTAAGGAGCAGAGAATTTCATTTTACATCCCAATGCAGGAAGAGATGTCAAGGAGACAGGGAAAGACCTTGGCAGCGCAAATAGCTTAGATGTTTTTAAAGGATGTGAATACTTATTTTTGGAAAGTTAAAATAATTCATTCATTATGATGTAGGCAGCTGCACATAAGATTTTTACTGAAATGACAGGTTTGAATGCAAAAACATTAGGACTCAGCCAAAGGGCACTGTCACCTGAACAGTTTATGCCCAAATAACCAAGGATAGCATCTCAATATCAACCTGCCAAGGAACAACAGGCACTAGTAGTATTTTGCTGTGCGTGACTGGATGTGAAGAAAGGCAATCTGCCCTGTAACCAATTCAGGCCCCTCTTTGCTCTTACCTGAGGCGTGGAGTGTACCAGGCAGATGGAGAACAGAGTGCAGAGACAAGGTATTCGGGCTGTTTACATTGCTGATGCTGGCCTTGCTTGACCTATCTGTCTGTGATTCTCCCTCTGTGAGGGATCCATAGATGAAGGATGAATGTAATAGTTCCTAGAGATGATGGCAAAAAACCGAAAAGAGTCTGTTAACATTAGAGTAACAAAAAGGTGTTTCCTCTTTTTCAGGCACATTTCAACAGTAACTGTATCTTACTAATTCGGTGTGCCTAATCAGTCATATTTTCACTTGCTCATAAGCCACTCTTTAATTTACTCTTTTAGGATTGTTTTCCTGTGTACCAGCTGAACTATCTCCATTTAAAGAATGATATTTTACTAGTATTACTGCCAATGTACTGGCAAGAGAGAAGGAGACAGTCATACTGATGCTAGGTAGAAAGCAGCTCCTCTTCATCATACTGGTGAGATGCCCTTCAAAGTGTGGTCTAGCTTTTGGATGGCTCTCCGTTCTTGTACCAGCTTTATAAAGGGACGTGATAACCTTCTCTCAAAGACTGTCAAAGTCAAGCTAGGCCTGGCGTGAAGGAGAAGTTCATATATTTATAGGAACGTTGAAATTTATTAGACTGTAGAATTAACTAACCTTAACTTAAGGAGACATTGTCAGCTTAAATCTCACCCATCGTTAACATCTTGTATAAATAAGCTGTAGAAAATACTATGCCTGATAGGGGGAAAAAAATCTTTGCTTTTTAAGATAAACAAATGCAGGCACTTCCCTAAACTGTGTGAAAACCCAAGGCACAAAGGACTGACCCTATGTTGACAGTAAGTGTCAAACAGAAGTGAAATGATTTTTATGTCTGTGCTGAAAGAAATGCAGTTAGTTGAAAAAGAAAAAGAAGAGGAAATTACTTCCTTTTGGTGAATAATAGGCCTTGAACATCACGGTTACTCTGCAGTAATTTCACAGTCCTGCCTCTCTGTATGGGTGTTAGAGAATGTCAGATACAGCAGTTTATTAACAAAAATCTGTTTCCTGAACTGTCCTATCAGTGCTGTAGGCCTCTCCCATACCCTGTGGTTTGAATAAACCAGGTGCTGTGCATAAGCATCAGCATCCCACAGTCAGCCCTGGTCTTGTTTTGTCCTTGATGCAAGGTCAACAGGAGTGCTGTAGATGAGCCCTGTACTCGCTGCTCTTAGATCTGTTTTCTGCTGAGCAGCTGTGCCTGGTCATGGGATGAGAAGAGACCACAGGGCAGTTCCTGGACCAGGTATCTGCCCTCCAAGATCCAGGGTCACTGAGATCCTTTGAGGATACGGTGCATCCCTCAGTCACCGCATAGTAAGGTGGCCCTGCTACCATTTTGTGTCCTCACATTTACCTGAGGGTCTGTTTTCCTAGCAAATTGTGCCATGCCTTTTAGGTGAATAAAGCTCGGAAAGACACCAAGGCTGTAGTTTTTTGATCCAAAGAGTTTGGAGATTTGGTAATGGTACTAGATCAATATTATTACTCTGAGGCATGGCTTCTCTTGATATCCTGGTGCTGTGACCCTTTTTTAAATTCTTCCATTTCATCATTGTCTGCCCCCATCTCCAAATAACAGTCTAAATGTCTCTCTTCTTTGACTGCAGGGGGTACTAGCCTTGTAAATTTTCTGTCAGCTTAGTTATTCTTCCTTGGCATTTCATACACAGGAAATAACCAGAGGCTTTCCTACCACAAAAGGCACTCCCACATGTTTCTGCCCAAATATGCACGTAGCTCTTAGTTTCAGCCAATATGTTTGCAGGATACTTGAGCTATACTGTTGGGTCTGTGAATTGTTTTCCAGCAGTGCTTCCATTATTTGAACATGATTAGTGAGTTCAGAGCGGGATCAGTGAGTGTATCACAGTGTGAAGGGAAGAGTTTGGAGTCACCAAAGGTCCTCTGCTGCCAAAATGCCTAAGACTCCTGTCACCCTGGCAGCTGAAGAGCAGACATGATTTGTCCTGGCCTGCATCTGAATCTTAGAGTGATTCATGATATAGATTGAGCTATCAAACTTACATCAGTGAAACACTTGTTCTTCACTAAGAGTTAGAAAAATGAAAGTGCTGGGTTTTTCCTCAACAGGAAAATAATATTTTTATGTTCAGAGTTCAGATCTCAGCCCTGTCACAGACTAGGCAGATGCTTAGCTTGCCTATAAAATACAGACTGATCCTGTCAGTTGCCCAGAAGAATTGTGAAGCTAAATCAACTGCAGCTATTCAACAACAAAACAACTTATATACATATGATATAAAAAGATATATGGCATATATATATATATATCTGTCTATCTCATGTGTCTATATGTGTGGAGAGGGAGAGAGGGTACAACAGAGCTATTCAACTTTTACAGCTGAGGTTTCAATTCACTTCATCCATGATATTTCTGAAAGATGTAGCCATCCTTCCAATGGGAAATGATCCATTCTCCTACCTGAAAAATATATGAAAATATCTCTAGTGAAGTAGCTCATCCCCTGGTAAGGTTTAGATCACTGGTGTTGAAAACTAGTGACAGATGGGAATACACTGATAATACCTTAGAAAGCTCTACCTATTCCTTTCAAAAGTTACAGATCTGCCCTCTCAGCAAACATATGCAACAGGAGGTCGTAAAAGGGCTGCCCTTTTAGTTCTGATTTTCACATCAGATAAGCTTTTTCCTCAAAAGTCTTGTGGCAGATCACATTTCAAAATTTATTTTTATTCTTCTCTTCCCAAAATGAGAAGCCCCTGTTGCCCATATGCTGGGCAGAGAGCTGATGGCCTTTTGTGCAGCATGTAGCAAGTTTAGGGTCAAATTCCAATGGCCTTGTAGGAAGGCTACAGGTTCCAGCTGTGAGACTTGACTGTATGGCCTTCAGAGGTATTTGCCAGCAGTCAGCTGAGTTCCCTAGAGAACAAGGAGAAGGTTGTGAAGAGCCTGAGTGAGTTGCCTTCTTAATAGACTTCCAAGTATTTCTTCAGGATATGTTCTTCACTGGGCTTCACCATTTTATGCTAAGAGCTGTGTGCAAACTCATTTTTCTCCATTTGAAAGCAACCTTCTGTATTCCCAGAAAACAACTTATCATACACTGAAATGGATCAGAGATGTCCAGCATTCACAGTAAAATATAATCTAGAAATGTGCCTTTTTCCTTAGAGTTAAGCTCTCATTAGGTAGATGTGTGGTTCTGTTCCTTAGATATCTGGTGCTGGATGTCTTGGTTTCATGAGTGGGTAAGTTAGACAGAAGGAAATCTGCTGTTATTTTTCCAGGTTTTCCTTAGGTGCAGGCAGAGTAAAAGTTGAAAGCCTTTGCCAGAATACTTTTGCTGTCGTGTGATACTTGTTCAGAGTGACTACTCCAAGAAGCATTTTGTTTCCTGTGACTGCAAAATCTTTGAACACCTAATTTTTAAATTTTTTTCCTCATGGTAAATGCATGAAAGCAAAATGACTGTGTTCTGGTATTTTCCATGTAGTCACATTTGGTAATGATTACTTGTGGTTATCACATTCCCTCCTCTTCAGATTTGCTGTTGAAATCACACTGTTCATGCTTACATTCTCCTCTCAGCCTCCTTTGGCTAATGAAGGAGAAGAGAAGCCTACAGATTGTTCCAGAGAGGATGAGCATGAATTCTGATTTAATTCTAGCATAGCTGGCTTCCTTCATTTTTATCATTACAGTGTGACTTCTCCCCTCTGAATATAAGGAGTAGAGAAATCAGAAAAATTTTGCAACCCAGGCTGAGACTTTTCTTTCCTTGGTCTGAAGCAAAATGGAAAAAGAAGCCAAAACCAGAATTTACAACTAGAAAAGTCAAATGAATATTTCAAATTATGTGTTTTAATATAAATACCCTAGATCTTAACATGATAAAGGCTTATCTCTGCAGGCATGACTGATTTCAGTGTCACTAATGTGGAAAGCACAAAACCTTGCTGGGAGGCAAAACTAGAATCATTCTGAACAAGTTTTTGTCTGTGCTGTGATTTCTTAAAGTCACTATGGAAACTGAGCTCAGATTGTACTTCATCCCCTCTCCCAGCCAAACCTATATCCCACAGTCAGACGGAGTGCTCTAAAACCATTTTGCTCTCCTCTTCTAAATTACACTTCTGGGGTTAAAAAGACCAAATGGGCAAAATCTGTATAGCAAAAGAATATGAATGCATAGTAAACACTGTTGCATGCTGCAGCCTTAAGCTGCTGGGGAATAGTCCCACTCAGTGACTGGCTGTTATACTTTAAGGTAGAAATCACTAAATTATGGGTAATATACTGCTAGAAACATGTATGATCCCAAATGTCTTCTTTGATGAGGGACAGAGCCTTCAATTTTTTTTTATTTTCTCTCTTATAATTTAGTGACGTCGCTGTCTTACATCCACGTATACAAAGCCCTGGAAAAGTCATGCAGCATTTAAAAAGGCTTGGTTAATTTTTTGCAATTTTGTCTTCTTGTTGTTGTCTATTTGGTTTTTTTGGTTTTTTATTGTTTTGGGTTTTTTTTTTGTTTGTTTGTTTGTTTTGTGGTTTTGGATTGTTTCTTTCATGGTCTGTTTTTTTTTTTTGTTGTTAATGAAGTCCATCACACCATTATCACCTCAGCAAAATGGAGGTTTGGAGTTTATTTTGTCACAGCTTCTTTTTGCTTTCATCATATCCATAGGTTCCTAAGCCTATGAACTGCTTCTGCCATAACACATATATTATGATCTGCCAGTGTAGTGCTAAACTCAGAGATATCCAGGAAATCCTTGCTTGCTGTAGCCTAATTGTCTAGTTCCTCCTTCAGTGCTGAGTTCTTGTCCTTGGTATAAACTTTTTGTGAGTTCATGTGAGCCTACATAATCCAGAGCTGTACTGAGGACTGGTAACGCTTATGGCATACACTTGTACTTTTTCACTGTCTATTACACCTTCAGTGCTCCCCACTGTGCCTCCACAGCTCTTCTGGTATCACATTGGAGTTTTTGGACTTGGCATAGGTACCCATGTTGTACCCTCTAACCCTTATCCTTTCAATGCCTTAAATAACGTTTTAATAACCAGTGTGATTAAAATGCAGAAGCAAGGTAAGCTAGGTGATTTCCTTGTACTGTGGGAAATCTGGTGTCAGGTCACAATTTCTTGTGGCCTGAATGATTATTGTTCTCCTTTGGTTTCTGTCAAGGCTGAGATTTTAACATCTTCTAGCAAGGTAGATTGTCTTACTTCCTGTGGTTTTCCTCATCACCTGCAGCATTTTTGGTATCATGCCCTGGACATTTTGCACGTATCCTGTTGTTGAGGAATGATTTTCCCACTGTTGCCATCACTGTTTGTTATATTTGGCAGGAGGCCCTCGTGGTACTTTATTTTAGCTAAGATTTTTTCCACCTTGTTCATGAAACCTCAGAAGCATAACACAGCCTGGATGATTTTTCTATCTCAGGCATTTAATGAATTTTCCCTTGCCCCCATATTAAATTTTTGTGACTCTGTCTGTCCTTTAATTGCCAACATATTGAAAAGATTTTTTTCTTATTTGTATTGAACCTTTCTGCTTTTTTGGGGGGGTAGTAATATTTATAGCTACTAATGATAGCTGGGCATTTATAAAATATGTAGTTAGTCATGGGAGAAAGTTCTCTTTTTCCAGTTTTGTGGGCTTTTATTCTCATTAATGATCCCATTGTGAGTTGCTGCCAAGAATTGCTGCCAGAAGCCCAGTAGGTGTACAGCTCTGCATTCCAATTTCTTGCCAGGGTATAATCTGTTAGGTAATCATAACCACCTTGGAAGATGAAAGTCAACTGTCTATGTGATAAACCAGTCAGTTTGTCTGTGTGCTACATCTTTTGAGGCTGCTGCTTACAAAATAGCAACAATTTGTGAGATGGGGTCCATCTGTTTTAATTTTGGTATTTGTTTCTGTCCCCTGTATTCTTAAGCATAGCTGGAATCCATGCAGTGACTCATGTGCTAGGATAGGGACTATTGAGCAATTCATTTGTGCTGATTTAGAGGAGCCACTGTGGTGAAAAGTGAGGAATTAACTCTCATTTGTCCCATAAGCACTAATCAATATTAAGTCCCCTTCCCTACATCATCGTCATTTCTTACTTGTAGATCTGCTGGTTCGACAGAAGGTGTTCTTCTATATCAATGATCAGACATCTTGCCTTTTATTTCCCCTTGTTTCTTTTTTTGTGTAGTTGGTTTTTTTTTGGTTTTTTTT
>VYXF01006258.1:389424-480112 GCA_013397295.1 Polioptila caerulea | reverse complement strand
TTTTTTTTTTTTTTTTCTGGTTTCTTTGGTTTTGTTGTTGTTTGGGTTTTGTTTATTTGTGGGATTTTTTGGGGGGGGAGGTGGAGGTGTTTGCTAATGAACAGATGACAGCCAGAACAGCTTGTATTGAATACCATTTGGGCTCATGAAAGCAAAACTGATGATAGCCTAGCTGAAGTAGCCATGAACTTTAACTAAATCATTAAACTTCCATTTTTGTTTTTCAGTCATGCCTTCCTAATTGAATATTCTGCCTGGAATCCTTTTTGAACAGAGGATTGAGATGTGCCAGATAGTAGATCAGAGGCATATTTGAAATGACTGAAAAACAAATGTGGTAGAAAGAGAAACTCAATTCTAGTAGGAAAAAGCCCTTGTTAAATGAATGCAATGAGAAACTTCTTCCTTAAAAGATGTAAAATAGAAAAAGAAAGAGGGAAATAATATAGGCAAACAATATTTTGTCCCACCTTAGCACAATACAAAGTCAGCTCAACAATTAAGTGCTTTAATTAGGATCCAAACCAGTGATATTTAACAACAGTTGAAAGGAAAAAAAATTACTCAAATGTTCCGAGAAGTGAAGCAGGAGGAAAAGACACCCCACACTGAGAATCATTAAGACCCAAAAGTAATTCATCACAGGCACAACTAACCTTGTTACAGGAGAGTTGCACTGTCTTCATGGTGCAGGCATTGATTCCATGCTAGGAAAAGAACAGAAAAGCGCCTTTAGTAGTAAAAGCAAAAATATTAAATTGCTCCTGAAGATTGTAGATGTGTTGTTTACTTCATTAAGGAAGGATAATGAGAGTGTTGAGGGAAGTCCAGCCAGCCAGCTTAAGGAATGTGTTTTGTTAAATTCTAATTAAAGACTAATTTCTGCTGAACACTGTCCAAGCAGTGAATTATTTATTGAAAAGAGGAAGCCCAGGGGGAAAAAAACCCACAAACCAAAAAGACAAGATATTTCTCTTCAGCTCTCAGAAGACACCCAAAATTTTTGTGAGTTACTGTCCAGGTTAACTGCTTATTTACCACAATTACTTGCCTAGTAGCACAAAAGAGAGCTCATCTTTCTTCCTGCTGGGCTGTCTTGTTTTCCTGTTAGCTAAGGGCATCATCCACTGCCATTTATAGACTAATGGGGCTTGCTAGAATGTAGAGAAGCTAAGCAGCCTGGGGCAGAAACAACCCTGTGGCTTGTGGAGATAGTCCGGGTCTAAAAAGCAATGCCCAGCTCAAACTGGCTTGAACAAAAGGTGGCTTTGTGTGCAGCCACTGTAAGTGTCTGTGCCTCATTTTTCTTGGTGTTTCACACTACCCAGGCTTTCCAGGTATTTTTGCTGTTTTGAAGTGAGGTAAAACTGAAAATATCACCATTTGCCCCAACTCTGATCATTAATTAGCAGTTTGGTTCACAAGCAACTCGGCCTTAGTTTGCTAGACCATGGACACGTGTGAACCTAATGGGTAGTTTAAACTAAATTCTTATGCAGAGAACAACAGCTGTTGCAAGTGGTATCATGACAAATACATAGACAAAAAGAGCCTCAGCATACATTGACTTGGCTGTGGTGTTTCTTCAAAATGTAAGTAGAAAAAGTTATGGGGAACTCAGCATTGAGGTTTGATGGTGAGTATGGACAAGAATAAATGGGATTTCCAGATGAAACTAAATGAAGGAGGAGCTTGTGGAGCAGTGGGAGTGGGCCAGGTGTCCCTTAGGATTCTGATAGATCAAAATACTTGGAGAATTCTTGTCAAAACTTTATTTGATTGAGGAAGTGAAGTTTGTAGAAGTCTGAGATTTGACTACTAACCTAAGCAGAGAGCTTTCTATTCTTCCACAGGCTGAAGTGGTGGGATGAAGTTGCTTTGAAAGTCAGAAGGCATGTTAGATGTGCTGTCCTGGACTGTCTGCTACTGTACCAGTATTGTTGAACACAGATCCCCAGACGTCCTTGGTGGGATCAGGAGAGAGATCTAGGAGTTTATATGGCATATTCTTTGCTTATGCCACTGAGGTCTTTCAGGGGACAGCAGAGAGGTAGGGAAGGATGTGCATCCTGGTCTCATCCTGAGGTGCTATATGGATATGGGCAGAGAATGCCACTTTGAAAGTCAAAACCTGCTGGAAATACCTAAGGAGTGCTCCTTTCCTACAATTTTGAGACAATCATTTAAAGTTCCTGGTAATTCCGAATGCCTAAAAGCCTGGGTCACTACCATAAAAGTTGTTTTAGTGGTAGATAAGCTGAAGTGAGAGGGTTTTAATTGAAATGGAGGGTGACATTAGGAGGTTGGTGTTACTATGAAGTCCTTGATCCTGCTGCATCACTAAGAACATCCTGCAGACAAGGGTCTTCTTGTTCAGAGTCAGAGCTGTGATTGCTTCTGTGGGATAGGCAGCAGAACACTTTAAAAGTTTGGGCTTCTTCAAGGTCAAGGGATAGGCCCATATGTAATTTAAATCTTTCAAGCCTGGTCAATGGGATAGAATTAGGAGAGAAGTCTTTTAAATAACTGCACTTTCTGGCCTTAGCAGCAACTTCCAGATGTTGAGGGAAAGGCTGGTGCCTGGCCTGCCAGTGAAGTTTCTGATTCATTATTTGGACCTTCCATGTTTCTATTGCTTGCTCTTTCCTTTGCATAAAAGAGCTGTTCATTTAACCCTGGGATTTTTTGCATGCAGGTGTGCATACTGCTTATCAACAATGCTCCTGTGGTGTAATTTAATTTCAGAATGAAAACTACGCATTTTTTTAAAGAACTTTGGAAGTCAAACTGCCTGGCAGAAAGGTTAGTCCATGACAGAAAACTGATAAGCAATCACTATGCTTGGATAAAATGGCAAGCGAGTTGGTTGATAAACTAGGCAAAGGGGTGAAGCTGGGGGTTTTTTTTCAGCTTGAAAACTGAGCAGCATCATACAGTTCAGTGCTGGAGAAGCACAGATCATATGGGCAAATTCCTTTCAAAAATTCAGCCCATCAGAGCTGGAAGTTCAAGCACCTTTCCTAGAGGTAACTGTAGGAAAGGTGCCCTTTTATGTGGCAGTTTTGGGCACCTAGATTTGGTTTCAAACTTTGCTCTCCCCAAGTTAGTTCTCTTAGCACCCAAGTCCCCTGATCCTGATAAAGGTTCAGAAAGGAGGCAGTCATTCTTTCAGCTTTCAGGAGTTTAGTCAGATCAAATAGATTTCAGTTAATGCTTGCTTACAGAGAATCTTTCATAAGAAACAGATCCTTTCCAAAGCTGCAAAAGTGGTGTGACAGTCCAGCTACACATCTTTTGTGTTACAGCCTAATTGGCTAGAACACATACTGAGAGAATGCGTGACGAGGATGAATTCCTTTCTCAGCCTGAAGGAGTTTTACCTTTTGTTACTCACCTATGAGAGTAAAGGAAGTGCTGAGTGAAAGCTCTTTTCCTAGCCTGAATCAGGCTGCCTTTTAGTAAACAGGGCTAGTATAAAAATTGAACATTTCTTTGATCAAAAGAGAGAGAGAGCACAAGGAAGAGATTTACTGTAGTGATTAGGGCCTTCTCTGTGATTTGGATTATGCTTTTGTTTGCTTCAGTGACTTTACAGAAGGAGGAAGCAGAACTCATGACCACCAACAAACTTAATGGGGCTGATTATCACCCTCTCCTCTGCACTCTGGCCCAGAGCAGCCAGAAAGGTTCCCCCATTAGCCATACTTAGCAAGCGTGTCAGGTGGGTCTTGAGGAGGCAGAAAATATAAATTTGAATCCTGTCAGGCTCAGTTAAGCACTGATCTCAGGTCTCCTCTTTGCTGGCTTACTGTCTTAAGAAGGAAATCATTAAAGGTAGCCCACTGTGACACTTTTCTCTCACTTCTCCAAAGAAGATCCTTGCTTAATGTTTTTTCCTCAACATATAGCTGTATCTCATTTGCAGGAGAGGATTTGGGACTTTAGGTTGAGGAGAGAATCCTTGTTCACAACTCTTAATCCTGTTGCTTGATTTCATTCTAATTAATACTTTAGATGCTATTACATAATTATTTCAATTATTGAAATTTATTTTACTTAGTTTTCCACTTCCCAAGGGAGTCATCATTTTGCTCATCATTTTGAGTAAGCTGGCTCCTGTCAGCTCTTTGCACAAACTGTAGTATTTAGGAAAGAGGTCTGGTAAATTCAGAAAGCGTTATGAGATAAGGAGGCCGTTGAATTTTGGTGTAATGGTGAGCTAACACTGGCTGACAGCCAAAAGCCCATACCTCTTATCTCTCATTGCCCCATCCTCAGTAGGTTTCTAGGAAAAAAGGGATTAGAAAGTTAATGGGTCAAGATAAAGACAATTGCTGCTTATCAATTATAGTCAGAGGCAAAACAGACTGAACTTGGGGAAAATTCCTTTAATTAATTCCCACTAAAATAGATTTGAATAGTGAAAAAAAAATCCAAAATATTAAAACAACACTTTCTCCTTTTTTTTTTCCCACAGGCTCAATTTCAACCATGCATTTCTGACTCTTCTCCCCCCAACCCTGAACAGTGCAGGGTGCATGAGAGACAGGGGGTTGTGCTCAATGCACAATACTTTGTCTGATGCTCCCTCCTCATACTGGTCCCTGACCCCAACACAGGTCTTCCCATGGGCTGCATTCCTTTGAGAAAAATGGTCAATGCTTGTGTGTGATGCTGCTGACCAGGCCTAGGTGCTGCTCTCCAGTTTTAAGCCCACATGTTCATTGTTTATGTCATCTGTCTGCTTAAAAACCAGTCTTGATTAATATATTTAATTGGAGTACATCAGGTAAATAATACTGTGCAGTCCATCCTTCAGGCAAGTTTTTGGACATTTAACAGAGAAAAAAATATGAATGCGCATGCATTTTGCTGACATGCTTGTTTTTCAAGAGGGACCGGTATATTTTCTGACTCCACTAAAAGAATAAATATATTGGAAGTCAAATGAGTGGATTTAAACTTGATTTGTGAAATCTTCAACTCTTGTTCTGATTGTATCTGTGCAAAAAATGTCTGTGGGGTTCAGAGAAAGGGTGATTCTGCAGGTATTCTTCATGTATACGAGTTAGTGGCAGAAGCAAGTAACCACAACACTGCTGGTACACGAAAGGCTTGGGGAACAACAATGGAATGAGAGCAGATCCAACAGAGAAAAGCACTAAAATGTGTTAAAGGAAAGGAGGGAAGGAGGCCTGGAGACACTTGACATAAAATGTTGTACTGCTGAAAAGTTTTAAGGATTAAATATAAAACTTCTCTGGAATGTGACAGCTCCAATCTTAATCCACAAACCAGAAAGTGAATTCTAAATGAATCTTCCTTCACTAAAGCCTATTAAGAAATTTTTTTTCTATTTTTGACTCAGTAGAATTTTCTTACGAGTTGAATTATGTGTTTTTGAGAGATGGTGTTTTATTGATCACAATTTATGTGTTTCTGTTTGGGAGCATGTGTATACAGATCAGCCATCAGGTTCCTTTATGTCTTCAGTTTTCTTTTGGGACACTATTTTTCATTCCAAAAATTGGTTGTATATATCATATACATAAAGACAAGAATGGATCCCTTGATAAACACATGAGTTTTTTTAAAAAGAAAACAATAAAAAACCCAAAAAAATCCTAAAGGGAAAAAGGAGAAAAATAGAAAAATATTAATATAAGTATTTATAAATATTATAAAAACAATCCAAGCTTTAGTTATTTCTGGAAAAGAAGTAATTTTATAAAACCTGGATATCTCCTTGAAATAGAAAAATAAACTAGAGGAATGGAAATATTGTTGTAGATCACAGAACCATAGAAGAGTTTGGGTAGGAAGGGACTTTAAAATCATCTAGTTCTGAGCCCTCTTACAGGGACACCTTTCGCTAGACTAGGTTGTTCAGAACTCCATCCAAACCAGCATTTCTTCCCACATCTCCAAGGACATTGGAGATTTTAGTTTGCCTTTCCACATCCCTTGGGACAGGCCTTTGCCAATATTGTGTTTCCAGTCCTCCTCCTTGGCCAAGGTCCCTGGCTCACTGGGACATGGGCTTCAAACCACTCTAATACCTTCTGCATGCTCAGGATGGCCTCCAGCTCCTCCAGGCCTGCCAGCTCTGGCTGCCCAAGGCTGGGAAATGAGTTCACCCGGCAGATGAGAAAAGAGAGAGGAGGGTTTCTGTAGAGTTCAGAAACCCTCTTGAGGAAGCTCTTGAGGAAGAACTCAACACTGAGGGTAGCAGAGCTCTGGAAGGGACTACCCCAGGAAGTCACAGAGTCTCCTTCTCTGCAGACGCTCCAAACCCACCTGGATGCTTTCTTGTGTAACCTGTCCTGTCCCATGCCGTGCCATCCTGTCCCTGGCACTCAGCTGCCTGAGTTGGTCACTGAGCCACCAAGACCTTGTCAGGGAGGCAAGGTACTCCTCTGCCTCCTGCTGCTGGAGCTCCTTCTCCTCCAGGCTGTCCGGCTGCTGCGGCAGAGCAGATTTGCTCCATGGAGCTCTGCACCTGAGGTGTGCCTGGCCACTCTTCTCCAGCTCCCATGGATCCTTCCTCTTGCTGGACATGATGGTTTGGTGATTCCTGGCATCCTGTGAGCTCTGTGGGCAGGGGAGCAGTGGCACCCTGTGCCATGGAGTTCTAAGGGCTGGCCCTGACTGTCCTGAGGAGCTGCACATTACTGCCCTCGGCCCACAGGCAGGAAAAAAGAGGAGGAGGCGTGGGATGGAGGCAGCTGCCTTGGAGGCTTCTGCTCTTGCCTTGAGGGGTACCTGTCTCTGCTTCATCTTTTGCCTTTGGCTGTACCCCTGGATAGACCTCACACCTGGTTTGCTCCCTCACCATACCTGGGGCTGCCACTGGAGCCTGCTCAACATCTGGATCTCCCTGCTGCACTCAGGACTGTAGCCCTGGCTGGTGATGATGGCTTCCTGTTCTGGAGTCACCCTTGGCTTAGAGACTGGTCAAGTGTCTGCTTCCTGACTTTCTGTCCTGGTAGGTTTTTCCTTTCTCCTTTCTGTCTGTGCAATCAGTGATAATGATGTGTGGGTAGTAGCATTGCCTTCCTGTTTTGCTTGGAAATCAAATGAGATGGTGATGGAAATGAATTTTTATGTGACTGCAGTCACAGGTTTGCTAATTATTTAGGTAGGATGTGTAGAGTTGTGATTTTAGATTGCTGTAAAGTCCCATTGTCAGACTGCATCCTGCTCTCATTCCCCCTTTGAGAGCCAGGGACTAGAAGTTAGAGATTGCAGCCTCCAGTCCACGCTCACCCAAACCCTTTATCAGATCCAGCCTTCAGATTATGGATGTGTATAGCTGTTCTGTCTAAGTTTCCAAAACATTTTTTCTCCTTGTCAGCATCTTCTGTCCTCAGCCAGCTCTCTGATTGAGAATCTAATTATGGCTAGTCAAGGGTAAATTTGATCAGAGATGTTACTCTGCCTCTAAGCTCCAAAAGCAAACCTTGCTGCTCTAACACTACCACTGCTGCAGCATTCCTCTGGCCCTCAGGATTCTCTTCACCTTCCAGTGGTTCTGTGTCTTTGCTAAACAATACAACACTACAGACTCACAATAACTATATTGCTCTAATTTCCAGTCATCAGCAGTTTGGTTTAGTAGAGATCTTCCAGGTTCTAGGAGGAGATTCTGTGATTTATTTTGTTATTTTTTGCAGCCTCACGCTTACTCAGTTTCAGTTCTATGGGGTGTTTCTTTCCTTTGGCATGTCAGAAGAATACATGTTAAAAAGTCCCTACAGTTTGCTTTGGAATACTTGGGGAGGGTACATTGATTGAAAACTCTTCGATACTAGGTTAATTCAGATCCTGCAGCAATCCCTTAAGCACATCTCACAAAAACCTGCCTACTCTAAAGGAACAGTAGGCTGGCTTGTGTATCGCCTTTATTATACCAAATAATCTTTGGCTTGTACTTCTCCTGTCTCTAGCTAAAGTTGCTGCATCATGTTCATTCCAGGAGAGCATGTAAATGACTGAAGAACCCTTGTCTGCTTCAAAAGTGCTCTTGATAATTTCACTGATAATTTTCCGTTGTTTAACTGCCTGACCTATGTCTGAGCCATGTGAATCCACCATTCCATTCAACACAGCTTGTTTTAATCTGACCTTGCTCAGTCATAATTTGGTTAACAAGCCAATTTCGATTTTATTTTGCTTTCCATAGCTAGGGGGAGCATTTTTGCTGCAAATGTTTATTATTTTAGCATTAATATGTCCCCCAATCTGTTAAACATTGTATCTTCTACATTCACCCCTTAGAAAAATTCCCACCAAATGCCTACATCACAATTTGCATTTGTGGACTTTCTTGCCCAGCCTCTAGAGAGAGTACTTTTGATTCCTACATATCAAGAACCAAGTCGTAACTTTGATCTTTTATTTTTGGCTATTCTTGCATTATGACAACCTTTCCTTTTAGAAACATGCTGTTGCTTGAATACATTTTGAGTTTTTTTTTTCCTCTTAGTAAAGACTTTCCATTTTCTATAAAAGCAGTTGGAGGATGAACAGTTTAAACTTGCGTATCTGACTTTAATTGTTCAGATGTTTAACTTCTGCCCAGTGTGGGCACCTAAAAGAGATAGGGACAGATAGATCCAACCTGAAAGTATTTGAAATGTAACAGGGAAGCAGAACAAAGCAGAATTCTGTGAGAAAAGAGACATACCATCCCACTGTCTGTTCATTTGCCAAACTAGAGAAAGCAGGTTTTCAAAGTTAAACCTTTGAGCTGCTCATTCTAATATTTTTATAGCAAACGGAAATAAAAGGCAATTTCCAAAAATTCGTCTCAGCCAAAGGTAAGTGCCCATTCCCACCCTTCTCCTTAGCAGTCATGAAGTTATAACAGGTGTGTGTAACACCTTTTGTGGTTCCTCTGGAACCCAGTGGATTTTCCTGTATGGTTGTCAGTGAAACTCAGCTGGCAGTAATATTGTCTGCAAAAGAGAGCAGATGTTGTTGAAAAATTAGCCCTACCAAAAAAACCCAAATCAAACAAAATATTAAAATTTTGATTTTCAGTCAGATTGACTTCTGAGCAGAGGCCCTGAAAACTGAAGTCCTGGCATTAGTTTGTTGTAGTCGTGTGCCTCAGCCTGGGGTAAAACAGGGCTGGTCCTTCTGGGGCTGCTGTAGACTTGGGTCAGTTTGGCTGTTTAGAGTTTATGTGGGTTCAGTTATGGTATTTAAAGGGGCTTGCCTCAATATGGATTGATTTAAAAGTAAAAATATTCCTGATGTTTTAGGAGAAACCATATTCTGAGCGACTTTTTTATCAACTTGATACCTCTGACATCTACAGTCAAGTATGCTGCATAATTGCTGGAAATACATTCTTGTTATGTTCAGTAGCATGTACCCTCAGGAATGTTATCTGACACCAGTAATTGCATTGAAGAAGAATTTTTATGTGCTGAGAGCACTGCCTTCATTTCTGCCAGTTGCTTTTTTGGAAAAGGTGGTTTGATTATTGTTCTTATTTGCCTTACTCAGTTGATCACTTCAGAAACCATTTAATGAAGGAGTGGTACAAGATTTAATTTCATTTCCCAGTCCCTAACACCCAGGTTTTTTTCTGCTTATGAAAGGATAATGTGTATTAGGGACTGATGCTGGCTGGTTTTAGTAGTTGTTTTGACAGTGCAATTGTCAAAATTTTTACAATGAATAGCCAATTTAAACTTTAAAACCTGCATGTAAGATGGTTGAGTTCCAGGGCTTTTGGATCAGTTAAGTATTCCAGAAACTTTGCTGCATCACAGAGAGGTCAGTAGAACTTGTCAAGTTAGCTGTAAAAGAAACAATATCTAAATGTGATCTATGAGACTTGAATATTCTAAAGAGTCTTCCTTAAGGTTCTATTATACAATTGCATTGGAATGCCAGGATCTAACTGAAGTACCTTATTCTGCCTTCAGTATCAACCAGCAGCAATAATCCCTGCTTGAGTGGAAGGGTTGATTCCTGCTCTCCTGCACATGATTTGCTCTTTTGTAATGGCAGAAAGGACTTCGAGTTTTTTTGCAGTCTCTGTAAAATTCCACTATGACTAGCTGATGTTGCTAAACTTTCTCTCCTATGTAAAAGCACATAGCCTGCCATCTGTCATGGATGTATTTTGTGACCTGTCCTTTCACTTTACTAAAAAAAAAGCAGTTTCTGAGTTAAAATAAATGTAATGAAACATAATTCTTTGTTTCCTGGTCAGAGGGTCAAGACCTGCAAAGTTCTGCTTGAGGGCACATGTAACCAGTGGCAAACACGAGTCCAGATGACTTCTTACAGCTGTGAAGGATATGTCTTACTGATGCTCAAACCATGGTCTTCTCTGCAGATCTTGGTGCCTCTTTCCAGCTTTCTCGAGTGCTCGTTCTGCCTCTCAAAAGATAGTGGCCATTTGAGGCATTTTCATAGGCAGTGCTTGCTGCTCACTGTTGGAATGGAAATAAAAGGAAGATCTGGGACTGTGAAGCTCTGTTTTCACATTTCTGTGTTTAGCTATTTAAACATAGGATAAAATGCTTTTGCATCACTGTAGAAATGCATATTAGATATGAAGTGGTTGAATATCTTCTATCTATCGGTTGTTTCAAGTTGTTTCTTAAAAGTTCTTTTTGCAGACAGTGGAAAAGAAAATAGGAATGAAAAGGGAATTTTTGAAGAAATACAGCCAGTTCTCATGGATTCCTCTGGGAAACATTTGGGACAGCTTAGCAACATTATGCCTAATTTGCTTTAGCTTTTTCAATTTTTAATTTTTTCTTGCCTGCATATAGCCATAATAACTGTGGTGTCCTAATGTATGCTCTTTGAAGTGGCAATTATAAATTGATCCAGGTGCCAGTGAGGAGAGCTGTTGTGGGTACTCTTCATTTGGTTGTGAATCTGCCTCAGTGTGTGGTATGGCATCAGGAAAGGCAGTGTCACAAATTTTCAGCAGAGCATGTTTTGATGGAAAGACTCTTGATTTTTTCAGAGTTTTCTTCCTAAAACACATCCAATATAGAGCCTTCTTTTTCTGTTGATCCTTTGCCCGGGGTTTCAACCTCTTGCTGCTATTCAGATTGAGTTCCCTATCTTGGAGTGGTTTTCCTTTTAGAGTACTGGTAAGATGCCTTTGGGACTTTGCACAGATTTGTGATGTGATTTTAGACAACTAAATTTATTTTTTTGCTGCAAGCCTATCAAAAAATCTAACCTTTTACTTGAGGATTATGAAAAAAATTATATTAACAAATATGCACAAGCTTTAAAACCACATTTTCTAAACCTCTGTAGCCCTGAAGTGAAATGTGATTCTCAGGTAATAGCCACAGTACAGAAGCTAATAGGGAGGATAATTTAAAAATATTCCTCCCATCATGAGAGCTGGAAATACTGTTTAATCAGCCTTGTTACTTTATTTGTTTCACTGAAGAATGGGAATGGTACAGGTAGAAGACAAAATTTTCCAGGTAGAGAAAATGCAGTAGACATTGTCAGGAGCCTGCTTAATCCCATTAAAACATTGTGGTAAAATTAGAAATGGTTTGACCTCAAGATTCCCTATTAGCATTAGATGCCCTGCTTCGTTTCTCTGAAATTGAACTTGTTTGGATTTGGCCCTGGTTTAGGTCTCATGTGGCTTGCAGTTGGCAGAGGAAGGACAGTGCACAGTTAAGCAGATCAAGTGATATGAACTTGTGTAACTCGTGAATGTGCCATGGAGGACCAACAGGAAAATAAACATTTCAAAGGAATTATATACAATACTGATGTCGCACATTCCTTATGTCTCTCACTGGTTTTGAAGTATTTTGAAACTCATTAGAGGACATTATAAATAAAGAGAAATAATTTTTATAGCAAAGTCCAAGTTAAGGCTTTTACTTTCTTACAAATCTTCCCTTTGAGACTAAGGCATACTTGGACTTGTTCTCTCATGAATAAGTATTCTAGTGAAAAGGTTAAAGACGAGTCTTACTAACTGTTGAAGTTTCTATTTTAAAACACTAGACATTGCTTGCATGTTTTCAGCTGAGCATTCTTATTTTTCCTCCTTCACCTGGACTCTGAGGCACTTTATGTAAAAACATTTCAAAAGAAACAGCCTTACAAAAACTGACTTTCATCATGATAAAATCAACGTAATTTGCTTTGAGCAACTGGCTGCTGTCATCGTTGTGGAGACCTTGAAGCAGAGTTGGAAAAAATAGTTGGAAGATGGAAATCTTTTGGAAGAAAATGGAAATCTTTTGATGGAAACCTTCTGAGGGAAATCTTTTGAGATGTTATGAAAAAGTAGCACTTGCAGGAAGAATCCTTCTGTGCAGGCTCTTTGTTTCTGGGTGGTGACATCACTGTCTGATCTTTACAAAGTAATGGGGTTCAGTTGTTGCTCTCAGAAGTTTTATGGCTTTCTTTCAGACACTAATAGTGGTATTTATGTCTTCTGCCTTTAGATAGCTGAAAACTACATGGCAACTAAGCCACTAGCTACCTTAGCCTGCATTTACTGTCATTGGAGAGAAACTGGCAGCTCCAGAGAGGTGTTCCTCCAACCTGCTTTAGAAAGTAGTTTCAGGATGAAATTACCTTCCTTCTTTGGATGTCTTTTTTATCTACTTTGACTTTAAGATGTGGCTTGGAAGGAGCTCACACTTATATGTCTTTTAGCTGCCTGTGTTAGATGGAGTGAACTCCTCTCTCTGCCTCAGAAGAAGCTGAATGCAGTTACTTCTTGTTTCTGAAGGAACTTACCATTTCCTTCCAGTAAGGATGGGTTAAAGGAAAAGCTTAACAGAGTGAAGTGCTGTGCTTGTAAAACTCCCACAGCTGTGACCAAGAACAGAGATCATTTCTGGCTTGGAACAGCCTGGCTTCTAGATCATAAATTGGGCTGATTTATGTCACAGTGCTGTCTCCAAGTAATGTCATTCTTCATTGCTTAATAAACATTAAATGCCCATTTCTAAGCCCCACAAAACACCACAAATGAGAAATAGTTGCACTGGAATTACTCTGCTTTGGCAGCAGAGAGCAAACCAATCCATTCCCTTAAAATGACCCAAGTTAAAAGGGAGGGCACTCTACAGCAAGGGGAGGAAATGATCTTTGGTTTGCTGATACAACACAGCCCTCAAAGCACCACATTATTCCTTTTGTGTTGTGCTGAAAACCCCACTGCTAATGTACAATCTGAGTTTTGCTTTCAAGAAAAACAAAAGCAAGAGTGTGCTAATCCATTGGATTATTTGCTTGCCTTTGGGGGCTTTGGGGCTATACAGACATTCCTCTCTACATTTCCTTTGTGCGATGGTTACCGAAGAAATAAGTTCACTTTGAAATTGCACGTGTGAGTTGGGTAACAGTTCAGCAGTTAGCCCCCAAACAAGCTGTGTGCCTGAGCAGGGATGTACAAGATCCTCTAGAACATGAAGAGGTGCAACAAAATCATACTGTGGTCGCTAGACACACTTAAGCAAGCGAGTCAGTTATGAACATTGTGGAAAGCTTAGGGATTGTTACTGACACGCTATTCTAGATGAATTTAACTTACACCTAAGTTTATTTGGCTGAGGTTTTTAAAAATATGTTGAACATTTTAACTTTATTTACTAAAGACATTAGGACTAATAAAAGGAGATGGGTTGATTTGCTTGGAAATCGAAGTCTTTGGCCAGCCAAGTAGTGATTGCATGGATGAAGCTCCGTTTCTAGATGGCAGCAAATCATCAGAACCATGCATGGGCTGCATGTAGTGTTTGTGAGTGAAACAATACATAGATTTTGCTTCTGCAATTGTACTCCCCAATTTTTTTTTCCATCATTTTGCATCTTTCAGTCCAAAACACCATTCTGATTAAAATAAAAGAGTTTACCATTAGTTTCATTTTTTTTTTTTCATTTCTTCCTTTTGTGAGTGAATTGTTTCACACACAAAAGCAATGAGGATTGTATTGAAGCTGGGTACTGTCACTCTTTACTCTGGATTCCTTATTTATTTCTATCAACTTTTGCCTTGCTTTCTGCTTCACTCGTTTTGATGACCTTTAGTGAAATTCATTAGTTTAGGAGGTGGCTTTCTTGACACACCATCTCTAATTTTACTTTCAGTTTATTGTAGCTTCTATTTATTATTTAGTAAGTTCTGCAAGTATCTGCTGCTTTATTTATAGTGGAATGTGTATTGCCTTTCAATCATGTTGTCAAACTGGGGTTGTTTAATACCCTAAAATACTTTGATTTTTGTCATATAATGGTGAATTATTAAGACTAGATGTTGTTAGAGTCCCTTCCCATCTTCAAAATCTCTGAATCTGACTGGTTTTTGTGTTTCAGTTACCTTATAAGGCTGCTGATCATGAATACAACATTTCTGTTTGTAGCACTCACACACTAGTTAATAGTAATGCAACATGAAATACAGCAAACTTAAAATTCTGAAAATCCTGTTGAACTGCCTGGCTTTTAAATATATGATAATTGTGCACAAAATACTTCATGGCCTGGATGTGACTGGAAAAAGATCTGATTAATGCTTTCTCTAACAATCATTCTCAAATGATAATGTGTATTAAATATGCAATATTATATTCTCCCACACCTCATATAGAAGCAAACCATTTGTACATTTTCATTTACTTTTTCCCTGGCTCTATTGCTGTGATGTACAGTAAAAATAACTTTTGCCAGGAACATTTGTTGTGAGATTAATTTTGAAATGGCTTTTCATTTCCCTGTTTTGTTTGAGGCTGAATCCCAGAATCACAATGTGTTTTCAAGAAGTGTCCCTCCTGCCTCCTTTCAGTTGTGTAATATTCCCAGTGACTGGGAGGGCTTGGCTCATGCTAACATGAATTATGCAGCTGTTTACCCTGCTGACTTATAAAGGTATTATGCTTAGTGCATAATTAGCAAAAGCCTCTGGTCTGTAAGACAGGAGATGTTTAGAGGTGCAAGGTATGCATGCAATTTTGTTTCCTTCATTTTCAGATGTCACTGACCTCAAGTATTTTTGGATCATTCTAGTAAAGAAATGTGACATTTTCTTTCTTGGTTCTCAAATGGATTTGTTTGAATCCATTAGGGCATACCAGTTCAGATCTTGAAGGGATAATTACCTCAAGCAGCAAATCCTACTGAAATAGAATTTGATAATTTTGTTTTCTGAACTGACCTGCCTAATTACTTTTTTCTTACAAATCAAACTAATTCCTCTCTGCTTGTAACACAGTGAAGGTTCTGAGATCAAGCCACCAACCAGACAGAAAGACACTTCTTGCAGTAGACAAGAACTGTATGCTCTTTCTGACTGGAACCCAGGATAAAAAGGAGAGTTTATAATTATTCAAAGAAGAGGCAGGAAATCAGGAGGAATACAAGGATGTTGTGAAGTAATGCAGGGAGAAAATTAGAAGGGCTAAAACCCCTCTAGGAAAGAATCTAGCTACTGATGTAAAAGACAAGAAAAATGTTTCTGTAAACCCATCAATAACAAAATGAGATCTAAAGACAATCTCTATCCTCTGTTGGATGTGGAGGGAAACATAGTGACAGAAGGAGAGGAACTTAATGCCTTCTTTGCCTTAGCCTTTAATAATAAGACCAATTGTTCTCTGGGTCCAGCCCTCTTGAGATGGAGGACAGACATGGAGCAGAAGGGAGCCCTCACAATCCAAAGAGAAATGCCCAGGTGGCCAAGAAGGCCAGTGGCATCCTGGCCTGTGTCAGAAATAGTGCAGCCAGCAGGACCAGGGCACTTGTCATGGGCCTGTACTCAGCAGTGATAAGGCTGCACCTGGAATCCTGTGTTCAGCTTTGGGTCCCTCAAAGAAAGACATTGAGGTGCTTCAGTGAAGGGCAAGGGATCTGGTGAAGTGTCTGGAGCACAATTCTGCTGAGGTATGGCTGAGGGAGCTGGGCCTGTTTACCCTGGAGGGAAGGAGGCTTAGGGGGGACCTTATCACTCCCCACAGCTCCCTGAAAGGAGTCTGTAGCCAGGTGGGGGTTGCTCTCTCCTCCAAAATAACAAGTGATAGGACAAGAGAACATAGCTTCAAGTTGTGCCAAGGAGGCTTTAGCTAGGTTACTAGGAATAACTTCTTCATGGAAGGAGTTACCAAGCTTTGGCACAGGTTGCCCAGGGAAGTGTGGGTGGGGCACTTGGTGACATGGTTTAGAAGTGAACTTGCCAGTGCTGGGTTTACAGTTGGACTCAGTGGTCCCATGTAGGTGAGTGGTCTGCAGGCAACCCAGCCCCTGATGAATTACAGCTGTGCTGATTATCAAAGAGTGGAAACAGCCTTGCCTGGGCAATGAGGATGGGTGTTACAAAAGAGTGGGTGGGCTGGTCCCGGGCAGTCTGCTGGGGCTGGAGCCTGCTGGCTGTGCTGTAAGTAGGAAGCCCTCAACTGTCCCAAAGGTCTTTTCCAGCCCAAACGATTCTGTGTNCTGCAGGCAACCCAGCCCCTGATGAATTACAGCTGTGCTAATTATCAAAGAGTGGAAACAGCCTTGCCTGGGCAATGAGGACGGGTGTTACAAAAGAGTGGGTGGGCTGGTCCCGGGCAGTCTGCTGGGGCTGGAGCCTGCTGGCTGTGCTGTAAGTAGGAAGCCTTCAACTGTCCCAAAGGTCTTTTCCAGCCCAAACGATTCTGTGTTCATTGTTAGCACTTGCTATGTTTGATGAATCAGAGGAAATGAACACACGTCTGTTTGGCAAGCCAAGCCTGGGCCAGAAGTCACACACAGATTTGGATCTTAGGCTATGCATTCTGAGGCTGGTACCTTTCATAAGCAGTGTCCTTGTGCTAAAAAGGTGGCCATAGCAATCTTTTGGTTTTTATGGAAATTCACTGCTGTTTGCAGGCAGGTTGCCAGTGTAGGTCATTCTGTTGAAGTGGACTGCTGATAACAGCACCCTTGTTAGAATATGCAGTGAATTGGTTTATTCTACTCAGTTATCTGCCTAATCAGGATGGAAATGAGAGTAATAAATATACTTAAGTGTCTGGAAATGGTTTTCTTCCTGATGATTTTTCAGCAGGTGAAAATTAGGATTAATTCTAAAGGAGGAGAGCTGACCTTAAAAACTCCGCTGCAATTGACCTTAGGGCCAACAATCTTTCAGTAACCAATAAACATTTGCTAAAACTTAATTGAAAAGATCACTGAAACCTGACCCATGTTATAATAATACTGATTTTTTTTTTTCCCATGATTTCTCTTCATTTATACAGATGTGTTAAAATCAGATCAATGTCCATTATTTCTGTAATGGAAGTGGTGTGAATCCAAGAGGCATCCAAGTGTGCTTTTTTCAGTGTTTTGTTTCCCTATTTCACTTGTCTAAAATACTCAGAGTGGCATGTCGATTTAGAGGTACAAAACACACATAATGAACCTTTCTTCTGTTATGTCAAATCTGCAGGAAGTCTTGTTTATGCAGTTATGAATTTTTAGGCGTTTTACTACATATTTTTTAATCAGACAAAAAGACATGAAATTAGCCTTTGAGTGGTTCAAAATCTTGAAAGCTTATTCATCATACAATTCAAATTAAGCATAATCTCTGCTTATTCATCATACAATTTAAATTAAGCATAATCTCCTCTTTATGTTTGTAATACTTTTTGTTTGTATCCCTGCTAAAAAGTGTTCTATGTGTCATTTTTTTCTTGCACAAGTACTGAATACCTCTTCTCTTGAAAGGTTTCTCATGTAAAAAGTTTCCCTGCAGTGATGAATTTATGGAACAGGATTCAACTTAAAACATAATTTAAAATTTAAATCCATATCCACTTTAGCTCCATTAAAACTCAGGCTGTGTATTTTTGTGCTTTTAGGTGCCTACAGGGTAGGTAAATGTTATTTTAACCAATGCCAACTTGTCTTCTCCCACAGCAAAATAAAGGCCAGTGCATGCTGTTGCCATACAAGTGAACTAAGAATAGCTGAAAAATAGAAGATAATTTTTCAAACCTTACATCCAAAAATCAGAACTGTACTGGGAGAGCCAGTAAGGTTTGTGTTGTCTTGTTCTGCTTGAACAAAATGCTTTCCTCGTCACAGTGGGTTTCTCTCAATGTCTCTGAATGCTTTTTGGTAATTTCATCCCCTGAACAGTAAACAATCCCTTATTCTAGGTCCGTAACATTTTAGGGAGCAGCAGCTGCTGAAACAACTAAGAGTTGCTTCTGTGCAAGTGCTTTAATCTTGTTGACTGCAGGGAAAAATGGACTACAAGCTGGGCCTCTTGTTGAGTCTCCCAAGCTCCACCATGTAGGGATTTTTCTCTGCAGTCCTTTCACTGAAAACACCCAGAAATCAGGATGCTTTGTTAAAACTGATGTGGTGCTCTTTGCTTGGGATATCATGTAGGAGTCATGGACTAAATGGCGTGACAAGAGTTCACACAGGTTTTGTGACCTGTTAACAGAGACTGTGAAATCCCTGGTTATCAGTGATAGTAAAGGCTCAATGCTATTTTTTGTTCATAACAATGTCACCTCTGTGTTTCATAGAGTAGAAACTTCTGTCCTTGCTACATTTTTCTATCTTATTTCCATTTCCATTTTTGTGATATATACATTGTGTATGTTTATCTGCCTATGTAGGAACACAAACATGAATGTTTCTCTATATAGCACACACATACACACCCCAAAATCCAGCAGCATTTATTCACAAGAATTCATGTCTTGGTTAAGAGGTGCTCCTTTGGAGGAAACAGTAATGCATAGTAATATGTAATATATAAAGGTATTCCACTGATAGCACAGATACTCAGTTGCTTCCAGAGTAAATTATAACTGCTATTTAATAATGAACAACAACAGTTAAGGACAGGAAATTAAAAAGAAGGCAAAAGATACTTGAAAATATTGGGAAGATATCTGTGAGGAGGTTGCTAGTTGCTAATTATACTGGAGTCTGGACAGGCCAACAAGTTGAACTCCCAAGTCTGGGGACATGGCAGCAAACTCTTCTGTTTCTGCAGTATTTAAGGTTACAGAAAAGCACTTCAAATATAATTTTAATCTTTGAGTCCCTTATTAAATTATTCACGTACTTTGACTTTTGTTTAATGGATCTGTGGAAGTGCAGTATTTCTACACTTAAGCATTTGTTCTGCTACTCATTGGGATGGACAGGAAAGGTGGCTTGGGGCTCACATATATGGGAATAAACATGAGATCTAGAGTACAATATATGGCATACAAATTAATCTAAGTCCTAGTACAGACTCTTCTAGAGTGTGGACAAACATTCCCAAACTAGACCTAGATCCACTTGGTCTTCTACTAATTTTCTGGATTTGGAGAAACCTGGAGGAGAGTGGTCTGTGAGTCAGTGTCTGAGAACCTTAACTCCCTTAATTGTGGCTAGGAGGGCTGGCCAGTGCCTTGCCTGAGGCTCATTGCTTGTCTCTGGAATGATCAGGGGCCCAGCTGGAGGAAGCAGGTGCTTGTGGTCAGCAGGGCTAAGAAAAGATGAGAGGAGGTTGGTGGCCCAAACCGTCTGGGGGCAGAGACAGGGTACTGCTTGGATTGAGGATCCTGATGGGTCCCTTCCAACTCAGAATATTGTATGTTTGTACCTTATGAAGGCTGAAAGCACAACTTAAAAGAAAGGCATGGTGGAAGCTCTTCTGCCTGGCTGAGGCAAGGAATTGCAAGTGGAGGTTTTACAGTTCTCTAAAGCCATTCAGGTATTATTCCTTATTATCTGTAAGATATTTCTTGTTATCTTTAAGACCTTAGTTTTAGTACTGCTGTACAGTGCTGTGGATTAGGAGGTACAGAACAGGCAAAGCATTCAGTAGACTCTTTATTTGCCCTACACAAACACATAACTTTGATGATCTGTGTTCCAGAAGTCATAAATGGTCTCCTTCTGTTGTAAGTTTAGGTGCCTATTCCACTTGTTACTTCACTGCTGCCAACAATTGTCAGCAAGCTGGGAGAAGCTAAGAAACTGGGAACTGTTCGTATCAAGGCACTTCACTAATTTCGACCATGCTTGAGAAGAGATGTGGGGCTTGGCAGAGGGCTTTCACAGCTAGGCTGCTTTGTTTTTAGAAGTAGCAAGAGAAACATAAGCAATGTTCTTGGTTGGTATAGCAAGGGAAGAGGTTGAAATGTGAAGTTAACGTGCTCAGTTTGCTGACTCTGTTTGCAGCTGCCAAAGAACAAGAATATAGTGGTAATATCTTTCTGTGAGTTGAAGCTCTGCTTCTTTGGTCTCTGAACTTTAGTGGTGTAACATAGAACTCATCCTCTAACCTGCTTTTTCTGCCCTCAGATTTCCCATGGGCAAGAACAGGCTTTTTAAAGAAAAGTGTCTGTTTTCATGACTGCTGCCAAACCATGATGTTCTCACTGACAAGTAGAATCAGAGCTAGGAGGGATATATGTAAGGCATGAACAATGCTAACAGTTAACATTGTTACATTTTCTGTTTAGTGTGATGTCCTGTTTGGGACTCTGAGCCCAAAGGAAAACATGGAGAATCCAGAGCAAATTCAGCAAGGGAGCCCTGAGAGATTTTGCTCTCAAGACCAGACCTAATCAGGAGAAGACTGGAATGCGAAAATGATCATAAGAGGAAAGAACTGTTTGTTATCTGTCTGTGCTGGGTACTGCAAGAAATAATGGGACCACATTGTAGCAGAAGAGATTTTTCTAGGCTTAGATGAGAAAAAGTAACCACAAAGAGAGCTCAGTGATGGATTAGGTTGCCTAGGAAAGGTGTGACTGCCTTATTGGAGGCTGATACAAAGAGGTGAGGCAAAATTGCCATGAATGGTTTGTGTCAAGTGGTCTTCCCTGAGGCAGGGGGGTAGGCTTGGGCAAGCTCCCAGACCATTTAATATTTTTTTTTTGTGGTTCTCTGAATATTCAAGAAGTCCTGTGTTGTTCTAATGCCTACAGGAAGCAAGGCAGCAGACAAGCTGCTAGACCAGTAAAAGCCATGTAGGTTAGAGGACTGATGCATTCCTAGCCTGTGGGGAGAGAAGGGAGCAGGGAGCTCTGATGTTGCTGCTGCAGAACACTGCCTGCTCACCCTTTGTTTATGCTATCTATTGAACCACACTGCTGTTGCATCTGGGGCAGTAGCTCAGCAGCCTTCAACAGAGAGAGAGGGATATGAAGGGCAATGAGAAGAAGCAAATGAGCCATCCTTTATCCTTTGTTGTTTCCTCGGTACCCACAGGAAAAAAGACACCACAAGTAATCAAATAAATGCAAAGTTAATTGTTACAATATTTACCAACTCTGTGTCTCTTGTCCCCAGTTGGTACGGTTCTCTCTCAGGAATATACTGAAAGATTAAAAAATCCCCAACCAAACAAACAACTAATTCCAGTTATTTCACTAGTGAAAGCCTCTGTAATTTATATTACTCAGATGAACTTCTGCTAAGTTCCTCCATAAACTGGAATTTTTCAGACTTTGCAAAATCTCATAATATGCAGGCTTTTCCCACTGTTCTATTCTGCTTGATATTGAGCCCATCTGAAAGAAAAAAATCTCTCAGAATTTCCTATTACTTGATGGGAAGAGGAGAACTGGTAGGAAAGCTAAGGATCAACCTGAGAAGCTGATTATTTAAAGCTTGTTCATGTGCAGAAATGCATAGCAAAGTTTAATGGGTGAAGGTGTCTTGTTATGTGTGAAGGTGGATTAAGGGGTGCTTAAGAAACTCTCAGCGCACTAGGAGACCTCCCCCAAACTCTCGATGGAAGTCAGTGGTAAGGGAGAAGACACTCCTAATTCTGTGAAGTGAGTTTTTGCTACAAAGAAATTGCACAAGAGAACAGAGTAACACAATCGAAATGGGACTGTAGTGGTCCCCTAAATAGATGGATGTGTGAAGACATAATTCATCTGGGTTTTTTGTCTAATGTAAGCTGTCCTTGGTGCCCTAACATGATGAAGGCTCTGGGCTATCCTGTGATGTGGCTAAGTAGTGCAAGATGGATACCCCTGATGGAGCTAACTTAAGTACTTTAATAGCTGAATCAGTTGTGCACAAACTACAGCATAAGTGTGCCACTCTAATCCCTTCCTCCCTTCTGAGATGGTCTTGGAGGATTATTTTGAGCTTTAGGCCAATGGCTCATTTCAAGCTTTCTCAGATAAGCCATGCAGCACTACTGGCATGATATGATTGTCAGTGTATCTAAAACAAAGGTGCATCTGTGATGCAAGCCATCTTTTTTTTAAGGTAGAAATGGGTTTTAGTACTCTGGAGATTATTGTGGGAGAATGGGTTTTAGCCATTTCTGGGGATATTTGAATTTCAAAAGTTTGTTGTAAGGTTCTGTCTTTGGAAGCAATAAGAACTTAATGACAATTATAATGGAAATGTCTGTCAACATAGTGTTGGTGGCTACAAGTATTTGAAAACCTTGAGTTCAATAGACTGGGCTGAAATCACAAGATTTTCAGAACATCAGGTTCTTATTTGCCTTTTTGTTCCCTCTTGAATTATGAACTGTATCTCCGCTGTGGCTTTGAACATTTATTTATCATACTATCAGTTCAGTGCTATTTAAATAATTATTTCAAACAGAAGGAAATAAAAGCTCCATGTTAATGTGAGAACCTTGATGTCATAATTTTGAGCAAATTAAACCTACTGTCACTGAGAACTTGCTGATTGGTGTCATAACATGTGTGTTGCGAGGCGCTTGAGAGGAGTGGGCTGAGTGCTGCTGCATGCGCAGATAATGGTCCCAACTTAATGTTCCTGCAAATTCCCAAGAGTCCTATGAATCTGGCTTTTCCCCTTTCTGTGTGGTGGCTAGACCTAGATCAAGAACAAGAACTAAGATCAAGAACTGCTGTTTCATGTTTGTTTATTAAAGAACGGCTTAAAACTCCTGTAGATGAGAGCATACGTGTTTCTGTCCTCCTCATTTAGCTGTCTGCTCTCTCAAGTCTCTAAGGCAGCATTATGAATTATTTCACACTTTCCTTGTGTGGAGTGTGAGACTTGGAAAATTGGGAAGTTGCTCTCCTAGGAATGTGGGTAGTGCCAGCTCCATAGAATTTTAAATGAAGATGAGGGATTTGCCTTACTCCTTGATTCTTGGAGCTGAGCAGAAGCAGACATACTCTGAAGTCCATCCTGTAGCAACAGAAATGCAGCTCCAGTGGGTGAGGCTGGGTTTGGAGTTCCTCATGCCAGTGGACTCAGCAGTTATACCCTCATCATGCTGGCTGGCTCAGTATCTATAACCTCATTTTAGTATCTTGCTGTACCCCTGACACCCTGCCAGGTGGTCAGATGTTTCTCAAAGCCTGGAGGAGGGTGTACCATCCATAGCTGTCATGCCATTTCCTAGAATAGCTGTTATATTTTGTATCTTTATTGATTTTCCAAGGGAATGATTTGTGTTCAAACCTTCTTCTATTGGCATCAGGAGGCTGGTTTGTTTCGTCTATTAGTCTTAGCAAATCTTCTTTTGGAAGTCAAACAATGTGTTGGCTTAGCTCTCAGATCACGTGAGCCCTTCATTATGTGATCAGCTCTCAAAAGGATTAAAACAAATGGTTCTAAAAAAAATCATATTTACCTCTTTACCCCCCAAAAGGGAGATAACCTTTGTCAATATATTTATAGTTCCCTTTTTTCCACTTCTCTCTGAGGAAATCTTTTCCTGAACCAGTTAAAGGAAGGGCGGCTTAAATTTGTTTTCTAGGGGAACCCCTTTGGAGTTTTTCTCTCAAATTTGCCCTAAACCAGGACATGAAACCAAGTTCCTCACTTTGGGATTTGGGTATTCTCTGAATATTGTCAGGAAAACTCACACAATTTTCAGTTCTACTGATGTTCAGAAAAACCCCTATTCCTACTCTACCAAATTTAAGAATATTTGCTTTTTATTAGGTGAATTACAGGTTTTACTTCTTTCTACCTTATCCCTTGACAGATGAGCCATTGGCATATGTACAACATTGGTTTTTTTAGAATCAATTTTTAAGGTAACATCAGTATCCACTTTTATGCTAGTGCTTTGGAATTTGGAGCATCCTAGCCAGAATGTGGAGCTCAGCAAATTGGTAATTCATGTATCTATTGCTAATAGTGGGGCTCAGTGAAAAATAGCAGCACTCTTGAAATTCCTCCTGGAGTTTTTCAGTAAACTTTGAACTCGTTTTTACTCAGGAAAAATACCTAAAACAGTATTGTCTTTTGAAGAGAATGAAGTGAAAATGAAAGTAGCTAGGACAAAGTATTTTTTCTACTGGAATTGCTATTGCAATGCTTTCTTACTAGCCAGGTTTCCTAGTGTTTGTATTAGCCATTGACTGGGCTTCCTGGCGAGGCTATGTATCCCAAAGTCTTGCAGCCTAATTTTTTGTTTTCCTTTTTAGCTTAACTCATGGTGTGGATGGATGTGGGAACATCCTCTGTGTCTACTCCTGAAGTCTTTATGTAGTACAACTTGCATTCAAAGAGCAGCAAAATCCTAGTTCAGGAAATTACTGTACTTACCCAGATGTTCCCTGGGTAGGAGAGGGATAGGTGTTTTTGTCTGGTATTACAGGATCGTGATTTTGAATTCAAGATTTCTGTGTATGTAAACTCTTGTTGTTTGTTACATGCTCCTGTGTGTATTTAATCTGCAGAGGTTATGCTGACAGGCTGTGTAGGAAATTTCTCACTGGTTTATCCACTAGGTTACTGGCAATGGGAGGAAAACTTTGTAATGGCCAGGAGGATGGATGTTCTTCATCATCATCATCAGTAGTCCTCTGCTCTCTTGAGAAGCTTTGAAAAGTCCTAAGGTGCTCTTCAGAAAAAAAGCAATGGCTTTCAACTCAGACAGCTGTTCCCAGCAGATGGAATTGCAAGGCTGAGTGTTGAAAACATGGCCATTCCAGTCTATGAGGCTGACAGATGTTGTGGAATGGATTTGTTAAGGTTGTTCTTTGGGGAAGAACTGAAGATGTGTTAGAGCCTGGATAAGACACTCAACCAGATTCTTATGACAGAAGGTAATAATGCAATATAAATGCAGGCAAAGCCCTCTGCAACAGACTGGAATTGTGGCAGCTGTCCTATGTCTGTTATAGCACAAATCATGTATTGCATGCCTTGTTTCCAGATCTGCTATTTTTGAACTTGTACAGATGTGTAACAAAAATTTAGGAGGCAAGAGACTATGAATTACAATTTAAATACGGAGTGGCCATTAAGAGTATCTTTTTTAAATCAGAGAATAATTGGAGTAGTAGCAAAAATGCTTTCAGGGCTCTTGCATGGAAGAAGCATTCCATTTTTATTTTCTTGACTTTAAGGTCCTTGAATTTAATCAGAAGGAAAATGATTCCTGCTTGATGCTTTGGGTCAGATGTGATGCTTTTTAAAACACAAAGGCATCTGGTTTTCCTTCCTGCTTTACATATATTTTAAAGAAAGATGCAGAAATACACCAAGATGTAGGGCTCCTTTGTCCTTAGGTTTTATTTCCAAGGTTACATGGTCCACCTTCAGAAGTAGGAGGATGCCTGAAACTCAGAAGAATGTCACAGAGCAGCTGAAGGTCAAGGAAAAGAATCAAGAGGAGTGGTGTGACAAGATGGTCACATATATATAGAAGCAGCAAACAAGATTTATTTATTTCTTTAACCCTCTGAGACACCTAATGCTTTTCTCATCTAAATCTGGGCTATAAAAAGGTACTCATTGCAGTAATTCAAAAACTGTTTTGTGAGCAACATATGGCATTAAATCATTTATGACTTACTAAAGCTCAAGAAATGCTTGTGGCTCTTCTCTGCTGACCTCATAGGTAGTGCCACCTCACACTCCTGTCTGTAGAATGAAGTATGAGGCATCAAGGAAATGTTCTTTAGTTACAATTCTTATTTAATAATAGTAAAAAAAAAAATAAAAGGATATAATCTGTTAAGTGTTATTCCTTTGTAAGTATGTAAAATATGTTTATTTGAAGTAAGGATTGGCAACTAGCTGACAAAGGAAGGGAGCAAGAACTTTTGACTCTTTTTCATTTTTTTCTCTCCCTTAAAATCTGCTGTTGTAGATGCTTTGAATCCTGTTTGCTGCTGTTGTGTGCAAAGCCCCATATGCAATACATTCATTCTGTGTTATATAGTAAGCTACAGTAAATCAATGAAATGCCTTGTCATTGATATGGTCTAGCATTCACAATTACAAAAAATACATCATGTCTCTTCAAGTCACTTTTCAATGCCACTGATTGGTAGAAATCATGGAGTAGAGAAGGAAAAATTCATGTATTTCTCTTAACTTTTAGAGGGCAGAAAAACCAGCAAACTCTTTAAAAAGGTACAAACATGAACTCTATATAGCAGGTTTGAATATTTAGCTGTCTTAATGTGTGCCTATTGGGTTGTATGTGTGCATATGCATATGGTGACTCTGCTGCCAGAAAAGTAAAACTGAAAACAAAGATTTTTATTCTGTGGAGATTGTCTACAGTTGGTAGTTCCTTGCCATTTCATTAGTCTGAAGCCGACTCCATTTTTTGTCTTGTTGTAAGCCTCTTTGCATTCTTGGTGTGTGGTTACTTTGAAGATAGTTAAAATTGTGAGTATCCTCTGAGATCAGCCTAAATCTTGTAGTGTTGTGCTTCCCAAGTAGATTTATATTCATGTGGCTCGTCAGTTCTCCGCAGATGTAACGTGTGAAGTCTTAGAAGCAATTTGGTGCTGTAAGCACAGTATTACTTTGAGCTAATAAACTTTGCCTGTCAACAAAGCTAATTGCCTTAGATAAGGCAGTGAACTGATAAGATTTCATGGTCTCTGGTGCCTGAGCAAGCCTAGTCCCTGTTAATGCCAGTATCTGTACTTCTAGTGTAGTACAGTTAATAGAGGAATAACATCTGTGAGGGCCATAGTATTTTGCATGACCTGGTTCTCATCTGAATAAATTCACTTGAGTGCTGAAATTAAAAACTTTGGCTCTCATGTTAAGGAGGTGTATTTTTTCCTACCCACCAGCATTCTTGAATAAGCCCTGTTTTTTTGCTCCAAAATGCAGGATGAGAAACATCAGACTGAACCTATTGAATATACAGCAGTGCTTGCTAAAAGATATTTGTCTGCATCAATAGATCTGTTTAAATGTGGGGGAGCCCTTTGGAAGACAAAATTATTCTAGAGTCACTGATTTGTTTTGGAACTGAAGGTAATGTACCTTTAGTGGCAGAGCTCAC
This sequence comes from Polioptila caerulea, assembly GCA_013397295.1. NCBI lineage: Eukaryota > Metazoa > Chordata > Aves > Passeriformes > Certhiidae > Polioptila > Polioptila caerulea. The sequence goes on along the minus strand of VYXF01006258.1, from coordinate 452,895 downwards.
CATAAAAAAGGTTATTTTATTTGCACTCTTAGAAGCAAATATTTGGTCATGTACTACTTGTCATAAACAACAGGAAAATGACAATGTTTTATTTTGGCAGGCCTTTTTAGATGGATGCACTAAGAGTATTTGTTGCTGTCTCATCTTGCACTGTCTTATCTGCTCTGACACCTAAAGGTCTTTACTGGTTCCTAGTTTGTAGTTCCACTTAGGAGAACTTAAAGGCCCCTGTACCTAGTGCAGGTTGTGTAGGGCGCTCTGCTGTTAGTTCCTTATGTATCTTGTGTTGGTCTCTAAGGATATGTGATCCCAGTCATTGTAACCATCTGTAAGAAATGTCAGGCTTGCTGCCTTCAGTGTTTGTCATTTCCACGGCTTCTTCATAATGTTGAGAATGACTAAAGAATCTTTTGATTTTATTTGTCCCTTTGCTTTTTACTGGATGAATGACTAGAGTCCCCTTTTCCAACACATTCATTAGTCACCCAAATATGTTGTCAAGTACATTTCATAATTCTTTGATCCAGGAAAGAGTAAAGTCCCAATCTTTGTCAATGGGTAGCATTTTAAGCCATTCAGCTATTTCAATTGGCTATCTTACCTCAGGCATAACAATCAAACTGTGGTGGGGATAACCATATTCATGTTATGCCATCTCCTATATCCAAATAGCCTACTGTTTGTATTTTTATTTTGCCAGCTGCAATGGCCAAGGATTCAATTCATCTTGCTTTACCAAATGTTATCTAATTCTCCTTTATTCACTATTTTATTGATGAACTTATAGAGCTATTTTAGACTGATCAAGCACAATTGTCCTTGTCAGAGGCTGATCTTGGTTTCATCCCATCTTACTGTGACCTGAGGTATGGTAGTGCTAAAGCTACAGAAGACATTGGTATGAGAGACATAACCTGATGTTTTGTAACAAGGTGTTTATATTCTAGGAATGTCAGTCTGAGAGGAAGATGCTTAAGCAGAAAAATGCAGAGGTTGTTTTTTAAAGAAACCCGAGCTTTCAGGAATTATGTGACTTACTTTTCTGCTTTTAATTGCAAGTAGTTACTTCTTAAACTTAAGGCATTTGTTAACTCAGTTTCTGTTCTCTTGGCCACTTACTGAATGGAGTTTGAGTACAAGGTTTTAGTAAGCAGGCTTGCATTGTCTAATGGAGAAAAGAAGAATATGTTTCTTGAATTGTTTTTCAAAGCTGATATGTCCCCATGATTCATTATAGAGGAAACAGAAAGATATTAACAGTGGAAGAGTTATATTCACTATTTTCAGTGATGTTCAAAGGATTTTGACTCAGATGGTAGGGCAAAATTTATTTCCTTACTCTGACATTTGTAGTTTCACAAGAATAAAGTGTTCATGAATCTTCATGGATTGTTTGTTTTCTTTTTTTCCTCTCTGTAACACTTGAGGAAATGGTGGATTTTTTTAAAAGCATTACGTATGTATTAGTATTTGTCTTTCTTGTTAAAAGTATGACTTGTAGCAGCCTCTGAGTGGTAAAGATTGTTTTATAAAAGCAAGGAGAGTAGGAAGTCTTACTTTGCCGTTCATTATTACATTTATTTAAAACCATTCACTAACAATTATATGACAAAAACCTGCGACAACACCTCTAACACTGACTTTCAAGTATTCTTCAACCAAACTGGAGGACTGCATACAGATAGTATGCTTAAAAATTAGATTTCAATATTGGTTCTGTCCCATTGTGTTCTGAATGCTTTAAGAATATCAAAGTTGTCATTTCTTTGTATATCTTTGGTGCTATATTTCAAAGAAAAGCATTTAAGACCCCAGAATACTACTGAAGCCAGCATTGTGAGGAGAGAGCAACCAATGAATGACCTCTGGAGCTGTGTGTGCAGAGCTGTGATGTTTAATCATGGAGAGTCCCAAAAAAGTTTTCATTTTCTTTCCTCCCCACCTTGCTGCTAGTCACTTAGCAGATCAGCAGGATCTTTAACCTCACATCTGCATTTTTCTTTGCTGCTTGTTTATCTTTGCAGGACTAGGCTAAGCTTTTCCCTTCTCCCTCAAAGAACTGCCAGGCACTTTTCCATTGCTTCTCTCTGGGGATGGTTCTCCTTCTGTCCTCTGTGTAGATGGCAAATAGCTTTGTGCACTGTTATTTCCCAGACATTTTAGTAGGCCTTCATACATTTTTCTGGACATTTGTAGAAACAGCTTGCACACAAGGCAAGGTAGTTGTCCCTGAGCAGCTGGGTATTTATGACCCATTAACATGTGCTGAGTTTTGAGACTTTGTCAAATGATGATACAGAGCTAGAGTACTGATCATGAGGGAGGTATTTGCTGCCTCAGTGCCTAGCACTTCAATGCAATTTTTTATTGCTTTGATGTTATATTTAGTGGTGTGTTGGGAAGGGTTTTGTGCTTACAGAATCAGGCTCTTTGTGCTGCTATTATATGCAGTATGTCTGGCTGGAAATTCTCTTCTTTGTGTTAGCAGATTCTCCATCAAAGAAAATTCAAGACTACTTTTTTTTTAATGCTTCAGAAAACAAGCCAGTCACAGCTGTGTTACTTAGGGTAACTGTCTGTAACCAGAGCCTTTGACAGCTTGAAGTTCTAGTCTGCACTACTACCGAATAGGGAGGGAGGAAAAAGGCTACAGCATCTTCAGATGAAGGAACTGAAGGGATAGGGTCACTCACATGACTTTTCCTAGGGTAGAAAGCGGATCAAGGAAGAGATGACCTAATGACAACATAGACATTACCTTTTATCTAAATTGATGAAGTAAAAATATTTACTTTTGGACTGATGCTTTTCTAAACTATTTATCTTTAAACGGAAATTATTCTTTGTGTTATGAACTCATCTGTAAAGTCTCTCTGCCTCTATTCTGCTGACCTCTACAGTTTTTTTTAAGCAAGTATTTTAATATGCTTTTTGGGGTTGAGGATGTGAACAGTGGAAAACATAAAAAAGTGTTCATCAAAAATACTTCTTATTTTGAAAAAGTAGATTTGCATTTATTTTTAAATGAGAGATCTGTACGATTTTGCTTCTTTCTGTTGCCTATCAAATTTGTGTGACTTCTCATTTAGCCAGGATGCAACTTTTGGCAGAGAAAACAGTAATTGGGAGTTCTTTAAATCTGGAGCTGAGAAAGGCAGACAGGTGTTGGGGAGAATTTAGGTCAGACAGATGCATTAATAAAAGAGATGTTTTTTAGCCTAGTAAGGAAGTGGAGGAACAGATGGAGATCCTGGAGTTAAAATGTCAGAGCACAAAGGTAAAATGAATGTATCAGACTAGAATCTAAAAGAAAATGACTGCCATTGTCTGTACACCTGTGTGAGAAGCTAGAAAGCAAGAAGAGATGAACTCCTTTGTCCATTGTTACTGAGGCATGGCAGAAGAACAGGAATTGATGCACATCTGTGGTTCCTTGCTGCTGGGAGCACATAGGTTGAATTGGACCACAGATCTGAGTGGGCACTGTTCAATGATTCTAGGATTCTATAGGACCAAGAAAGGAGATGTGAGACTGGCCTACTGCTCTGGCTGCATTTTGATGCACTCTCATATGGTCATTCTTCCTTGTGATGTGCACATCCAAAGAACCAGGGTTAAGTTTTCAGCCTTGGTTTTGCCCCTTTTGAATTTTGCAGTGCTGGCTTCATGTTCAGTTAATACAGATTTGCTCTTTTTTGGTGGGTTTGTAATGAATGTGTTGTGCAGATGGCTATGTGAGAAGGCCTGAGCAAAAGTACAGGAATGCAAGATTTTCTGCTCTTATGTGGGTAATCTGTTCTGTTATGTAATCAGGTTGTTGACAGTTTGCTTAATCAGTATTTCATTTTTACAGGGAGGTACTCTACCTCTGCCCAGGAGTTTAATAAAGATGTTTTTGTTGAGACTTTTGTCATCCTATTAGGACAGAGTTTTCCTTTTACTGGATGAATTTGGAAGAAGTAGTTATAGTAAAAGATACCCCAGGGCAGGAGATGATAATTAAGGGGAGATGCTGTCTTGTACTTTTTTTGTCAGAAGCATCACATACTTTATTGTTTCATAATAAAGGCATATGAAAAGAGTTGATTTATATCCCTGTTGCATGGGCATTCTGTAAACACTGTTTGTATCTTTTATAGCAGGTCAGAAAACTTTGCCATAAGAAACAGAATAAATAAGCAAAATAATCTGATCCCTCTAGATGAATGAGAAAACCATATTGTGCTGTTTTCCCCTGCTACATGAGGGTGGTGGTTTCTTAGGGCTAATTAATATTAGTGTCTCCAGTGCTTAAAAACAAATTTAAGGAAAGGTCCCCAAATGATGCTTGGCTGGAACTATAGATAAGCTTATCACTATCTGAAACAGTCCATTATCCTCTCAGACATTCGAATAGTCTCCAAATACTGTAACTGCACATGGGAGAAAGGTCCTGCTGAGTAGTATCACTCCTTGTTTATCTCCCCAGTTGGAAATAATTCATGTGTATTCTGTAGCTAACCTAGCAGCATGTTTCTGGCTGAGTGGGTAGGGAGCTCGACATTAAATAATTGAAAAACTGTGGGACAGGGATGGTACTTTTCAGATAGCTGTTCCCTGTTGCTCTCCTAAAACTGAGGGGTAAAAATGGGAGTCATGGAATCCAAGTTACTAAAGCAGAAGATCACTGGAGCGATTATTCGGTGCCAATCTTGTAGAGCCACAACTTCCTCAGAATGTATGACAGGGAACAACAAGAGTAATCTTTCTGGCAATCAGAAGAAGTGTAAATAAAAGTACAGTTTATTTGGAGGCTGCAGGAAATGCATTAGGGCAGGAGATCATCACTCCCCATGGACTCCTCAGTGGAACAAATTTAAATACAGCACTGGAAATGGTGGATGGGAAGGAAGAAGAAAAAGAAACCAAGTAGAAGTTATTTTCTGCCCCATGGTCATCCATGCCACCTAATAAATAAGTATTCTTGGAATTAAAAGCTCGTAGGAACTAGTATTGGCTTGTGCAAGGCAGCGTATGGTGAGAACCAGGGGTGCCTTCTAAGCCTTGTATGTAGAGAGAGTGGGTCCTGCAGAGAAATTTCATGGGCAGCTTGGCACAGCAGTGTGCAGCCATCTTTTCTGAAACACTCAGAAGTAGGAGGTAATCCACAGAGAAAAATGTCATTATTGATGCTTGTGTGATGCTTGAGATGACGTTGGTATCTTACTGACATGAGTTCTGGACTCTGCTGTAAGGTGATCTTTTCTCTGTGTGTCTGTGTGAAAATGGGGCAGTTACACGGTGCATTGCCATGTGTAGCATGATGGATTCTTTCTTAGCCTCTGAAATGCATGTAAAGGTGGAGGCTTGATGGCAAAAAAAAAAGAAGCAAAAGCAGATAATCCTTTTTTATTGCATTATTTATATACACATTAAACTGTAAAGGGTTATTTGCTGAACACTAACTCAGTTTCTGGGCACTGTGTGAGTAACACAACAGCCACTGGCAAATAGGTTGAGGCCTCCAGGTAGCTATTCAAATATGAAATGCTACCTTAAAGATTTTGATTTCTTAAAATTTCAATTGAAGCACCATTTTCTAAACAACTTTTGATTTGAACATCAATAAGAATGTTTGAAATCAAGTGGGATCTCTTTGAATAATAAGCAGTCCTAGTAGCAATATTAATGCTAAATAACATTTAACAAAATCATTTGTTTTAATACATCCATAAGAAAACAAAAGCACTAATAATTTCTAAGTACTATTTTAACATACTGATGATGATTATAAAAATTATGTGGCTCTAAAGAAAATGTGTTAGGTACTAATGCAGTTTTCCTGTCTTCAAATCCCTGAGAAATCCTTTGAATCTGAAGCACAAATGAGGGTATTTTTCATTTGTGTAGTAGTGCATGACTTGACGTGAATTTTAAGAAAAGTAAAATGTTTTTGCAGGTCTGTACAATATTCTGGGTAGTCAGCTCCTGACAGACACAAGGAAGGAAATACAAACAGGATCTTTAGCAAGAACTAGCCTTTCTTCTTAAATTGAATTATTTTTCCATTCAGTAGGAAATAAGCCTGCTTCTGTGGCTACCTGAAAAAACCTTGTGTACAGTGAATGGCCATTCATGCCCTCAGAAAGGTGGGTGTTGGTTATCTGTGCGTGAAACAAGAAAGGATGGCTTTGTAACAGGTGTAAAGGATACAGAATGGGTCCTCCAGAGGAGGAAATAACTCATATTTATGCAAGAGCAAGGGGCAGGATCTACGCTATGGAAAAGAGAAGTGTAGCATTTCAGAAGCAGAGCTTGTATGTTGATAGGACCCTGTCAAGACGGCAGCCTCAGATCCTGAGGAAAAGAAAGGGAAAACNCAGTGCTTAAAAACAAATTTAAGGAAAGGTCCCCAAATGATGCTTGGCTGGAACTATAGATAAGCTTATCACTATCTGAAACAGTCCATTATCCTCTCAGACATTCGAATAGTCTCCAAATACTGTAACTGCACATGGGAGAAAGGTCCTGCTGAGTAGTATCACTCCTTGTTTATCTCCCCAGTTGGAAATAATTCATGTGTATTCTGTAGCTAACCTAGCAGCATGTTTCTGGCTGAGTGGGTAGGGAGCTCGACATTAAATAATTGAAAAACTGTGGGACAGGGATGGTACTTTTCAGATAGCTGTTCCCTGTTGCTCTCCTAAAACTGAGGGGTAAAAATGGGAGTCATGGAATCCAAGTTACTAAAGCAGAAGATCACTGGAGCAATTATTCGGTGCCAATCTTGTAGAGCCACAACTTCCTCAGAATGTATGACAGGGAACAATAAGAGTAATCCTTTTGGCAATCAGAAGAAGTCTAAATAAAAGTACAGTTTATTTGGCTGCAGGAAATGCATTAGGGCAGGAGATCATCACTCCCCATGGACTCCTCAGTGGAACAAATTTAAATACAGCACTGGAAATGGTGGATGGGAAGGAAGAAGAAAAAGAAACCAAGTAGAAGTTATTTTCTGTCCCATGGTCATCCATGCCACCTCATAAATAAGTATTCTTGGAATTAAAAGCTCGTAGGAACTAGTATTGGCTTGTGCAAGGCAGCGTATGGTGAGAACCAGGGGTGCCTTCTAAGCCTTGTATGTAGAGAGAGTGGGTCCTGCAGAGAAATTTCATGGGCAGCTTGGCACAGCAGTGTGCAGCCATCTTTTCTGAAACACTCAGAAGTAGGAGGTAATCCACAGAGAAAAATGTCATTATTGATGCTTGTGTGATGCTTGAGATGACGTTGGTATCTTACTGACATGAGTTCTGGACTCTGCTGTAAGGTGATCTTTTCTCTGTGTGTCTGTGTGAAAATGGGGCAGTTACACAGTGCATAGCCGTGTGTAGCATGATGGATTCTTTCTTAGCCTCTGAAATGCATGTAGAGGTGGAGGCTTGATGGCAAAAAAAAAAGAAGCAAAAGCAGATAATCCTTTTTTATTGCATTATTTATATACACATTAAACTGTAAAGGGTGATTTGCTGAACACTAACTCAGTTTCTGGGTACTGTGTAAGTAACACAACAGCCACTGGCAAATAGGTTGAGGCCTCCAGGTAGCTATTCAAATATGAAATGCTACCTTAAAGATTTTGATTTCTTAAAATTTCAATTGAAGCACCATTTTCTAAACAACTTTTGATTTGAACATCAATAAGAATGTTTGAAATCAAGTGGGATCTCTTTGAATAATAAGCAGTCCTAGTAGCAATATTAATGCTAAATAACATTTAACAAAATCATTTGTTTTAATACATCCATAAGAAAACAAAAGCACTAATAATTTCTAAGTACTATTTTAACATACTGATGATGATTATAAAAATTATGTGGCTCTAAAGAAAATGTGTTAGGTACTAATGCAGTTTTCCTGTCTTCAAATCCCTGAGAAATCCTTTGAATCTGCAGCACAAATGAGGGTATTTTTCATTTGTGTAGTAGTGCATGACTTGACGTGAATTTTAAGAAAAGTAAAATGTTTTTGCAGGTCTGTACAATATTCTGGGTAGTCAGCTCCTGACAGACACAAGGAAGGAAATACAAACAGGATCTTTAGCAAGAACTAGCCTTTCTTCTGAAATTGAATTATTTTTCCATTCAGTAGGAAATAAGCCTGCTTCTGTGGCTACCTGAAAAAACCTTGTGTACAGTGAATGGCCATTCATGCCCTCAGAAAGGTTGTTGGTTATCTGTGCGCGAAACAAGAAAGGAGGGCTTGGTAACAGGTGTAAAGGATACAGAATGGGTCCTCCAGAGGAGGAAATAACTCATATTTATGCAAGAGTAAGGGGCAGGATCTACGCTATGGAAAAGAGAAGTGTAGCATTTCAGAAGCAGAGCTTGTATGTTGATAGGACCCTGTCAAGACGGCAGCCTCAGATCCTGAGGAAAAGAAAGGGAAAACTCATTAGTTTTTGTGTATACATCGCTGCAGCAGGGTCACTCTGCTTAAATGAAAGACTTAAAAAGTGTTTCATACTCTTGCCTTTAGTATTGTTAGTGCTTTGTGCATGTAAATGTGTGATATTGGATGATGTAGTTTTTTGTCTGCTTTAGTGTATCAGTTATTTCTCAGAAGAGAGTTATTCCCTTGAGGATGTTAGAGAAGCCCCCAAAAGGGTTTTTTTTTGTCCCTTAAACAGATTACTTTTGATCCATGTGCAGGCAACCCATGCTAGAAAGGAAGGCTCTGGCAGGTAGCAATGTTCCTTCTCAAGGCCAGGGTAGGTTAGAAAAGGCTGAGAATGGAAGTTCATTATCTTCCTGTTCCAGTGAACAACAGGAGCCTGGCCACCTCTGGGTGCACTCTGTTTGGACCAGTGGGGACCAAAAGGTTGCAATTGGCCTGAAGTTCTTGTCCTGTTTTCTTTGCTCTGCCATGATGTGCTCTCTGCAACTTCCAATCTCAAACAAGAGGAGAGGAGAAGGAGGAAGGGTGTGAGCAATGCTGATAAGTGCCTGCAATTACTTTTTCAGTTTAAATCTCATCTGGAACTTGATTAATATGCCCCTTCTAGTGTAGTGTGAAGTGGGGCTTGTTCAGTGTTATCTTTTCACACAGTTTTTCATTAACGTGTTATGTCTGACTCCTAACAACCAGGATGTTTTAATGACAGATTCCTGGACACATATGCACAGAGAGGCTATTTTGAATAGAGTGTAGAAAGCATGAAATTAATTTTGATAATTTGTAGTTTTAGGTAAGTATAACCGAACCAATTAAGAGAACTGAAGTGCCTCAGTATCTTTATTCAGAGAAGCCTGATAAAGTATCATGTGTTGAATAAATTGACTGGATTGCACAGAAGGGCATGGTATCAGGATTGGACTGATTGTCAAAAAATTGGCAACTAAAGTTTTGGCTTGACTTCGTGATTAAAAGGACAAGTCAAGACTATATTTTGTTACACTTGGGAGAGAAAAATAAAGTCCACAGAGTTTTAGAGTGTTAAAATGTGGTTTTAGTAAGTACCTGAGACTTGAGATGTTTGTTTGTGCATCTCTTTTTGATACTTTACTATCAATATCTTGTCATCTGACAATTAAAAATACATCACTGCAAGTACAACACAAGTTAATCTTTCCATTTTCAGTGCAGATGCAATTCTCATTCCATGAAATTGCATATCAGTGCCTAGATTGGAAAACACATGGGTTCACTCTTTTCTGTAATAGGAAGGGAAGAGGGTGTGTTTTTGTTCAAAATCCTAAAGATAAGTTTGAGAGCTGGTATCATCAGAGGTACTCTGAAGATTTTTTTCTTTGCTTTGCTTTTTGTAATCTGTGCGTTTCTGTTGATGTTGAATGTACTTTCAAAATTATTTTCCAAATTTTAGCAGCTGCTCAGCCTCTTAATACTTGACAAGTGGTTTAAACTGGCTTGTTGCATGTTTGTTCTGTGTGTCCCTTAAGTGTGATAGAATATTTTGTTCCTGTATATTTGACGTGTGTTTTTCTGCAGTTGTGAAATGTGTTGCTTGTGGGCAATGAAGGCTTTTGCAACCAGCTCTGGAAGCCTGAGAGAACTACAGCACTGGAGAGGTCTGTCCTCAGGCACGAGTTATTCAGATCTGCTACAGATCACTGGGTCCTTGTGAGGAGTCCGTATATAAGTTCTGCAAGGTTATTCAGCATTTGGGTTAAGACAGTTCTAATTAATATTTTAAAACATAGAGGTAATAGCTTTTTCTGGAGAATGCAGTTGGTTCCTCTTAGGATTTTTGAAAAATGACCGGGGCTTCATCACACCTTGTAGCTGGGTAGTTGGTTGTGGGAAAGCAGCTGTCATGTCAGTGCAGTTTGGAGCTGCCTATGTGTATTTGAGCAGTGTCACTAATGGGCTTTTACTGTTTCCACAAGCAGAAACTGAGGCACCTTATGAACAGACTTCCAAGCTTTGGGGGAAGTTTATTCCTCTGCAATAGCAGATCTGGTTGAGCATAGACTTTGTTTTTCAGAGGTTGTTTTCTAAGGGCTGAACTACAGAATTAGTACTTTGCCCTTCTTGGACTGCAGCTGATTGTTAGTTTGTCCAGGTGCTTTGGGATTAATATGCCTAGGATTGCTTATGTGGTCAGTCTAAATGGAGTTGTTTTAATTGTTAAGTGGACATTTTCATTCTCAGTTTGTGGTTTGATACCTCAGCTTTCTGAAGGACTTCATATTATTTTATTTTAATCAATAACTATATATTTCATAAAGGTGCTGCTTGTGAATCATTTGCCATTCTGGGTGTGAGGTACAGGGAGCAGATTATGTTGATCCCTGTGCAGAAGGGCCAGCAAATCAAATTTCTGTTTGAATTTATAAGAAAAAATTAATCTCTAAATCATGCATCTGCAATCTTGATGAGTTTACTTCAGAAGTGCCAGCAAAAACTGGTTCCCTAAAGTCCTCAATGGCTTCTGAGCCTCCTTGCAAGGTCACCTGCAGCAGTCCTGGATAAGTGACTTTCTAGCCTACTGTTTCCCGGCCAATGCACCAATTAATGTTGCAGGTTTATTTTCTGCTGTGAGATAAGATTAAAAGGAAAGAAAAGCAGGTTCAAACCTGAAAATATACAAAGAAAACTTTATTAACAGAACTAAATGGGGAAAAAATAATAAGAAAATCAGTATATACCTTCAGAACACTTATTATCTTTTTCACTGACAATGCAAAGATAAAACCCACGACTTTCAGTCAGTTTACTACCTTTAAAATAGTCTTTCCTCATTTCATTTAGGGAGAAGAGTTTCTTTTGTTATGCTATGGAGGTTTTTCCACAAGAAAACTGATCTCTTGTGGCTTCGTCACAAAGGAATCAGCCGCCCAGCAACAAAAGACAAAATTCTATTTGCAGTGTCAAAGTCTTTCCCATGTTTTGCAGCTTTCACACGGCTGCTTTCATGAACCATAACAACCATTGGGGTGTTGTTTTTAAAGAATGAGCTAGTTTAGTATACAACAGTTTTCTTCATCTATCTCTGGAAACAATAGTTTTTACTACTGTCTTTTTCATCTCTCTCATTTTTCTCTGTTTAAGCTTCTCATTAAATCACAGCAGTATCTATTTGTTCTAACTACTAGTATTTCAGCTCACAGTTGTACGAAAATGCTACATCCCTCCAATGCATTTCTATGAGTCACAGGGAAAATAAGCAAAGTCTGAGATATTAAATATATATCTTTACCATAGCCTTACAAAAGAATCTTAATCCAAGCTCAAAGCCTTCTCTTCAATCCCCTCATCTAGAATTAAATTTCCTCTTCACTGACCTCAAGAAGAAAGTTTTATCATCAACTGAAACAGTTTTTATAGAGTCCTGCAATGCTGGAAGGTTAATCTGGTCCGAGCTTTGCATTGGGAACATGGCTTGCCATGGCTCTCTGCTGGCCACAAGGTCTCTGCCAGCACCGTGTGAGCCGTGCTGGCCTGGCTCTGCTGGGGGGCTGATATCAAGAAAAAGCCGCAGCTGATGCTTTCATCCTTTTGTTTGCAGCAAAACTGGCTCAAAGTGACTGAGCAGAGGAAGTTCATTGCGAGCCATGCCCCGGCCACGTGGCTGCTCCCGGTCTGGAGCATCAGCTGCTGCACGGTCACTCTGGGTGCCGACAGAGCCTCTGGCCAGCGTAGTTCGGTGGCTCTGCTAGAAAAGAGAGCAGCAGGTCTGCCAGGAAAGGGGCCTGGCTGCCCCATCACCAACCTTCCAGGAGTGGAAAATCTCCACGGCCCAGCCCAGGCCCGGCCCCGCTGGCCGAATGGGGCTGGCCCTGGCCTGGGGCCCGCCACCCCTTCCAAGGCCAGAACTCAAGAGACTCACTCCTGGCTTCTTCTGCCTTAAGAATGTGTGTTCACAAAAGGCGTAGCCACCTCCTATTGGTTCAATTAAAACAATGCCAAACTAGGACACCTACAGATCCCTCTGATGGGTGTTTCTGCTGGCAACATTTCAGACCTCCTTCTTGCTTTCTCTCTTTTAGTAGCTCTATTTCTTTAAAATCTGACAGAAGAAGCTTCCCTCTTCCCAGCTGAGTCTTTAGTCAGTCCCTTGGCTCAGGCTGGCCTAGAGCAGCTGGGAACTACACCTGTAAGGCAGCAGAACTGCTCGATCAGCAGGCACACGTGGGATGCAGATGGTACTATCATGGTGCTTGTAACTCCCAACAAACTGTAGTAGAAACTTTTTTCTTTTCACTCCACCTGCCAACTTGACCTTATCTAAGGTGATGTTTGGGTAGGTGGGATCACAGCCATAAATACAGACCATCCTTTTTGAGTGTCAAGATAAGATGGCTTCTTGAGAGCATTAGAGTGCTGGATTCTTCTAGCTAACTATATTCTTGGTTTTTTTCTTAAAAGAAATAAAATATACTGTACCCTGGCCCATGTTCACAAGAAATGAGCTGTTTTGGCTAAAAATTCCATTAAACAAAATAAAAATGCTGAACTCTGGCATGGAAAACTTTGGCTTGAATGGCTTGTCAAAGATGCAAATAACCAAAAACAGGGAGTTCTCATGGAAATGCCTGGCAATTTTAATAGCTGGCAGCACTGTCAGTCACACCTATTGTAGCAGCAATATTGTCAAGTGCTTCCTGATTTATTATGTGCCATTGGGATGGTGACTTGTTTAGCCAAACATTTTAATAAATCACTCTTGGGCAATTGACATAGATGACCAATACTGTGACGTTTTTGAACACTACTGAACAACAGATTTATGGTGAAAGAGTGCTGGTGATTATGTGGGTAATAGAAGAGAAAAGGTACATATTGATGGATTGTGTTCAAACCATATTTTAGAGTGTGCCCTTGGGCTCAGCACTCAGAGTTATTTTGTTTGCTTTGACCTTTGTGTAGATGTTATAAATGTTGACTAACCTCCTCATGCTGACAACATCATTAGGTATTTTGAGGAGGCTTCTGCAAATGCAGACATATTCTTACATTATTCAAAATACCTTGAAAGGTATAGACTTTCGTGGAATATCAACATGATGACCTTTGCTTCTGATAGCAAAGGAAACCTCATTATAGATACTGCAGTATAACTCTGGTTTGACTCAATGTTGTGTTTCTTTCTAACAAAAGAACCAAAAACCCAACCTGCTCAAAATGTAATTCAGCCCATAAGGCTAGGGTATTTTATCCTATGGTTTTATGATAGTTTTCTTATTGCTGAGAAGTGTGCTTCAGAGAATGTGGAAAGCATTTGTAATAGCTTTTGGAAAGAGGACTAAAAATACCTCCAGTTCTGTAGGTATCCCTTTTGTTCCCTGTGTGGCTGGTAATTGCTAACTTAACATAGATTAGCACAGATATATTGCTAGGTATTGCTAACTTGGCATAGAAAATCTAACCTAAAGCCAGAAAGCAAAATTAGTCACCTCAACTGCCTATGAAGCCCTTTCTCAGGGCCTGTTCTGGTGTTATGCCCTGGGCCACAGCTGTGCCAGCTGTTAGGAATGCTTCTGTGGTTGTGAGATCACTGATAGACTGAAACATGGTGTTGATTCCTGCCTGGATATTTGACCAGCTCTGTAATTTTTTAAAATTATTACCACACCCCAAAACATCTAAGGTTTTTAGATTCTGGGTATATTTTGGAGTATAATAAAGGATGTTTGATTGTGGAAATGGGGACACTGGAGGTCAGTCTATGAGCAGCAGAACAGTTTTGGAAGCCCTTACTTTTCCGCCTTTCAGGGAGTCCTGTACTGTTACTGAGGAGGTGGCCTTTGGATTGTGTTGCTTGTAGCTCCAAAAAAGTGCAGTTGAAATTGTGGCCTCAGTTCCTGGTGCTTGCATCCCAGGGCACATTTGATAAGGCACTCTGGAATACCAATCACAGGAGTCCCTTCATTTTCCTGGTGTCTGACTTTATGTGCTGTTGGGAGCAAAAATTGACATCAATGCTGAAGAACCAGAAGTACAGGTTGTCTTTTCCAGTGACCAAGCCTTTTTTCATTGAGCAGCTATGTAGAATGCATTTTATCCTGGTGTACCCACCACGGCAAGGCCTCTTCTGTTACTGTCATTTGAAACCAGCTGGAGTGGTTCAGATACTCTGAAATATCAAATACACCTGTAGCATCAATAAACTATTATTTTGATAACACTATCACTTCCCAGTAATTGTTTCATAGTTTACTGTGCCAGCCAAGAGAGAACCTGCTTCTTGCCATAATTGTGTTTAAATAATGTGCAGTTCTTTCATGATGACAAGAGTGGTCTCTCTCATATGCTGGGAAGGAAGGAAGGAAGAGACTAACCTGGGAGGGCTGTAGGGTTTAGAATTAAATGACCTTTTGGGCCGAGAGTTCCTTGAATGGATTTGATGCATGTGACAAAAAACAACCACCACCACCATCAAAACAAACAACACAATCAAAACAAACAACAAAATCAAAACAAACAAAAACCCCTGGAATGATCTAACTTTCTGGAAGGATATTTAAGCATTTGATATTATTCCCTTCTTTGTGTTGTCTTTATATTACATGTATTTCTGAGAAAGAACAGCTTGGAATCTGACATACCCCATGGATGTGTCTGGGAGCCAGATGAAACTTTCAGGTGTCATATAGGTTGACCCATTATCCTTCTTTCTGAGGCACTTCTGGCTTCCCCTGGTTCCCTGGGGTTAAATTCCATTTCAAAATAAATGGATGCAATTTGAATAGGTTATAAACTGCATTCTGCTTTTCTTTGCTTGTCTACAGCAGTCAAGAAGAAATGATAGTCTGCTTCCTGATAGCTTCTGTTGGGAGAGCTACAGGGATTTTCAGCTCTGCAAAGTATTGTATTTGTCCTGATGATATTCCCAGTTGCAGGGAGGAATACCTCATATGCCTCATAAACCTCAGTAAGAGGCAGTCTGGAGGAGGAATATTTTGAATTTTTTGTAGATAATTTTTTCCTTTGTGTTGGCAAAGCAAACTCTATGAATACCAGAAAGCTTAATTAGGTGTATTCATGCCCTTAAGATCTGCTTAAATGGGAATAAAATTAAATGCTTATTTTAGTAGCTACCGGTAAGAGGAATGTCTTTTGAAGATGTTTGAAAGTATATTGAGAAATTAGTTCCTAAAATGTTTTCCCTCTAACATTTATGTAAGCACTGATTAACAGTTGATGAGACTAAGCTGAGACTCATCTGTTTTGCCTAGTTTCTTCTCTCAGAAAAGACCTGACAGAAGAGGCAGATCTTAAACTTTTACAAACATGTCAGTGAATTCTTGGCCTTTGGGTGAATTGGCTAGGAGGAAACCCAATCCCAAAACAATTTGTGACCAGGGGGAAGGGGAAGTGCTGTGTTGCAGGAAGCAGCTGTGGCAATCGCTGTTTCTGGCTCAGATGGAGTGTCCCAGCCACTGTAAAGTCATGTCTCAGGATCTTTTGTGAATTCAGTATCTTGCAAGCTGCTGTTGATTTTTGTTTGGTTTTTTTGGTTTTTTTTTTTGTTTTGTTTTGTTTTTTTTTTTAAACCTGCAAAGAGGATGGAGTGACACAATTTTGCTGTCAGGACTGGCAGTGCTTGGACAGTTTGTTCTCTTGTCTGGGAAGCCCAATGGCTGCCAACACTCACCGTGCTGCTGCTTAGCTGCTCCACACTAAGGGCAACAGACTTTTATCCTCTTCTTCCTCATTTTTCTCATCAGAGTATTTTTAGTACCTTCATGTAGTCACAGATTGATCTTGATATCTCTCTCACCCTCACTGCTGCACTTCTGTGCAGCCCTGGTCTACAGAGGTCTTCTCAAAGAAGAAAAATGGACCTTTTTTTCTTCTTCATACTCAGTTCTTAGGCTCTAAACAGAAAACAAAATGAAGATTAGTGTTACTTACTTGTTGTAATAACACTGATCTTGAAGACAGTTAATGCAATGTTTCTGCTGGACTGGTTGAAAGGTAAGTGACATTGTATGAGAGAACTTTGTAGGACACAGACATTTGTGTAGCAGCCAGTGAGGGCCCTAGGTTTAGTTGTTAGTGCTTATCTTGAGTTTTGAGTCCATGATTGGGCTTTAACGGAACCACCCTCATGCTGTGAAGTAGTGTTTTAAGGGTGCTGAAATATTTTAGATCTGAGTATGGAGATTGTAATTGTGTAGCTCTTTTTTGGATGAAGATGAAAGAGAAGAGTAGTTTTGTACTGTCACCTGTTACTGGATGTTGGCTCTCCAAGGCACTGCGTAACTGAGCTCTTGTGGAAAGTCAGGGTTATGCTTGAGTGGGGGTGAAAGTCAAGGAATGTTGTCAGAAAATATTGTGAC
Source organism: Polioptila caerulea (assembly GCA_013397295.1). NCBI lineage: Eukaryota > Metazoa > Chordata > Aves > Passeriformes > Certhiidae > Polioptila > Polioptila caerulea. The sequence continues at coordinate 436,114 of VYXF01006258.1, read as the reverse complement.
ACCCTGGGATTCTGGATGTGCACAACTTAAATTGAGGTAGATGTCTGTGAAGCTGTTAATATTAAATACTTCTGTTATGTTGTTTGGCTGAGGAGTTCATTCACACAAACCAGAGACAGTGAGAAGCACTGAACTTTTGCAACTATCTTTGAGGAGAAAGAATGGGAAATAGAACTGGGGCAATTCTGTTTTGCCCTCTGTTTTCAGTGAGAGGAACATAGGAGGAAATGCACATTTTTCAAGGAGAACAAAAGAATAGAGATGATAAGCATACAAAAAGAGAGAGAATAAAAAGTTTGACCTTGCCTGGAAAGCCCAGGGCAGGCCAACAGGAAGAGACAAGCAAGTTGACAGAGCAGCATGGCTGCTTCACTTTACCCTCTGACCTGGTGGGTCTGAACATGAGTGATTTGGGAACCCTTCAGGAGAAAAATTGTAATCTGCTCAGAGAATCCTGGGCTACCATCAGAAAGGAATTGAAACAAGACCAAATTTCGTTCTAAGTGGCCCAAAAAATGAGAGAACACGCAAGGAGTGTATTTTCTTCTAGACCTGTATTTCTCATGTAACTAAAAAGCAGCCTTAGTTAAGGAACTAATGAGTAGAATCAGATTGAGTAAATACTTAAAACATAACTCCAGGCTTGAATTGCTGTGCAGCATACCTAGATAATAGAGTATAATTGCTAGATTGGAGAGGCAGCATTTGTCTTGCAGGGTCAAGGCTGTTGGGCAAAACCCTTCATGAAAAACTATGTGCCTGTCAAAATGAAGAGAGTAAATACAAGTTCTCCAAGCCAACTGTATGTTTTCAAGCTCAGTCAAGTAATTCTGCATTTTCTGTGTTCAAGATGTCTCTTTATTTGACTGGGCTGAAGCTCTTTGAATTTTTTCAGATGAATAGTAATTTGATAAGTATTGTCATAAACTGGCAGCAGAGCATATTTGACAGTGGAGCTGTTTTATGTTGGAAGCAGATTGGCTTGGAAAATGCAAGTTCATTTAAGCTTACTGTCAGCAGTTAAGAGGTTTTTCCAAAGGAGCTTTGTCAGGAAAGTTTCTTCCAAAATAAGGGAAATATCTTGTTTAAAAAAAAAAAAAAAAAAAAAAGTGTTCTGTGGAAGAGGAATGGTTTTTCAGAAGGAAAAAATCTTCAGTTATAATATTGGAACAGGAATCTGAAAGATGGGTTGTATTTCTAATTCTACAACTGACTTTCTATGTAGTCTTGGACAGATCACAAGTGCCTTCTTGTTCAGAACTATCTGTAAAATCTGATCAGTTTATTCAGACCTGCTTTAAAACTGGATGATTGACCCTGGATGTCATATGTCAAGTTCAGTTGAGACAAGTTCATGAACATTTAAAGGAAATAGACAGGCCTAAATATCTCCTTGTTTTCCTGATATGAAATGCTATCTAGTGCTGATTTGTAACTATAGTTAGCATTTTATGAGAAATTCCAAGAACAGAAAAGAGAGGCTGAAGTTGGTGACTAAGAACAAACTTCTACAAAATTTGTATTGTAGAAGCTCTAATAAATTTCATTTTAATCTCTAACACTCTTACGTTTTACTAGAAAAGATTGTGCAATTAGACTATATTAGTCCAGCCTAAGTACTCTGCCATTTTGTTCTTGCTCTGATGACAGTTCCTGGGGTCTTTTATTAAGTGATAATGTGTGGAGGCAAGTCCAAGAATTCACTTATCAGGAAGCTTCTCAGTTTCAAAAGAATCAAGGGTCAGAAGAGCACAGAACTGGCTTGTAGTCCCTCAATTTTTCTTGCATTTGGGAAAAGCGTAGATTGCTGCAGCCCTTCTGAAGGGATAGATGTGACTGAAGTATCAAATGAACTTGATGTTATTAATGACCTCCATGGAAAAGCTTTGCTGAATTACCATCTGTTAGCCCGTCGCTGCCAAAATGGTACAATACTGGTGTGGCTGAATGTAAGGAGGCAGCACATCCAGAATTTTGTTACAGCATGCAAAGGCTGGTAGCACTGACTTTGGGAGTGGTCTGGCTGGGGTACATTACTTTATAGACTTGTGTAGCTTTAACACTGAAGTACTATCAATATCAGGCTGGCCTAAATAAGAAGTAGTAAGATTTACAGGACTTACTGAAGCGCCCCAGTTCTAGAGGTATTTACACCTTTGATTATGCAACTGATTAAGTAAGTAGAAAAGTTAATGTTAATCCAGAAAATTTAACGAACAAGCATAGTTCAGTATCTTTCTTCAGCACTGAAAATGAAGGAGTGGAAAATTTACAAGATTCACAATGTTAGTGCTAACAAGGTTTTCTTTAAATAAAATTAATTGCTATATAATGTAACTATGATTTTTCTTTCCCCTGTTGGCTGAAGACTTGCTTTCCTAATTTTTTAATGAATTTTTGTTAATTTAGCTCTATATTGTTTTTTGAAGAGAAAGGTAGTTTCAGACCAGAAACTAGTTTAGGTAGCCTGTCCCTGCTTCTATGGGAGGCACTTTCTGTGTGTGGATAGGATGGGTTACAGTGTCAGTCACCTGAAAGTCTGCCCCTGGCTTGCCAGAAGTTACTCCAGTGGGTTACTGTCTAAGATAAAATATTTTATTTACTTGTTTATTCAATATGGAACTGGTGAACAGAGCAGGCAGTTGGAATAATATGTTTTCTTTGACAGTGGCAAACAACAAAATTTGCTGTCTCCTTGAGTCATCATTGTTCCATGGTCCATAGGTGACGTGAATTGGCACTAGAGCTATAGAAGCATATCCTTAGATGGTGGTTTGGTCTTTCGGCTTGCCAGGGATGATAACAGCAGTTTTTCATTAAGGTCATTCATCTTGTTCCTGACATTAAACCTCAGGGAAGCTACTCCCCATTCACCTTCTACTCTCAGCCTGTAGTGACTCCATGTAAAGCACTTATCCTCTGGATGCCCTCATCCATTGTTTAACTGCTGAGAGGCAACACGTACAAATTAATACAGATGAGATTCCATCTGATGCAAGAAAACAATTTTTTACCATGAGGGTGGTGAACATTGGAACAGGTTGCCCATAGAATTTGTGGTTTCTCCATTTGTGGAGATGCTTAAAACCCAGCCAGCTGTGGTCCTGGACAACCTTCTCCAGCTGAGCCTGCTTCAGCAGCAGAGTTGGACTCAATGACATTGAGGTTCCTTCTGATGCTTCTTCTGTGATTCTGTTTCTGACTCAACCACATCCTCGAGATGAGAACTGTATGCAGTACTCAAGAAGTGAGCATAGAGGAATGTGACGCTGTGGAAGAATATCCTCTCATGCCTCCTTTTGACTGCAGCTTTCTCTCCTGTAAGGTTTTTTTGTCTGCTCAGTTGGTTCCCTGAACTCCTTTTAAAGTTCCTTTCCTTCAGCATGGCATTCAACTGCTTGCAAGTGTTTAGTAACATTCCCAAACTGAGGTTTAGCTGTTCATTCCCCTTTCCAGGTCACTGGTGAAGATATGGAGTAGAGAAGGTCGCAACTCTGATTCCTTGAAGACTCCACTGCTTAATCTTCATCCTGAAAAGTGATTTTTAGGCTCAAAGGCTCATAGAATCATTTATGAAAGAGCCTTTATTATCCAGCCATACTCTTTCTGGAAATTACTCTTTGGTTGACCCCACAATGCTTTTTAGAGCCTTTTTTGGACTCCTTTGACAGTCCTGAAGCATAGCAGCTTTTTTTGTTTATCACCTACAAACCTTATTCAGAAGTTCTGCTGTTCAACACTTGAGTTTCTCCAGAGCTCTCAGGTGAATGCCATCCACTTTTGGTGATGCAATGACCTCCTGTTTGTCTGTTTGGTCTAATACTGCCTGTGTCCTTGCTTTAAATTGATACAGCTTCCCTGAGCTATAGGCTGCCATGAATGCATAAGATGTGGGATCTCTCCAATACCTTCTATAGTAGCAGCTGACTGAGAGTGCACTGAGCTTCTTGGCTGTGGCCTCCTCCTTCCTGAGTGCCTGTTTTATTACACTGTCATTTGGAAGTCCTTTCAGCTTCCTTTGCTGGACTTCTAGGGTAGCTAAGCCATATTGTAGTGGCTAGTATTGAGCATATGGAAGGCAGTCCCCAAATTTTTTTTTTCAGTCCCTCTATTTTCTATGATATTTCATGGACTCTTCTGTTCTAGTTTGGACAGACTTTGTATTTTTTGACATTGTACTTTAATTTGAAATTATTCTCTTCAAAAATATCTTGTTTATTATTACAGTCATGGACAATAAGGTTTGTTGCAATCCTGGGCCGCTCAGAATCAGGTGAGAGCCTTTTTGGCATCTCCCCAACACATACTTTTGCTATTATTGCCTTTGATTCGGGTAGCTAAAGTGCCAGTGCTCAGTGTGCCACTTGGGTGCAGCATGTCTGTGCTGGCTCTGGAATGAACAGCTGTTACTGTTGTGGCTGGTTACAAAATGAGCTTGTTATAATGAAATGGCCCACTGCAGTTATGTTCACAGCATACAATAAGAGATGAATCCCTGGGAGCTGGGAAGCACAGAAAATCTGAGAGCAGAGGATTAAAAAGTATTCCAGTAATTAAGTAATTTTCTGTAAGTCCTGGACATCAAATTGATACATGTCTCTCATCCTCTTTAGTTTCACGGGCCCAAGTGAGCTAAAAACACCAGCTGGTAAAACTGGAGTCTTTTGTGCTTCAATAGGTCAACAGTCATGGCTCTGTAATAAAACTTAAGGTCAGCATGGATGAAGAATCTTTAAGTGCCCAAATTCTGACTTTTTGATGGAGCTGTCTAGATTTTATCTGCAGTGATGAACCCTGACTTCCCTAGTGTCACAATTGAGAATTTATGANAGAATTTATGAAGAAGTTGAAATATGAAGAAGTTTATGGTAATAAGAAATGTAAGTTACTTGGATCTAGATCTACTTGGATCTAGATCTGTGTGAGAATCAAAGCTGTTTTTTATGCAGAATAGCTGCTGACCAAATGGAGACATCAAGTTAGCTTTCAGTTGTTTTACTTTCCAATTGAGTTTTTTTTCTGTGCTGTGTTACTTAAACTGCCATGTCTACCACTTAGTGCATATACATTAGAGAATGCTATTTTAAACAAATGTTGAGAGTGAAAAATACATGCTGGCTCCAAAGGTAGAATAGATCAGTCTTTCTGGAGAAAGTAATTAAGCTGGTACAAGTAGACTGACTCCTTCCTTCATAAGATATATCAGGACCTGACCTTGTTAGGAGAAATAAACACTGTTGGATGCTTATCTTGAATTCTCACCATCTCAAGGTGTTCTTGAGGAAATCAAGCATCAAACTAAAGACTCGTTTGGGTCTGGGATTGGTTCTGACTTTGTGTGGTGACCAGCAAACTTGTCCAAGTTTTATGGACCACTGTTGCTATTTGGTGAGATTTTATGAACCTCCTCAGTTTCAACAAAGAGTTTTTAAGGAAACCCTGTCTGGTGCTGTTTGTTGTAGCCTATTCAGATATTCTTCAGTATCTGAAGTTTTCTGTGTGTGCCAAGTGTGGCTTACTTTGGAGTAGTGCTAAATGACAGCAACTTTGAGTACTGATTGATTAAGCCCAGCTCTCTGGGTCCACCTGAGCTAAATTTCTTCCAACGTTGTTTTCTTGAGGAACTAATGAATGGATGGATTCTTCCAGCCTCTTTTCTGGAAAGAAACAACACTTTCTGCCCCTCTTCTAGGATCCTGTAGCCTGTCAGAGATGGGGAGTAGGCTGGAGAAGCTTAAAAACCTGTTCAGAATTTGAAATCTAGTGTGAGCTGGGGGCATAGGGTTAATTGTGGTATCCTTTTAATTTGCTGTGTGTGCATACATTTCAGAATAATGCCTGCATTTTTTTGGATGTGAAACTGGGGAAGCAGCTTTTATCAGACCTTACATCTGTTGGTGCCCCGGGATATATAGACAGTAACTATTGCCAGGGAACCCAGAATGTGACAAAATACTGGCAAACTGTGTTTTATCCAATTTGTTTGTTTGACACTATGGTAGGAGTATCAATTAGCAGAATGACTGTATTCTAGCCAAATGAAGGAAAAATTATGGTAAGCCAATGCTTGCAATTTTCTTTGCTCATTTGAATGTGTCTGCTCTGCAGTAAGGTGGCACGTCTGTTTAGTACGTAACATTTTATATCCTTATGTTTGTTCCTTACAATATGAGGAAGGCATGTTTCTCCCAAAATAGTGGATGGGAAAAATCCTCAGGCTGTTGATACATAACTGTCAAGAATTTCGTGGCTCCTGGTTGTTTCTGAAAAACTTTGGGAGACAGTGACAAAGCTGCTTCACAAAAACGTGGAATCCTTCACTGCAAATGTGTTGCCCCTCAAGATGAGTCTTTTCCTGGAAATCCTCTGTTTCATTACCCTTCATAGGTGGTGTGGGGGGTGGTTAGAGGGGAAGGGGAAGACCTTTCACCTGGGGATGTCCAATTAGAGTGGCTTGTTTTCCCTGCAAGCAGATGTAAGAGTGACTGTCAGCACTCCAGAAATACAGTCAACGATTCAAGGACCCAGGATAGTCTGGATGTCAGTGTGGTAGTTTCCAGAACTCATTTTATAGGCATTGGTGTGAGTGAATGGAAAAGTAGCAAGGGTTCGATTTCTTTTTTTATCAAACGCTTGGAACTGTCTGTTTTAGAAACAAAAGCATTGCTGAGGATTTGGAAATACTACTTATGATTCAATTGAAAGAGCACAAATAGAATCAGATTGCGAGATGTACATAGGGGCAGATAAAGGAGTGGGTACTGGGCTTAAAATGTCTTATTCTGAAACATATAAAATTGCCTCTCAAATCCCATTAGTTATCCTATGTTTACAGCAGGTGTGGAATGCATAGAATGAAAATACAATCTTGATTTTTTTTTTTCATGACAAAATAGCTCAGAAACTTTTATGTTTGTTACACAAACACCATTTTTTAATACTTGCTTTTTGCCTGACAGATTCCCCTATCTGCAGTAATCCCCCAAGGTTCCCTTGTCTGCACTTCCTGGAATGAAGAGAAGATTCTCTTGTACTTATTGAATAGTGTATTGGGGTTGAAAACCCCTAGAAAGAGCTTTGAAAAATGTGTGTTAATTCTCCCACACCTTGGCCCCTTTCCATACCAGGGACAAATACAATCACCATTACTGCAAATCCTGCAGTCTGGTTTCTTGCATTTGGTGAAATTAAGTCTAAAGGAAATGAGCTGAGCATAGGTATCATACATGTATGTGTTACCTGTCACAACTCAGGATTAGAAAAGTTTAATTATGGATAGCTATCAGATTCTTTCTGCTCTGAGGCACAGAGCATTTTCCTTCCAAGCAGTAGAGAGTCATGCCCAAGACTCTTAGCACTACTAGTTTCCTCAGGCTTAAAATACAGAAGCAGCCTTATTTTTAAATTATAATAATGATAGTGAAGTGCAAGAAGAAAACACTAGCCAATAGTTATGCACCTGCAAAAGGACATGGATGCCACTTGGCAAAGAATGGTCTTGCAGTAGTTGGGGTCAGCCTATTGCTCTTGAGCTATTCATTCTCTGTCAGGACTATCCTCATGGTTTGTTCCTGCCTACTGGCATTTTCAAAGGTACAGTTTTACCAAAGGTATAATTTGCAGCTCATAAAAGGCACTTCAGGAAAAAGTCTGTCCTACTGCACAGGTATAGACTAACAGCGTATATATTGTGGGTTTTGTGATGGGAACAGAGCAACATGATCTGCCAAACAGGAAACCTTGGACACTGACCCTTGGAAGAGTTTACCATTCTCACAGCAGGAGAAGCAGTAAGCTCTGGGGAGTGTGTTTCCAGAAGGAGATTAAAGTTCAGTGTTTTTTAGGAGTTGCAGGATGTACTAGCTGCAGTGGGGTAGAGGTACATGGCTGAATACTTAAAAATCAGCAAGCATGAAAGTTTAACGTATGTCTTCTCACTTTTCCTGTTAAGAGTGATAGTGAGTAAGAAGATATCACCAACTTGCCAACAGTTTTTAAGTAACACATATTGCTGCTAATATATCCTTCTATGAGTACACTCTCTGTGTTGCTTGAAAATCTGAATGGCTTTAGGAAGAACCAGGCTTTCAGAGGTTTCACAACATATTTTAGGATGTGGTAATATAAAACCAGATAAAAATCAATGACTTGTGTAGGAAGGCAAACAGAGCAAAGAAGGAGCTTTAGAAAAAATCCGCAGGAAAAAAGCAGCACGAGTCATCTTTAAAAATATGTCTGCATACCTATGTTTTCTGTCTCAGGTTTTTTGGGGTCCTTTTTACTATAATAACTTCTCTCATGTGAATGGAAAAATCTGGACTTAATGACCATTTAAATGTAAAATTAAATTAGAGTTCTTAGTCTCCTAGAAAAACCTAAATTGTCTGGCATCTGTCATTTGAAGAGGGAAAACAAAGCATTACATTACTGGAAGAGAGTAAATCTTGGTTACTTATACTGTCTTACAGAGTTTTGTATTGATTTATTCTTTCTTGATAGAGATTTAATGGTAGTACTTGTTCTTATGTCAAAACTGGTGGGTATTTAATGAATGAATTCTCTAGATAGTTTGCTGGCATGAATATGCATGGTTTGTGCTCCTTTACATAACAGGTATTTTAATCCTCTATTGTCAAAACATAATTTAGATCAAAGCCCTTCAAAATAGTGTGGTCAGATATGAAGCTTTTGCCTAATGCTAGGAAAAGAAAAAAACAACAGAAAAACAAGAGGAAAGGAAGAGATGGGAAAAATTACATTTGCTTGCAGCCAAAGCAATCACTCAGTGTACAAGTTTTGCTTCCCCCGTGGCTGGTCTAATTCACTTTTGTGAGAATCATATTTTCCTGTTTTATCTTGGAAGAAAAAAAGCAACATGGAAATTCAGTTTAGATAGCTGTTCAGAGTTTGAAAAAGCTATTCAGTCTAGCTCAGTCTGGAGAGCTAAGACCTGCTGTTGACAGATTCAGCTGTAGTGGGAGTGTCATTTATATTACAGGCAGACTCATTCCATTTTCTTGGAACCAGTTACAGAATAACTGATGTTGGTGAGAGACATGACGGGCATGAGTTCTGTGTCCTGTGGGAGGGAGAATCAGTCCAGGAAATGACTCCAGCATGCCAGCATAGAGTATCCAGATATGAGATTTGCAGCGCTGACTGGGCTGGGGGTCTCCCCTGATGCTACTTAGGTGTTCCTGGAGGTCTCTTTTGGGCCCCTCCTGTAATGACTGCAAGTCCCCCACTTCTGGGGTCAGGCAGTGAATATCCAATCCTAACTCAGGCTCCTGAGACACCCAGCCATTTTCTGTTTCCATCTCTGTTGCTCACACTCTGCCTCTCTGAAGGACTCTAGCTCTGTCAGCAATGGACAGGCTTACAGCCTTACTGCCCTAGGTCTCGTCTCTCCTTGTTGTCACAGGTTTAATTTCCTTTCATGTTATCTCAAAGCTGGCTCGTGGATTATTGGGCTGAAGGCAGATTGATGGTGCTGGAATGACGACAGCCAGCCTGGCTTGCATGGTCACAAGGAAAGCAAGAGTTCTGTTAAATGTCATTCTTACCATATGCTGTGTGTTTTCAAATGTAAATGTGTTTGAATAATAGGATCCTTCACAGAAAGAGCATGAAAACTGAAAATTGAGAGACAGCTGCTCTTCAGATGGTGCATTTCCTCATGATCAGTAAACAGAGCTAATGATGATTGCTCTGTATGGACAAAACAATGGTCTAAGCAAGACTAAAATTTCTTAACAGACCTGTAAGTTCTCATAATTTTCTCATAGTAGTTAATAATAAAATCTTATTGTATATGAGGGAACAATCCCAATCAGTGCTGGCCCATGGAAATTTATCCCCAGGTTCCTATTGGTGACTCCTTTATTATAATGATATTGTTCTCCCTTTTCTGATAGGAATGCAGGAGTAATGGCAGAATATGGGAGTTCTCTAGGTTTTCTCATTGGCAAACCATCATATCAAGTGAGTTTCTGGCTCAAAAGCTCTATCTGGTCCACTCTCTTGCTGGTAGCTATTTAGCTGCAGGTTTGTGATGACTAAAAGTGGGTAGGTGGCATGGATGGGCTTCTCAGACTACAGGTCCACCCTATGGTGCTGGCTGAGCTTCAAAACTTCTGTGCCCAAAGCAGGTGTGCCCTGGCTGCTGCAGGGAGATTTTACTGAAGATGGCAGCACTTGTATTCTCCTGTTGGCACTGTTTTACTTTTTGCTAAGGATAAAAACCAAAAGGCATTTCTGCACAAAAGCAGAGTTTTCCTTAAAACGGTGGAGCACGTGTGTAGGCATCTGAGTAATTCTGTTGTGTCCCTTGAAAGAAGAGGTGTTGCCCAAGGTCTCATTTAAGGTACTATTCTGGGAAATTTGCACCAGAAATCATCTAGAGGCTCCTCCAGCTGTATTTTTAAATCCTGCAACTTGAGCTCCCACAGGAGAAAAGGAAATACTGATTCTTTCTCTTCTGTATGACTTTCTCTAAATCTGTATTGAATGTAGGAAAGGATGAGGTCTTGCTTTGAAATTTGTGAGTGAACTTGTGATGGGAATTGTTTTGAAAGAGGATATTACACAATGGAATTTTTATTATTTTTTTTTAATCTGAAGCCAAGTTATTATGATGCTAAATGTTTTGTTGTTTTATCAGTTTAATAATTCTAGTTTTCTTAATGTGGGCTACACATCCAATCTGTTGTCCAGTCTATGGCTAAATCTCATGGTCATTCCTTTGATATAGTCAGATAATTCCTGCTATTTCATAGATGTGAGAAGAGAAAGCTGAACACAAAAGATTTGCTCAAAGTTTTGCAGATAGAGAACCCATGTCTCAGGTTCTTGATGGATATTTTGAAGTGGGGGTGTTATTTGTTTTGGTTCTAGTTTTGTTTGTTTACATTTTTGGGGTGTATTTAGGCAGGTTCTTGGCAAACAGCCTCTGCAAGATGTTGCTGTTTATCTCTTGCTTTAATCCGGGACAGCCTTACTTTTTTTGAGACATAACAAAACCTTTTACTGTATGAAAAATTACAGAATATGGGAAAACCAGCCATTTGACATCTGAATGATTTCTCTGCTGTTGCCTGCTCAGAATATGGTGCCTGTAACAAATGTGTCGTATCTTTGGCACGTGCAGTAAGGACTGAAGTTTATTTCATCTAGGGTTTTGTCACCCATAGTGACCTGAATTTGACTGCTACTGGTTTTGTGAATCAGTGCTGCACCAGGCAGATGGAATACATTGGAATCTTTCCAATTGCAAGAGGCATAGAAAGTCAGTCATTGAATACCTGGATAAGCTTTGTGTGCAATTGAAATTCAAATAGATTTTGGAGCTCTAGCTTTTGACTTTTTTTGCAGTTGGAAGCAATCATGATTGTTGGAAGGAGCAGGCAGATGTTTGGGCTTTGTCTTAATGCTGGATGGGCAGATCTAGAGTTGGAGATCTAATTTCCTGTATGGTTCTGTTTGTCTCTGTCTCAGTCTTCTCAGTGGACTATAAGGATGAGATAGATGAACCTTGGCTGGTGAATTACTTGCTCAAAGCTCTCTTGACTTCTGAAACGCTGAGATTTGGGATAGTCTGTATTCAAGCACTTCCAGCTACCTCTCATTTTTTCCATCAACGTGTTTTGCTCAGGTGTTGTGGACTGTGGATATCTCAACAGATTATCAACACAGATGAAGCCTGGCCAGAGCACTTGCATGCTGTTGTTGCCTACTCTCTTTTGCTGTTTTCTCTGTGGTGATCAGTGACAGGACCTGAGGGAATGACCTGAAGCTGTGTCAGGGAAGGTTTAGGTTGGGTTTTAGGAAAAGGTTCTTCACCCAGAGGGTGGTTGGGCACCGAAACAGGCTCGCCAGGGGAGTGGTCACAGCACCAAGGCTGACAGAGTTCAAGAAGCATTTGGACAACACTCTCAGGCACATGGTGTGACTCTTTGGGTCAGTCCCTTGAAGAGCCAGAAATTGGTCTCATCAGTCTTTGTGAGTCCTGTCCAGCTCCGTGTATTCTGTGAAAACATACACATTTCTGTTCAGGAAATCTGAAGGTAGTGTCACAGTCTAAGGATCTATCTAGTGCTTTTCTGTCTTTACTGATTCAAAATTTTGTTGTCAAATCTGAATTTTCAATTTAACCCAGTTATTCGTGCTATGGATCCAACCAAGAGGATATGGGGAACAGAGGATTTCTTTGCTCTTTGAAGGATTTATTGATGCACATAAAAATTACTGTGTCATCCAGCAAAAAAAATTGCCTTTTGCTCCTAAGTAGTAAATGATTGTCTTTACAACCACTCTCACTTCCACACTTGTATTTCTTACAGATCTAAGGCATAAATATCTTATGTCTCTTGCAACTGAAAAATTAAAATTAAAAAAGGCTCAAGAGAGATGCCTTTCACTGAAAAAAAGTGAGTTACTACATTAGTTGTATGACATATCTTTTAGATGAAGTAGAAAAGAAGAATTCAGTATAAATTGAATGTTGCATGCTTGTATCACTAAATTTATGTGGGAAACCATGCTTACTTCTCAGAAGTTTGAGATGTTTTTTTAAAGAAGAAAAGCATCTCCCACCATTTTCATCTGTGTTACATTTAAGTTGCTTTTGTTCCCTTTTCTTTTGGAACAGGAACAGTCTTCTCAACCACAACTTCTTTTCTTTTCCCTCTCAAACTATGAGCAGTCAGTTTTCATTGACTTCACAGTAGATCCAGTGTGATGGACAGCGTGCCTTCCTTGTGAGGCTGAACACTTCCCTGCGATATCGTAACAAAAGGTTGTATTTCCACGTGCCAGCAAGTGAGAAAATTCATAGGGCATCATAAAGTTCTCCTTCAGAGTTATAGATAACCACCTCTGTTTCATCTTAAGGAGACAAGTGCATGTCAGGCTTGGCTCTATGCACCCATCAGCTGTCTCTCTAAACAGGTTTGTGGGCGTTATGACAATGTCCAGGTGTGCAGACAAGTGGCCTGGTGGACAGATGTATGTCCAAAACTCCTGGTAAGCCAATTGCCCCTCTGAACCTGGTGCTTCTGGTGCTGGCTTTGCACAATTAAGATCTCTTGAAAAGTGCAATGAGGCACTGTGTGAGATTCAATTGATAAAGCATTTATAGCTGGTTTAATGTGTTTCCTGTGTTAAAACTTTACAAGGCAAAACTAAAACCAAACATAATGTGAATTGAAACAAAGAAAATAAAGTCCTCCCTTTCCTATACCTGAAGAGGTGGGTTTTTTGTTTTACTATATCAGTGTTGCTGGTCAGTTTTCTACCCTGAATATTAAAGGAACTGACTAAGAACACATTTACTTCTGTTTGTGTTCTGCAACCTGACTGACACCAGTGCAAATGTATACATGCTTATCTGAGAATGATTCAGACATAGATAGGAAGTGAAATTCTCCTAATACATTATTTATCCAGATAATTCTCTCTGTGTAGAAGAACCACATATTCAATTTATCTTTGATAGACCTGAAAATCCTGCCAAATATCTCTGTATAAATCCCAGCAAACTAATATATTTTCATTATATTTATTGAAAAAAATGAGAGAAGGTGTTTCATCTTGTAAATGGGGTCTATGGGTTAAGTCCTGGGAGCAATGAATATTCCAGAGAAAGAGATGTGACAAACAGATTTCATCTTTATCCACATACACTATCTTAATTGTACAGAAGTAACTCTTTGAGGATTGAGAAAGGGCTGTGAGCCACAGTGAATTCTAGAAGGAATCATGGAAACTCTCTCACCAGTTATATTTTTATCAACTGTACAAAGGATTCAAAAGCAGGTGGTTGAAAGAGGACTTGAATCAAAAGTGAAAATTTGCCAAGGAAACAATATTAAAGGACTGGTATTGTAAAACACATGGAGTTTTTAAGCTCAGATAAGACAAATACAACTTGTACTTCATTGTGAAAGATGGCTCCCTCTGCATCCAGACCTGACGGAAGTTTGGTAGTGATTGTCAGAAGACACAATTCCCTGTATGGTACCATCAGCCCAGCAGCTGGGTCACCTTGTTTTCTCTGAGGCAGACCCCCCTTAGGTTGTAATATTTTGGCAAAAATTCAGAAGAGACTGTACGGCATTCTGAAATGTGTGGACATTTCTGTTGTTAGTGACTCAGTTGCTTTTGTGTCCCAAAGGGCACTGGCTCTGATCTTAGCTCAAGGGTTTCACACACTACAGTGCAACCCTGCCCCACTGAATTATCTTTTGTTCAGCAGGCTCTTCTAGCACTCAAGATCTTTATCCATGCAGTGCCTCTTTCTTTTCAATTTATTTCTTTGCATTCTTTTTCATCCTGGCACAGTTTCTCTGTTGTCTATTTTCTACATCCTGCTGTTTCTCAGTTATTTACTTATCTCACCAGTATTTTAACACTGCAGGTGAATTACCACCATCTGTCCTAATGCTTCCAGATTTTTTTTGTTGTTTCTTTTGTTACATCAGGGCTTCTCACCCCCTTTAAGTTACTTATCTAACCATTCCCACATGAACTACAAAACCATGACAAGAAAAGGAAAGAAAGCTTTGGGATAGTCTGTGTTCAAGCATTTCCAGCTACCTCTCTGTAGTATGAAATCTTAGTCCTGGCATGATTTGTTTTTTGCTAGGGAAGAAGATTCCTGGGCCGTGTATTTCTCTTTATTTACTATATATGTAATGAGAAGGGGAAAGAAGTCTTTTCAGAGGAAGTGCAAGGCAGTGAATAACATGCTCTAACTATTCCTGAACTGAACTGAGACTATGTGCCATATGCATTCTCCTTCTCACCCTTATCTCTCTTCCAGAATACAGGATGGAATTCAAATTTACATCTTCTCTGGCTAAAATAATATTGGGGAACTCCCCTTACTACTGTTCCCTTTCCTCCTTGTTGCTCTGAGCAATTTGAATTCAATCTGAGGGAGAGAGAGGAAAAATCCTGCTGCCTTCCTTGTACTGGCTTATATCTCATTAGATTAAGTTCATGGCTGACATAAACAGGCAAACTGCTGATGTTACCTGAGTGTGTGTTGCTTGCACTGAGTTTGGTTGGCAGGTTGTCACTGAGCATTTATGACTTGGTAGCACAAGCTGACCAGCAAGATCAAACAAAAAAATTGGTATGGAGCTTTGTCACCGAAAGATACAGTTGGCAAAACCACCTCTAGATTTTGGTGAGATTTGGAAATAGTCTCATCTTCAGTAAAAATGACAACAACAGTGAGGAAATGAGGTGGTGAAATCTCTGTCTCTGGAGATATTAAAAGGGGGTTGGCCAAGATCATCTCTAGAGGTTCACAGAATCACAGATTATCCCGAGTTGGAAGGGACTCACAAGGATCACTGAGCCCAACACCTGCCCTTGCACAGGACTATCCCCAAGATTTACAGCATTTGCCTGAGAGTGTTGTCCCAACACTTCTTGAACTATGTCCTTCCAACAAAAACCACTCTGTGATTCTGTGATTTTTCTAAGTGATATTTTTTTATAGGAAGCTCTAGTAAACATAATTCAAAGAATAGGAAAAACAACCTCAAAGGAAATAAAATGTCATATTTCAACCCAAACCACAATATTTTCAATTTTTTAGGTCATTTGAAGGTGAAAATATTTCTTTTGGGTTATCTTGAGATTGATTTCTATGCGCCACACTCTTGCATTTCAACTACTGAAAAAAGAAGTCAATTTGATTCGTAGGTCTAGTGTTGAATATCCTGAAATACACTTGCTTTTCTTAATTCAAGGATTAAACCTTTTAAAACACACTTTTGAAAAATTATTGAATGTTGTTTTAGTAAGTGTTCTCTGTGAAAGAACTTTAGATTATAATAATACACTGGTTGGCTAAACTCTTTCTGTTGACATAGAAAAACAAATGGAAACTGCTTTCAATTTTTTTTTTTTTTTTAACAGCACCAGATTCAATTTGTATATACAGAAAGTGCTGCAAGCTTGGCTGGCTATCTGTTTTTATAAATTGCTACATGCTTTTGAGAGTATTGAATTATGTTTTGGAAGTTCAGTGAGTCAGTTTTACAGCTGGCTCAGGGTGCTAAGAGGGTAATGCTGTGTCTACCCCTAAGGCACTAAAGACTTTGTCCTGGATCACAGTTCACCCCACACAGTAAAACTACTGACTGTAGTGTTTGGGAGTGAAGGACTCTCAGAGTTGTTTGTGTTGTTGATCTTAATTGCAGCAATATCTTCTTAGATAAGAACTGAATCAATGCAGCCTCATGGTCTTTAGGTGTGTGTTTTTGTGAAACAGAGCTTCTTCTTTCTGCTGTTGCAATTGATTCTGAAGAGATCATGACTCCTGGCAAGATGAAAAAATAAAATCCCTAGGAGTTTGCTTGTTGGGCTCTTGTTTAATAATAGAGGGGGGAGCAGAAGAGGCAGATGTATATTTTTTGCCTTATTTAAACCATTTGCCTGTTTTGAGAGTATGTCAGGAATCCAGCAGATAAAGCTCTGTGTACCACTGAAATCTAGAGTGACAGAATGAGGACATGAGGATATTACTTTCTTAGGAATATGAGACTGAAGTCATACAAGGTGCCAAATTAAGAAGTAGCTTGTATAGAGTTGGGTTGAATCTTGCTGATTTGGTGTCTAGATACAGACTTGAGAGCTGACATGTTTTAAGTTCTCACTGTAGCTTCATCCTTAAATGCTGGTTCTTTAAGTTGTAGCCCTTTCTGCTTAAGCTCTTTGTTAACTCAAGATGATATTCACTTTATTCTGAAAAAGAGTTACTTTGAAAGCTGTAATGAGCAATTGAATCTGCTGTTCTTAAACTTCTTCGGTGATCCTCAGGAAGGATCTTTGCGTTAAAGGATTTGTTTTGCTTACCTGAGGGTTGAATTTGGAATTTATTTTACCTTGAAATTTCTCTAATGTGCAGAGATGAAAAGTGGTGACATCTGTAATCTCTGCAGCAACTTTCACTTTGGCTGGCCTGGTGTTCCCAGCTGGCACTGGGCGCCGTGCTGTGAAATTCAGGAGCCTCCTTGGGCTGATATAGACCTGTATTGTCAGTGACTGTGTATTTGTGCCTTTCTGTCTGCTTGGAGCCCATTGATCCCATGATTTTGCAAGGTGCTGGGTCAGAGCTCTGAATGAAAACCACTGTGTGACAAATCTTTGCCAGGAGAAGCAATTTCATGGCATGGGTTTGTTTTATTTTTTCATTTTCATTGCAAAGGTCACAGCACAGAACAAAACCTTAGGGATTCTGAGCTTGCTATTTTCATAAGCTGTGTGGTACACAGATCAATGGTAATTTTCTTATTCTGGAAAGCATTAATATTGACTATAAGAATAAAACATGAATTTAAAGCTAATAATGGAACTGTGAAATATTAAATATGCATCTAGGAAAGGGAAGTCAGGCAAGCTGGGAAGAGGAACAGAGTGAACAAGAAGGAAGGTTTGAGAAAGAAAATGGCAAAGAGAAGGTCTGAAGTTTCAACTGTTCTCAAACACAATCCCACATTTCTTCATACTCATGTTTTGAGGTTTGTTGTAGAACATGATCCTTTCCTGAGAAGAAACATCAGAGCAGCTGTGTCATTATGGCTGCTTTTGGGAATGCCATGAGGCCACAGTTCACAGGGGAGATGCTGCTGGTGTGTATCTTGATGAACAAATGATTGCTAGAGATTCAATCACCCTCTTTCTTGTGCCAGCTGCTTTTCCAATACGTCTACCTGAGGATATTCCTACCACATGTTCAGCAATTTCTTTTAACTTTGCCATCAGAGTGTGTTTCTGAAGGTTTGACTATGTATGATACTTTCAAAGTAGAAAAAATTATTGAATTTACAATAGGTGTCCAATAGAAGTATCTTGCAAGGTAGCATTGAACAAGCTATCTATTGTGAAACTGGGATACCACTCTCAATTGCACTATCCTGCATCTTAATATCTTCAATGTGCAGCAAAAACTTTTCTTATTTTTTTATTTTCTTCTTATTATTCAATTTTCTTAATTGTAGTGAGAAGAACAGGTGGAATATTGCTGCTGTATCCTATGGTTCAGAGCATGAAGTAATGATATTAGCACATTCTTCCAATGTTTTTAATTTGTCTCTCTACAATTAGGTTTTCTACATCTGTAAAAGATGGCTTTTATACTTGTTTTGTGCTTGGCTTTTGGACACTGATGGTGGAATGCATGCATAATTAGAGTCCTTCCAACTAGTTTATATATTCTTCTTCAGAGTTCTGGTGATTGTTTAGCTAGATGTGCAAAGTTTATGTAAAATTTTAGAGGTTAAATTATTTTACCCTTTCTTGTTGGATATTGTACAATTTTCATATTATGTAAATTTCACGTTCTGGACTGATTCCAATGAGGAGAGTAAAAAGTATAAAAATCATGCTGATGTGCTACAGAGGCTTTATTTTGGTTCTGACATCCCATGATGCATGTCTATGATCCCATTTCTTTTGATAACACAGAGCAATACAGCGGTATGGAGAACAACCTCAAAACAGTTTCCCATGCTTCTGGAGTCCCATGAAGGATGTCAGTGTAAATACCACAGAAGGATATTAAGAAACCTATATAAATTGCCTTTGTGTACCTGGGACTGTCATGTTATAAGGCTGCTTGTATGATTGTGTGAGGGGTAGAACGCCCTGGGACTTTTATCTCTCTGTGGTAATAATGAAAATGGATGTGACTGCTGCATGCTATCCTACAAACTGAGGAAAACTTGCTTGGACCAGTTACAGTAGCTTCAGGGCACCTTTCCTCTAAAAATGCTTCTTCTGCACTTGCCATGCTTTACTGTCTCAATGTATAAAGCTCAACTGGGAAAGATCTTCTAGAGCACTGGGAGCAGTGATGGTCCACTGAGACTTCTGCACATTCAGCATATTCCTTCTTCTAAGTAATTGACATGAGATTTGGCCCTGGAAATAGATCCTACTGTTAGATGAAACCCTAGTTCAAACAAGTTTGAGATCTGCTGGTCTAGGTATATTTACTGGCTTTTCCTATGAAGTGGTTTTTTTTTTTTTTTTCTCTTAAACTTTCATATTAAGTTCTGAGTTTTCAGCAGTCTCCTTTCTTAGATTGTTTAATGTCTGCAGTGGTTTTTTTTCTCTGTTTCCTACTTTTAGGCTATCTCTGCTTTTTGTTACTTTTTACTGCATTTATATATTATCTCCTCCAATTTTCTTCTATCTTTTTGAAGCATGCTGAATTTTAATAGATATGTAAATTAACATTAGCCTTCCCTGTGTAGGAAGCTGGCCTGCTGCAGTTCCCTTCATGCCCTCTTGACATTTTAAGCTTTACATCCAGATGGTGCTGGCTAGAAAAAGGAATTTCTCTCCTATGCAATTTTCATAGAGAGGAAAATATTCTTCCTAGCTTGTGGGGTGGGAAAGGTTGGAACAAGGAATTATTTTGGTAGCAAATTGGATCGAATGCTTAAAAAAATAGTATTTTTAATGTAGTTTAAATATTTGTGAGGAGAAACCCAGTGAACCAGTTAACAGAAAGAAAGAAAGATTCTTTTGTTTAAAGCCATTCCCTAGAGAGCTGGCTTCCTAGGTCATCAGGGTGTTCAAGGTTATGGGCACTGCAGGAGCCTAGTTTCCAGCTTGGTAGGCAGCTGACAGAATACAGGTTTCCCCAAAGTTTTAAGTTGGCTTTATTTACAGTAAGTGCATAGTAACAATTTTGCCTGCTTAAAATAAGTGGTTGCTTTAGAGCTCAATGCTCTAAATTGCCCAAAGATTGGTGTAAGGAATACTGGCACATAAAAAGTTTTGTCTGGAGACCTATTTTTCTGGTGAGATGATGCAAACCCTCAAAATTCTTACCAAACTTTTTTTTTTTTTTACCTACACTATTCACACACAGACTTAGCTTTACCCTGTCTTGGAACAGAAAGCTTTGTCCTGCAATAGGGCAGCCACTACCATCAGAATTACAAAGCATCAGTACTCGTGTCCTGTGAACAAACTTATCTAAAGGTTATAACAGCAAGAGTCGATCATTTCGTGTTTATGAAAGGAAAATGTAGCAGGACTGTGAAGTTTTCAAATTAAGCAGACAACATTTTATTGGAAGGTCAAAAACCCTTCAAACCTTCAGACAAACTGAGCATCCCCATGTGCCACCAAAGAAGATCCTGCCCTTTCCCTTGGTATTTAGCAAGCAGTAGTATTTTCAAAACTGCTTCATGCCCAGCAAAACAGAAGGTTGGCTTTGAAGTGGCTCTGAATGATGCTGCTGGCAGAGTAACTGCAGCAGTACCCTGCTCAATTTGCTGAACAATAAATCATTTGTCTGTGTAACAAACAGCACTGAAGGTAACTGAGGGCTGTGCAACACTCTGTGTATGCTAAACTTCCACAGAGTGCATCTTGTGTGTTTAAACGTTTTAAGAGGCTCTAATTATGGTGAATTCCCTTTACATCCTTCATTGACCTTGATTAGCCTAAGGAAATTAGTGTTGACAATAATAAACATTCAAAAGGGGTAGCAAGGGCATGCTAACTGACTAACAATTGCAGCATTTGCCAGAATATGAAAAACCTTTGTTAGGTTTTTTTGAGTTTGTTCTTTCCAGGGATCCATCCATTCTTTTGAACTCTCCATAAGGATCCTTGGCATAGCTCCTATTAGTTCTCTTGATCTCCTTGTTCATTTTCTTCCCATTTTGAAGTAGAGTCTGCCTTTTCACACTCTGGTAGTGAGCTCTATAAAGTGCTTCTCAGTGTCTGAACTTAGATATCAGTGTCCAAATAATCTCACTGCATCTTCAAGTTTTGTCATTTTATTGTAAAATATAGGCCCCTTGGGAATAGTGCAGTCCTTGAAATTCTTAGCTTTTTTCTTTAGAGCCCATGTTATTTTTTTATCTTTGTAAATTACCAATTTGTAATAATTTTCTAACTTTTAACTAGCTTCTGATCCTATTCAAGACATAAGTAAACCTTAATGTATTTTTATTTTGCTGCCTCTGACTTCAATATTACTTCAAAAAACAAGATGAGGCTGGTCGTTTTTTGTTGGGAAGCTTTCACATGTTAAAAGGGTAGGGTTAGCAGTGAGCATGAACTGATGCAAAAGTGAATTTCCTGGAGCAATCCTTTCTTCACCTTGTTTGCACTTACCTGTTATAAAAGTGTTTCTCATTTTGAAGTTTAAGCCAATGGGTGAAGAGGAGAGAATATGCTCTATTGTATAATACAACNAAAAGGGTAGGGTTAGCAGTGAGCATGAACTGATGCAAAAGTGAATTTCCTGGAGCAATCCTTTCTTCACCTTGTTTGCATTTACCTGTTATAAAAGTGTTTCTCATTTTGAAATTTAAGCCAATGAGTGAAGAGGAGAGAATATACTCTATTGTATAACACAACATAACATTCAAAGGAGAGCTGCTATAGAAATATATTTGCTCTATCCAATAATACTTTTAACTTTGCAAATATGGTTTTATAAAAAATATCACTCTTGCAATGTTTGCTCTATTTAATAGCAGAGGCACAATGTAGAGGCTGTTCTTTACAAATACAGCAAGTAAAGACCACCTGAAAAAGATGTGTATATGGCTGGCTCTGTGCAAGTGTCTGGTTTCTCAAGGGATAGTACAGAGCTTTCCAAGCAGAACCAGAACTTACCCTGTTCTTGCCAGCATCTCACCAAAGGTATTGAAATGGCTGTGTAAATGGAGGTTTATTGTGCCTGTGACACGTGACCAGACTAGAATGCTGACCTCACCAGTCAGGTTGTGATCTTCTCATGTACCCTCTGGTGAAAAGAAGAACTGTAGTTGCTTAGATGCTGCCTTTCACATTCCACTGACTTCATTTGTCCTACCAGACACAATACCATGTGCTCCTGTAGAGCCAAGCATAACCCAAGCAAGAATATTTACAGTGCTTGCAAATCTTCTGTTCATCCCACTTTGCATAGCAGGATGATGGCAGATTTGTTGATGCTGAGGCTCAGTAATCACAATTTCACACTTGGTTCTGTCGGTGTGTGTGCAATGTAGAGCATATTTCTGTGTTTTACTGGCTTGCAACAACACATTCACTCATCAAGTTTGATTTTTTTTTTTTATTCTGCAAAATTCTATAGTTTATAATTTATTGCAATAATGAGCCCTCCCATGAAGTAACACCAAAGCTATTTAGAGAAATATTTTGTAATATCAAGGAGATATAGAAAAAATTTTTATTTCGAACATATGTGAGCATATATTTAAGCCATGTGTTTGTGTGTGTGCTTTCAAACTTGGTTTAGCTGGGTGTATGATATGGACAGGGTAATATCAATCACTCGTGTGAATCGGAAAATAAAAATCTTTGAATGTTATTCTCACCATATAACCAGGCTGACTGATAGCACAGACTGTTGTTGTCAGTGAGTAAATTAATGATAAGCATGTGAAATTCATGCCTGATTGCAGTAGAGTATAGGGTATGTGGATTATTTAGTCATGATTTTGAAGTGTACTTGGATTTGTAACCTCATTGGATAATGATCTAGGTAGTGCAGCAAAATAAAAAAACTCAGAAATATGTTCTTCTTCATCCACAGGAAAAGGCAGGTGAGGCATAAACAATGGCATCCTGAGTGTCAAAAGCTAAAGAAATGAAGACAACTGGCTGGTGGCCTGATGTCAGCTGGAGGTGAGCAACAAAGGAAAATGCTGGAAAGATCAGCCTGACTGAGAAATGCAGAGTAAAAGTGTAAGTGCTTATAAAGACCTCCAATTCCCACTGTCAAATGCAACTTCTGGTGAGTTTTAAAATGGATGGTGCTTCCAAAATTATGACTTTTGTGACTTTGTCAATTTCTGAAACCTCCTCACTGCTTTTGTGATGTAGCAGTCTCTCAATAATTAAGGTATTCCTCAGCGTGTCTTTATGAACTATTTTTTCTTTTTCTCCCCTTGGTATACTGTGTTCAGAAATGGTTCAGCCAGCTTCAGCTGTAAATCTCAAATCCATGACAATGAAGTAATTTTGTGAAACAAATGGCAGTATGAAAGATATTACGTTGACCACAAAAATGCCCACATTGTGGTTAGAGTTCATCTGTCATAAATATTAGTGAATGTTGAAAGAGGGAGTGAACCAAGTCATATGATATCATATGGGATTTGTTTTTTTTTTTAATCTTATTGAAATGTGCAAAAATACTAACAGGTCTGTGGCAAATATGAGAAGCTATTGTATCTTTCAGATAAAAAGCTTGTCAATACCAAAAGACCAGAATGTTTGAAGTTTTGTTGTTGTTCTCTGATAGCCGAGCTTAATTGTATCTTTGACTGGGTAGATGTTGGAATCCTAAAGTGCTTCATGCAGGAGCTTCAGTCACAAGAGAGGCTGTTAATCATAAACTATAAGAGGGCTGTTATGGTCATAAAGCTAGCAATGGCTAGTGACTTTTCTAGTGTCTTTGTCCTCTCTGTCATCCTTGTTTACCGATTAAATTCTAGTAGAAGTGTTTCTCTTTACTCTCTTTGCTGTCATATGAGATCTCATTCCTTGGATTTTCCCAGAAAGGAACCATAGTTCAATTCCTGTTTGCTAATGAGGAGTGGAGAGAAATGTGTCCAGTTTATCTTTGGAACAGAGCTTATTCTGACTATATTAAAGAGCTCTGGCCTAGGTAGAAGGAAAGAAATTGGAAGAGGTTCCTGCACTCTGTAGGAGGTTACAGTAAAGTCCCTTGTGCCACTGACTGTTTTGGGGAGCTGCAACACTGAGAGGAGATTGGGCAGCGTCTGAGTGATAAGTGGATCAAGCTAATATACAAAGGGCTCTTGAAACTTGAAATTTTACTTCCCTGGAGAACTGTGGTTTGCAGATGATGAGTGTCCACATCCAGCCTCAGAGGCAAGATAATGTCCCCAGACTATATATTTCCCAGAAATGGGGTATTCTTCAGTGACAAGAGCACAGACATTTCTATAATATTGGCTTTTTCCCAGTCTAAACACTACTGAAGGACAGGGAGCACTTGTTTGCTTCAACAGCTCTGAGAAGTGTACTGAATTTGTGGCTGTGGAGAAAGAATTTAGAGCCTGCGTCAATTGAAATATTGTTTTGTGTTGTCCCGTTTCCTGTTGTCTTCTTCCTTATAAGTAAATTGAAATTCTGCTTTGTTTACACTCCTCTGTTGGCTTCTTTGCCTATAAGTAGATAAATGCTCCTTTAGGTCCTACCCCGTCTGCACGTCTAGGTTTGCCAGTTTTCTAGACCAGAGGAAGCTCGAGACCATACTTGTCAATTAAAACATCTAGCAAATTCTTTTTTGTCATGCAAAACATTTAATCAGAACATTTACTGATCATGTTTCTTCACAATCTTTGCTGGAAGATGGGCTAAGGTAAATAGTAAAAATAAGAAATTGTGCAGGATCCTATTAGAGTGTTTCTGTATTTTCCAGAATTTGTGTGCTGTAAAGGCTTTCTATAATATCAACTTTTCTTTTGAGCAGTGTATTTGGCTTTCTTTTAAAATAGTAATTAAAATGTTTTCCATTATAATACTGATATTTGGTTTCACTGTAACTGTTACTTGTGGCTTCATTTTAGCCTGGCGATAAATGGGTATGGACAAATTTTTTGCTGGATCATTGAAGTTGTCTAGGTATTCAGAGATGATAATAAGATCAGTTTTTTCATAACTGTAGCCAAAGGGAAAAATCAATGAGTGACCACGGCACATTTTCCTTGGGTATGAAAAATCAATGAAATATGCAAATAAATATTTCACTAACATGACCTGAAACCATGTGTGCAGGAATGTGGACTTAGAGGACATCCTGAGAGAATCAAGGGCAAATTGTGGGGCCATATATATTGACAGTCATCTGTGTTGCAGCAGATACAATACCAAGGGCATCAGCAATATTATAATTAAAAAAATAAATCAATGAGCAGAGGAATTCAATTAGAGCAAAGGTTAAATTTTAAGTATGACTATAGTTCACCCAGTTTTTGAGCAGAAATAATGAGACATTATATGAAAAATGCAGTCATTAAACAATGTTTATGTTGATACATGAAGTAGTGAGGTAGCCAGAAAGAAAAGGTTCATAGTGGGATACTTTCAGTCCCTTTTTAATGCCAGGGATTCTGTCATTGCCTGTGAAATAACAGGTAACGGTGGATTTTGTATCACTAGCATAAAAATTAGTTTTATGGGAGGGAGGAAGGACAAATATAAAACAAAACCATGGTAGCACATTGTTAGCACAAAGAAGCCTGGAAAATTTTAGGGCTCTAGAGGAGACAAAGTTTGACTGAAAGGAAATTTTACCTAAGTCCCTCTGTGTGTCTTGGGCCTGGGGAATTGTGTGCACTCCTGAGAAAACATTGGTGAATGCAATCAAATTCAAGTGAGCCTCTTGAATTCACATACATTAGAAATTGTGTAAAAGATTTGAATTAATAGCAAGATTCTCCTGGTAAGCTGCTATCACTGTACCTCTCAGGTCTGGACATGCCTGTTTCCATATCACAGAATCACATATCGCTATACCCTGAATTGGAAGGGACCCACAGAGATCACTGAGTTCAACTCAGCCCTGCACAGCACCATCCCCAAGAGTCACATCAGGTGCCCAAGAACATTGTTCCAACACTTGAACTCTGTCAGGGTTGGTGCTGTGACCACTTCCCTGGGGGCCCTGTTCCAGTGCCCAAACACCCTCTCTGGCTGAACAAGCTTTTTCTAGTATGCAGACTAAACCTCCCTTGACATGACTTTCTGCTGTTTTCCCAGGTCTACACAGGCTTTTTTCTTGATGGAGGCACATTTTTGCTCTGTCTTAACTTTGACTGTATGTTTAATTAGCAATGCCATATTACATAACATTGTTTGGGATGTGTACATACTGGTACTTTTTTCCTTTCTCTGCTGCTCTTTATCAAAAAAATTTCTGGATGGTTGTAAAGATTCCCACCAGTTATGAAGGGCTATGCCTAAATCGCTCCAGATTCTTTTTTGCTAAGTATACAGCATTACTAGTCTCAAGATTATGATTTTAAATATAGTTGTTCAACGAGCAGTAGTTTATTTGATTTGAGGTTTTGTGTGTGTGTTTTTTCTTCTGTGAGGTGCTTTCCTATCACTTGAGGGAGATGTCACACTTCTGTCTCCTATTGCAAGGCAAATAAGGTTGTGCTCTTGTTTAGAAAGAGATTTTTTTTTAGTGCCATTTATTCTGATAGGGATTTTGGATTATTATTTGATTTAGTTCTGTATTTCTAAAAATTACTTCTTTTAGTACAGCTATATTTTCACTCTTGTCAGTGCCTGCAGTTCTTTTCTTATCCAAGAAAAAAGGGACAAGTCCTGCTATAGTCCCTTCTTGTTTAGGCAGTGCAGTACACTTTTATCCCTTGCAGTGGTGAGCCTAGGTCAGGCACAGGCTTACCTTGGCACCAGCACATTGGAAAGGAGATCTCTTAATTGCAGTGACTTCATGTTGGAAGCTGTAAGAAGCACAGACCTTCCAGATTTTCTAGCACAGTAAAGCCCCTCCTGAAATGTTTTATGTGTTGTTTATGCAAATCTGTTTTCTGCAGGACTGGTTCATCTTTCCTTCATCTAAGTTGGTACGTGTTCCTCAACACAGTGATGTGGAGGTCAGTTTCTGCAGCAGTATAGCATTGCTGGCAGTGGAAATCAGATTTTCTGGGCATGTACTTCTTGTAACCATGGATCATCGTAATGTTTTTCTCATAGACAGGTCTTCACTCATCAGACATCTCTTGCAAAGCAAGCAGAATCACTGTCATCTATCATAGGGAGAATCTGCTCAGGAATATTATTTTTATAAATAGTTTTGAAAGTATGACTGGGTTTAAAATGAGCAGTACAAAAACCGGGGACACTTGCAAGTCATTTGAAAGCTGAACTTTCAAGGAAAGATGGGATAAAGTTTCTATTTCTAATCTCTGTATCTGTGACTCCTATTCACCATAGATTCTAACTACCAGAGAATGGCCTTGCAACCTTCCTTGGGTGAGGCAAAAATGAGTACAGTAGGGAAGCATCAAAACAGGAAAGCAAAGGATTGGGGCAGCTGTTTTTAGGAAAACCTTTACACAAGAGGCAAGGCTGGCAGGCAGAAAGACTAACTTGAGGGAGGGGATTTTTTGACATAAGAAGTCTTTTGGAATATCTGCTAATGAAGGTGAGTCAGTGCAAAGATGTCTACAAGAGAATAAAGTAGGAGGAATTGTGGAATGTTTTTTTGCAGATACAGCATTAGATTGTTGATAGGACAAATCAAATTTTGTAAAGATGAGTATTCCCTGAAGCATTAAACAGGAAAGTATAATGTTCCTATTTGTGAAAGGATTTAAGCAGAGTGTAAAGAGCAATGCTCTGACCTGTTGAAATATACAAATGGTTCCTTAGTGTTAAGGCGATCTGATGTAAGGCTGAAGTGGTGACTTCTAATTTTTTCTCTGTCATTCTGATATTGTGTGGAAAGAATGCTTCTGCAGGGGTTTGTGTTGCAGTTTCAGCTTGCTTTCTCATGTAAGATATTCAGACTAATACATTCACTGTTTTCATCCTTAATTGATTTTTCAGTTATTTGATGCTTTTAATGAAGAACCAGTGTTGTCTGAACAAACTTGAGAGCAGCTGTGAAAGCACTTGGAGAATCGATGTATTTTTGTTTTCCTTGTTTGGCATTTCTTTTAGTATGGTTATCTTGCCTTCTAATTCCTTCACATCTAAAATTTTAGTTTGATTGTTCAGTTTGGCAAACTCTATTCATAAGTAGTAACTTTACCTCTAAAAGCTGTGTTTCTATTCAGCAAAAAACATTGTCTCTGAGAAAATTTGCAAAATATCTTTTCCTCCTGATAGGCTTGAGAAACGAAAAATGTATATGGTTTTTAACTTTCTGTAAGGGAAAGTGAGGCAGAGGAAGAGACAGAGGTTACCACACTGTAGGTTTTTTTCATAGACTGCAGAAAGAGCACAGCTGGAATGGGTGCCAGAACAGATTATTTGATATAGTTCTCTTACATGGTGCAAAGTGGAGAATGAGGATTTTATGTTCTTTTATTCATAGCAAGCATTTCCTTCCCTCATGCAGGGCTGTCTTCGTCCATTAAGAAAAAAAAAAAATGTCTCTATGTGGGTAAATGGGTTCATGCAGAAGAGACAGACTATGTGTCGATACCTGTCTAAACCTCAAATTATCTTGGTGATGGGAATGTGCAATGGTTAAAAAGGAAGCAACAAAATGCTTTCCTGCATGGAGGATTTTCATGTAAATGAAGAAACCTGCACATACTGTAAATAACGGCTAGTCTAAGTGTTCATCACTTCATGGTGGTTGTGTCGAGCCTGCACTGGTTTTAACTTTAAGGGCTCCTAATATCTGAGTAACAGGTCTGGTTTTTGGGATTCAGCTGTTATTCTGGAATGCCTGTTGGGCACTACCAAAGAGCTATATTAAATACTTATCTGAACGTGAGGTTTAGTTTCATTACAAAATAATCATAGAATTCTAGCATACCAAGCTGGTAGGGAACTCAACCAACATTTGACCCAAACTTTCTTGACAAATGCATATTCTAGAAAAAGTGTCTCTTCACCACGTCCATCTTAATCTTAAAAGTGTCTAATGCTGGGGAATTTATCACTTACCTGGGGAGATTATTCCAAAGGAAATTATTCTTGTTATTAAAAATTTTCCTCTTGCATCCAATTGGAGTCTCATCAGTAACTTGTATCCATTACCTCTCACTTTTCCCAATAATGCCTTGAAAAAAGGGGGCCTCCGTCATCTTTGTTGGCGCTCTTAGAGGAGGTGTCCCATAAACCTTCTTTTCTCAAGGTTGAACAAGCCCAATTCCCTAAGATTTTCCTCATATGACAGTCTTCCCACCCCTCTGATCACCTCTGAGGCCCTTCTTAGGGCTCTCCTAGCCCGTCCACATCCCTGTTGAGAATCTAATACTTAGGGATAACCAGAACAGAGTTTGCTTGAGAAGGGGAGGTTTAAACCAAAACAACAGAATACGGCCATATCAGGAAGTGCCAGAACTGAGTGTGGTCTATGTGCTACTGCTGGTGTGATGTGCCCATGGAGCAGAGAACTTTATTGCAGGACAGTGGATGACCTCCATGAGGTGGGAGGAAGGCTTGAAACTGAAAACCTTTGTAAAACATGTGACTAGGTTTGCATGAGAGGATGGGGCATTTGCAGACTGTCAGCAACATCTGCCAAGAGGTGACTTTGAAATGGTTTAACGGGTAACACTGGGCAGAAAAGCAGGATGGGAGAGGAAATCTGGGGTATTCTCTCTCAAGTGTCTCGTTTTAAAAGCCAACAGCCTGTCTTACACTGAAATTGGAATAAAGGTATAGTGTTGCAGCAGTTCAGTTATCTCAATATGATGTATCCCAACCGATTACTCGGTGTAGCCCTCATTTCTGGAGCACTTGGGATTGTACTTCCTCAATATGTTGTTTTGGATGGCAGACTGGTATAAATACTGCCTTCCCTCAAGGCAAATAATCTTACCTTTCTGTCTTAAATACTCTATGTTTAGATTATGGCCATGTTGTGAGCCTGCTCTGGAAATTGGTCACTCTCAAAGGTAATCTGTCAAAAGTACAGAGATGTTTTAAAGCCAGATCAGCTCACAACAAAACTATACAAATGTCGTCCAAATGCAGCTATCTTATCTACAGAGGTAGATTGGAGGAGTGTTTTGACAATACCTGAAGACAGGATTTTTGTGAGAAGCTTTGTAATGTAATATTGAAATTCTTGTTATGGGCAAAGAAAACATTATTTTGCAGATGGGAACTGAAATATCATGAGACTAAGGACTCCTCTACACGTTATTTTTGTTAATAGAACTGTGTTAACACAATTTTGTGTCAACAGACCTAAAGTCAATCTTCATTCTGGAGCGGATATAAGCTGTACTAAAACCATAAGCTCTAGTGTAACTATATCCATGTGTGCACGCTCAAGGAGGGAATTGGGAAGCCTCCTTGACAACTCACACCCCTAGCAGCACTGTTTCAAAAATGTCACCCTCACAGGAAGAGCCCAAGCAGTAGGCTGAAGACAGGGAGGACGAAGAAAGTGCTGACTCCCACTTGTTGGATAGACAAGCAAGCACTAACCATTGAACTATTCTCCTTAGCTGTCAGGCAAGTCATTTCTGAAAATGGTAATGGACAAATTTTTAAAAGCAAACCCATTGATCACAAGCCCAAGTCCATTCAAAGGCTGGCAGAGCTAGGGTAGAGGCCAAATTTAAAGTGCAGTGCCAAATTTCACACAAGTCCTTATGCAGGAGAGACTCCTCTGGGTTTTGTGCCTTTGAAAAATTCTCCTTCAAAACTCAGGGTTTAAGAAGATAAACAAGCAAGGAAATGGTATATAATTTCTGTAAACAACATAAATACAGTTAACTTCACTATAATCATAACTTTGTGATTCAAAATATCTACTCTAGATAAGTTACGGTTATAAAAATTATGAAGCAACACAAGGTTTAGGTAGGATTATGGTTAAATTAGGCCCAAGTGAAAAATATCTCCCTTTGACAAGGAGTAGTCACAGTGATCTGTAACTTCTGAACAGTCTCTGACTGCAAGAAACGGCCAGTTTTGAAGAAAAATCTGTTTATTATTAAAGCATATAAAATATAAACGGGAAATAACTTTTCTGATTGAGTGGTTGTATAAACAGAATTAAATTAGTGGAAGCACTACCTATGTGAGAGACTCCGTCTGTTAATGGTAAGTGATATCATTGGATCAACAAGACAGTTGCCAGAAAACCTCGGAATAGAGGGGTATTTTAGCACCTTTGCTTCACAGCAGGCCGGAGGGCAGATTGTGTGATGCCTCAGGGCAGGTTGCCAAAATGCAGGGTACGTGTCCTTGGGCATCCTGCTGGAGGGCTCTGCTGCTCAGCTCTCACCCACAACGTGCTTGATCTCTCCATAGCCTCAGGATCCCCAGGAGTCCTTACCTGCTCAGATACAGATCTCGCTCTTCTCTGGAAAAGTGCTGTGTTGAGATCTCTAGTCCAGGCTAAAAATCACCTTTAAGCATAGCAGTGATTATCATCTTCCTGTAAAATGGAGGATTTTTACTTTAAGATGGATACTTCTTAGCATTTGGACTACATGGAGTAGGAGGCAAAGTAAAATGAGATGCTTACCAAAACTAACTGCTCTGGACCTTGCCTTTCAGCTTCTGTCTCTTTCATGTCCTATGTGAAATGCTGAGAACTCAGAATCTGAAAATAAGGAGCTGCAAAGTAAAGAAGATTATTTTTATGAAGAACTCTTTAGTTCGTGTTTTTAAGGCAAATATCTGAGGCTAGTTAACTATGCTTTAAAGGCTACAATAATGCTTTTGCATATTTTATTGGTATTAAAATAGGTCTAGTGCAGAAATGAGAGACATAAAATTGCAACATTACTTTGTTTTATGAATTAATGTGAAATGAACATGCAATAGAGGGAAAAATATTTTTAATAGTTTTGGACAGATGTCTCAACAGGAAATACCCTCAGTGCAGGTCTCAGCAAAAACTTTAAAGATCTTTTCCTTTAATGGTGGATCTTGTGTACCATGGTCTCAGTTGGCAATGGCTGAATGAAAGTCAGGGAGGAAGAGGTCATAAGGAGAATAAAGTCCTTCACCATTAAGGAATCTAACAAGGTTGTAGGACAGCATAAGAGCAGACAGTGTAATCAGTCACTGGCTGTTCCAGCCACTGGGCAGGAATGCTGCTGTGCACTGCACTGGCAGCAATGGCAGAAGGGCCTGCTGAGCATTTGGGCTAAATAGAATAATATGAAATGAAAAGATAAGCTACTGGGTTCCACTTTGAAAGCAACTCATTCTATAATGCCTCTATCATAAGAGTATTTAAAAACTGTTTGATATATCAAAGCACTATGACAATTCCAAAATTGTTTGGATGCTGTTGATGATCAATAATCTACATTTTCAAAGAATCTGTATTACTTTCTAAATTTTCTTTATTAAGGCAGCATAGAGAGACAGAACTTTTTGAAAATGGTCCTTATGGTAGATTGCTGAATATACACCTGTAACAAGAAAGGTATGATTTAAATAGTGCCAGAAGAGATAGTTTAGCTGGGTTTGATGTCACTTCTCTGAAAGTCCTGCATATTCTGTAGGGAGCTTACCTTGAGTGCAGTGACTGTGGTATCTGTAACATCCCACAGGAACTCAGCAGCAGTCTGGAAAATGTATGGCATCATCAGATAAAACATTAAATGGAGGATTGTACTTGGAATAGAGATAAAGCTAATGTGTAAAAGGGCAGTTTCTCTACTCTTTGCACTGATAAGAAGTGCCATTTCCCTTATGCTTCTCTGAATTTCAATTAGCTGTCTCAACTACCTAAAAGAAGTTAAAGTCCATTGTGAATCATATTGAGTGACTGCTAGCATAACAACATGTAGCTACGTCCCTTTTGCTTGTTTTGCATCTAGAAGATTTTCTTCTAAATGAGAGCCAGAAGGGTGCTATATAATTTTAATTGTATCAGATTTAGTTGTCTGGCTATGCAAAAGAAGAGTAGCTGTTTGAACTTCATGGAAAACTCGCAATGTGTGCTCTTCAAATGACACAACAGAGGCAGAATTCACATTTCGTATTGGTGATCAGAATTTTGCCCAGAAAATGAGCCCAAGTTCAGACTTACCCAGAGTATCTGGCAATTCATCTAGATTTGAGAAATTTTAAAAGGACCAAAAATATTTTTTCTGTAAGGTCATATTTTAAAATCTTTTTCCTTTTTAAAGTTGTTACGAAAAGGAGAAATAATTTCAAAGCTGCCATGTGATGGGTTGTTTTCCACTGCCAAGTGCTTAGGGAAAGAAGAAGTTCTTATTAGACAGCGAGGTTAGGATATTGAGCTGATCCTGTAATGCTCCTTCAATGGCATATGGTTTTTGTTCCAGCATAAAATTAACCCTGCTGCTTTTTCATGAGAGGGGAGGAATAATTACTGTGCTTTGCTCTTTCTCATCAGTATGTTGGCCTGCTGCCCTGGCTTTTTAGTACCTGGTATTACAGGCAACAGTAACTTTGTTTTGTTTCCTGCTACCTTGTCCTTCAGCCACCGGTGTTTGCATGGTCATTTCACCTTGTGTGTTAATGGCCCTGCTTTCTAAACCCCAGCTATCTTACTTCCACTGTGCTGTTGTGCGCTGATAGTACACCATTAATCATTTTCACCTCTTCCACTGCTTGGGTATTCAGCAGATGTCCTGAAGTTTGCTTTGTGTTGCTCTTTTCTCTGTGCTGTTTTCCCTTTGATTCCTCAAGGACCTTTATACAAGTGTTAATAGATTGCTATCAAACAAGTTGCAATCAAATGGTGAGCTTATGCTTTGACCAAGGGAAGTACAAATGTATTATTTTCCCTTGTAAGACAACTTAAAACTCTTTTTTATTTGCTTGTTTCTGTTTTGTTTTTTTTTTTTTTTGTTTATCAGGTGAAATGTTCTCACCTCTGCACAGCTTAACCACACTGTGGTTAAGGTGCAGTGATAGTTACTTTCCATAGGTAGCTATCATTCCTAAATATAGAGGCATAAAATGTAATTGACTGATTCAGTGAAATACTATGGTGAGATATTTCACTAAATAGAACATTTTAGACATTTGGCCTCACAAAAAATAGCTGGGTAGTCTACATTTATTCTAGACCTGGGAGGTTCGTAGTGATGAAATCACTATATAATTTTTTCAAAAAAGATTTGAGGGTTCAGTGTGTTGCTCATACTCAGTGTGAGCTGAAAGATGCCAGACTTTTAAAAACTGCTTTATGAGAAATGACTTGACAGCCTTTCTTATACATCTGTCATCTGGCTGGAAAGTAGGCATCAGGATCTTTTCAACTGTCAGCCAGCCAGAGACCCCCTTTCCCTGCATAGGAGAGATAGGAAACAGACATTGGCACATCTTACTGGGATTTCAGCATCAGTGTTAGAAGGAGAGTTCAGTGGGTGTGAAGTTGA
The DNA here is from genome assembly GCA_013397295.1 of Polioptila caerulea. Lineage (NCBI taxonomy): Eukaryota > Metazoa > Chordata > Aves > Passeriformes > Certhiidae > Polioptila > Polioptila caerulea. The sequence continues at coordinate 402,059 of VYXF01006258.1, read as the reverse complement.
TCTCTACTATTCTGGCAAGGCTGTGCTGCTCTAGCACAGATGATCAGAGAAGTTTCTTTATAGTTCATAATGAGGATTACAAAAAACTTTTTGTTGGGGTAACTGCTGCTTGAGGCAGTGACTGACCCTGCCCAAAGTTACCTCTGGTTGTAAAATGGTGATTTTTTGTTTGAGTTTCGGTGCTTTTGGGGAAGGATTGAAAATTTCAGTAGGATATGTGGGTTCCACAGTGGAACTCACAGCGAAATGGTGGAGACAACACCTCAGCGTTAACTTCCAGGATAGACAGTTCCCATTTGTCTCAATCAAAGTAGCCTGAACAAGTCTAGCTGTTCTGATACAAGGATTCTGGCAGGCCATGATGTCTGGTGCTCGCCCAGAGCTCCCCATTGTGTCATCATGCTGCAGGCTGAAACATGTCCCTTTATTCTTCTTGGTCTCTCCAGCCTTCCCAAAACATCCAGAATACCAATGCATTTAAAATATTGCAAGCACATAAATATTTTAACAGATTAGTAGGAGGTACAGGTCTGGCATGCTACACTGTAAGAATGCCGAAGCAAATGTTCAGAGAGAGTTTTCTTTGGTTTGTTTTTTTTTTGTTTTGTTTTTTTTTTTTTTAGCGAGGTCTGAGAATGCTGTCTGTCTTCAGTTTGGGTCTTTTGGTTGGTTTTGTTTTTTTTTTTTTTTTGTCATGTTTTTAGTAAGCTTTCACCACAAGAATTCTGATGGAGTTCGTCTGACTTATGGTGTGCTGCAAAAGTATATCAAATGGCTCTGTTCCAGGGAAAAAAAATATACCCAACCCAAATCATAACAGATAGACTTGTTTTATGTCTGTAGGCCCTTGGTGAAGCATAGACCTGATTCAGACCTCTGTTCAGCACTGCATCTCACAATGTCCCTTTCCTGAGGTTTAGCCAAACCACATTTCCTCACACAAGATTCTCTTATGAGGCAGGTGGTAATCATGATCTATCACACAGCTGACTGTGGGGCCCAAAATAAAAATTCTGTGGTGACCTATCACCTGAAGATGTCATATTTCTTCTTAGTGGGTTGTCCTCTGCTGTTCTGCTGAGATGCTTGTCCACAGTCTGGCTCTTAAAATTCATGACCAGCACCATCAACCTGTACTGTCCATAGCTCTCACAGTCACTAATTCTGTCTGCCTGTGACATCTTTATCCTATAGAGGACAAGGGGAGGAGTCCTGTGACTTGGTTCATCAAGTCGATGGAGAACCCTGGCAATCACCTTCATCATTATAGTTTATGAATGTTAGTCACTGATGTTTCCTGAGCTGAACCAGCAGTTCCCTTGTCTGTGTCTGGTTCTCACCTTGATGTGAACTCCTCTCTTTATAAGTTTATACTTCCTCAGTTTGCACATTCATTTCTGCTTTGGAGCCTCGGTGCCTTGGAATTGTTTGTTCAGGGAAGTAACGAATTAAAAAGCAGAAACTTTTTTTTTTTTATATATACTTCCTTTCATGTATTTTGCTTCAGAATGTGATTTGTGGCCTGAAGTGAAACAGGTGGGAGTTTGCTGCTTGGATTTGCTGCTGAGCAGGGAGAGGAAGGACTCAGAGCAACTTTGTGGTTCCAGTGAGACAAAGGAGATGGAGGAAAGTCAGTACACCCTGGCTGCTCTGAATGTGTGCAAGGGAGAGAAATTCTGTCAGACTGGTGCACCATGCACCTGGTTCAGACATGGTCACACTGTCAAGGCTGTATGTGTGTGTTCCTCCTTGTTGGGGAAGAACAGCTGTCCTGTGTGTGCACAGAGTAAGCCACTGAAAAACAGAACAAAACACACTCATAACACCAGAACTAAGAGCTTCTTGTTTTCAGTTATGTGACTATAAACTTTAGCCTGCATGGATAAGAGCTCCTTCCTCTGTGGGTTTTCTGATGTCTTAAACAGTACAAGTTTTCATTGCATTATTTTCTCTACTTGTGGGGCTTACAGGATATTTCTCCACTATTAGGGTGAATTTTATGAAGGAACCTCAGGGACCTCCGAAGTGCTGAAATCATTGTTGTAAGTTCTAAAGTTAGTGGTGGTAGAGGAAAGAGTAAGAGAAGGAGCAGGAAGCTTAGAAGAAAAGGTACACATAAGCAAATATTACCTCAGCCTCATTTCCATAGCAAGACAGGTTAAGTGAAGGAAAAAATAGCAGCTACTGCTATTTTTCCCCTCCTGGTCTGTATAACTGTTTGAAAGGTCTGTTTAAGTGCTCATGTACCTGCTTTTTACACCTTGGAGATTCAGTACTGAGCCTCCTTGTCTTTGAGGAGCTTGGCAGGCAATACATCCATTGCTTGTGCTGAAGCTCTGGAAGGCTGTGATTGAATTAACAGGTGGCCTCCAGTGAGAGACTCCTTTTCTACTTATCAGCAAATAAAAGCATGTGCACTGCAGCTGAGAGAGCTTTAAGTAGTGCCTTCAGAGCCATTCATCTCTTCATGCCCAGAGCTGAACCTGAACAGAAAACTGCAACTGTGACAGCAGAGAATGAAGGATACGGCTCATGCCAGCTCTGAAACACAGGTTCAATAGTCACTCACAGCTGTGAGAAGAAGGCTGAACTTAGATGTATTGCCAAGATTCCTGGGGATGGGAATGCCTTACCTAGAAGATATAGTTGATTTATTACTTTCCCAAGTTTGTTTCCTGCTGAGTCCTTTCTCCTCCACTCAAAATACATTTTTGCTTTATTCCCTTGTAATTGAAGTAATGAAAGTAGCTAAGTCTCTCCAGATGTCTGCATGGGACTCAAAAGGTGACTGCTCAAATAATAAGAGGAACCCCTAGATATCTGAAATTGGTCCCTCATGCTGTTGACAGAACTAGACTAAAAGATTTTTTTTAATTATTATTCTTTTTAAGTTCAGCGTACCAAGGAATTTGGGAATAAGTATCTTAAATATCAGTGTCTTACGGTGCTGAGAATCAAATAGATCCCACCCAGATTTTTCTTTTAGGACTTTCTTTTTAAAGAAGCTTATAAGTTAGAATCCCAGATTTCTTTCTGCATCATGAAGTTCTATGGGGGATGCCTTACTGCAACTCAGTAGCAGCTACTCTCCAGTCTTTTCCGTGGCATGCTTTCTTAATGCTTGGAGGAAATTTTAGGAAACAAGAAATGGCTTTTAGGGAAACTGTGAGAAGGGGAGGGTGATTAACTTACCTTCAACAAAACATGGCAGCAGGGAGAGGAATTATACCTACTCCTTTTGAAGGAGCAGAGGAACATTGGCCCATTGCATTCTCTATGGCTCTGCTGTGCCTGTGTAAATGCTGGAGCAAATCAGAAGAGCAGAACACGGTGATTCCAAATGGGAAGTGCATTTTTTGTTTGTGAGATACAGAGGGGAATCTGTTGCCTGAAATGGTTTTCAGTGACTTCAGTAGACATACTTGGAGCTCAGGTTTGCTGCCCATCCTCTTCTAAGCAATACATTAATAGTTTATTTGCAGTTCTGCCTGTCTGTTGGTGGCACTGCTCTTGTTTGCATAAGGTTTCTTCTTGCACTATTTCTCTGAGTGCAGCATTCAACCAGCACTAGCATTTCCCCGACAAATATCATAGTAAAATCTTTGGAGACAACCTAGATTATATGGAGTATTCATCATCTTTTACTTGTATTGTTCTGCAGCACACAGAGTACCAACAGGTGCCATTTGAGATGCTGCTCTGACAATCCCTTTTTAATAGTTGCAGAATGACCCCTACTACCCTCACAATGCCAAGCCAGCTGTTTGTGTGTATCCCATGGCTGTGACTTTACCAGCAACTTTTAATTTAAAATCCAAATATTGGTATAAGTTCACGAAAGGGTAAAGCAATGAGTGTAGGGACTGCTATAAAGGAGCAAGGTTTTTCCAGAGAGATCCTGAACACCTATTTTTTCTTGGCCAATTAATTGTTGCAGCTGGAGGATGGGCATCCTGCTAATTCTCACAGAGAGACAGAAGAAGAGCAGACTGGAGAGAGATTAGCACAGTGTGTCAAATATTTCTGTTCATGGACTGCAACCTGGGATTTTCAAGTACTTGTATGCCAGTTATGGTATAGATGAACACATTATGAAAAGTGGAGACAAATGTTTTACTCTAATGTGGTACCCAGATTTAATAAATCCTGACAGAGAGCCAAGACACAGGAAGCTCTGAAACTCTATACCAAAAGATCTATGATTACTGAATTACTTCAGAGAATTTTTTCAATATGAATCCTTCTTCAGTGTAAGGCAAGCAGCGCTTAGAAGGCTTTTAAGTTGAGAATTGCATTTGTAAGACACATTTTTATGTGGAGGACCTATAGCATTTCAATGAAGTAAAATGCCAAGTTGATAAAAGTGTGAAGAAACGAAATCTGTTGTGGTTAAAAAAGCTGGGCTATATTTTCTTTAAATGCACTACAATCCAGAAAATTAGTTCTGCTTTGGAATACATCTTCCTGGCCATAATGAAATTTGGGATGGACTTTTAAGGTATTCGGTTTCCTTTTCCTTAGCTTTCCAGATGCCTGTTCTAGTGCAAAACCTGCCACAACTTTTGTCCTGGAAGAGTTACACAGTTTTCTTCAGCCAAAATTGCTGCATCTGCAGCTTATTATGGGAGTGAGTTACAGGTCCCTCCAACAGATTCTTTGTTTCTTGTGGTATAAAAAGTCTTTGGAGAGGGAGGGGTAAGTGACCTGTTTTATTTACATCATAGGTCATTCCACTGTGAATGGCACCAGAACTGTTGAGATGATGCTGTGTTTTTCTGGCAGAACTTGAGCCAGCTGAGAACAATTGGCCTTCTGGCTGTAACTTGCACCCTGTGCAACTGGCATTGTGTTTTTTGCTTAGGTTATGAAAAGGTAGAGATTTTGTCTCCCTGGGACTTACTTGTCCAAATTGGGCACTAACTCTGCTAATTTTTCTTTGAAATGTCTAAGTGCACTGCCTTGTCTTGCACTTGGAGTTTTGATACAGTGTAAAAGTAGCGGACTCTTTTTTTGTTTTGCTGTTTTGATGAGATTGGTCTTCCCGCTATCACTGCACTTACCTCCCTATGGTATTAATTAAATATTTGTATGATTGGAACAGGGGATGATGCTCCTATGCCATGGAACCTTGTGCAAGCTGACCTGAGTAACTGGCACTGGCATCAACAGCAAGCGGCTGTGGGACAGTGCCGAAGCAGTGGATATTCCACCTGATACCTGCCCAGTTTGGGAAGTTTTAGGGTTATGTGACATGGACATATCTTTTGACCCCTGCAATTCTCCTTGAAGCTTCATGAGAGGCAACAGCAGAACGTAGGATACCCTATGTTTTGGAAATATGATGAAATGGGCAAACTTAATTAAAATAACTATTTGGAGACCTTAAAGGTCAGAGCTCTGAAAACCTCATGGTGATTGTGGGGCATGAAGAGACCAATTGGCTTGATCCTCATTACCACTGCTTCCCTAGTGGCTGTGTTACACTGTGTTTTAGGTTATGGTTGCCTCTAAGTGTTTCACATGTGACAGTGAGAAATATTTACTGCTTCCCAGCATGAGATACACTCTATGCTCCACGCTGCCCAGATGCTTATTGGAAAAGTCACTGCAATTAAGTGTTTCTAGTGCCTGTCAGAACGTGTGTCTACTGCCTGCAAGCGTGAAACCCCAAGGAAGGTTCTTTGTGCCACAGCTGTTGGCAGCCATGGTGTTCGTAGCCTGCAGGTGGGGATGCTCATCCTGGTGCTCCTCATGTTTCAGTGCTGTGAGTTCACTACCACTCCTGGAAGAATAGCCCCGACCAGTTTGTGCTGCAGGTAGAGGGATGAGTTTCAGCTCTTGCTCAGGTGTGTTTCCCATTGATTCCTGAGATTCATGCCTGGATTTAAGCACCTGGATCTCACTGGTAATTACTTGATATATATTTGTAAAAAAAATAAAATCTTTGAACTGCTTTCTGTTCCATCACTTTTGCTCTTAAAATACTGTCTTTATAACAAAGTAGTTTAATGACATTTTGAGGAAATTACAAGTTCAGAAATTGAACTGCTAGATATGAATATTTTACATTATTACTATTAAATAAATTTACTGGGGTTATATCCTAGTCTCTGCTGAATAGCTTTGCTGTTCAGCCATTTTCCAGAGGAAAATGTTCCAACTGAACATTCCCAGAGGTGCAGGGATCAGGCAAGTCCTGGTGGGCCTCAGCACAACAGATGAGGATGTTTGCTGCTTCAAGTCTGGATAAACCCTTCCATTCTCTTTTCCCACTTTTCCTTGCTTGCTGCTTAAGGACAGTGCCTTCTGTTCGCTGTCTATACATGCCAATTGATTCATGATACAGCTGCCTTGGTGCCTCCCCACCCCAGTGCAGACAGCAGTGTATCCCATAGCCCCAGAATTCAATGCAACGTACAAAAAGAGACAAAAAGAAGTTTTAAGAAAATCCCAAGCCATGTAGCTTCCCTAAGCTACTGCTAGAACTGTGTTGTGTATAAAGCAATAACAAATGTTGCCCCAGCCTCCCTTTTGCTGGAGAAAGTAAGCTGACATTAGGCACAAATTCTACAGGATTCAGATTTCCTTCTGTATGGCATCTTGTCTGCACATTTGAATGTCTTTTGACAGCATTTTTCTTACCTGATGGTGAAGGCAGTCACCTCTCCATTCTTTCCCGTGGTGCTCAACTTTCCATTGTTTGTTCCATTATTTGCCTCCCCCCACTCCCCCTCCCTCCAACCCCCACTCTTTTAAGCTCTGTGGTCTCCAAGCCTGACACCTGAGCCTTTGTTCTACTTCTGTGGAAATATGATTCTTTCAGCTTCCTCCAGATAAGTTAGGGAAAAATAGCTTTATCAAGGATATTACTTCTCTTTGTTCTCCCCAGGCAGCATTGGTTCAGGTAGTAATAATCTTTAATAACCAGCATGTTTTGAGACAGATCTTCCTACACACTTCCCCCCTTCTCCAAAATATGTTGAGTAGAACACAGAATACAGTGAAAAGTTTAAGAAAATAGACTGTTTATAAAATCAATTTGAAATTCATATATCCTATGAAGATAGATTCCCCAAATTGTCTTTCACCCACACTAATTAGAAAAAACAGGCATATTTATACACACAGCGTCTCTCCATAAGTAAAATTTTCCATCATAATGAGCTGTTAAAGCTGGTTAGACCACCAGGTATTACTATTCTGATAAATTTAATATTTAAAAAATAAATTGTTATTTACATTTGACTGATCTTGAGACAGCATTAAATGGATACTTTTAATTTCATGTAATTGTCACCCTGAGGTAATCCCTAGAGCTATAAAATTATGTCTGTGAAATAAAATATATAGTCTTATTGTCAATAGTTTAAAAAAAAATGAAAATCCTAAATGCTTATTATGTCTTTTAGCTCAATACTAAATCTTACAGAAATAAAACTCCAGGAGAGCTGAATTCATAATTTGGAATGTTATGCAAATGGAACAACCACAGTTAGAAGTGGAAAAAGCCCTTCATGCTAAAACAATGGAAACACATTATAAATATGACCAATTGTATTTCAAGTAGAAGTTGTAGAAAAAGAAGTAGGCACAATAAATAAAAACAATGCTAAGAGTAATTAATAGCACTAACTGGGTGGATATTTTGGCAAGAGGTGTTTTCAAAGGCTCGAGCAGTCTTTCAGATAGCTCAGACACAGCTTATGACTGTAATATGCAAATAGCTTCGTGCTGTTAGTAGAAGTTAAACTACTGATAGAATAAGAGGCATATTTCATGTGCCTCCTCCAGGTGAGTTCTCACAGAGCAGAAAGGGCAGCTGGCTGAAGAGATGTGCCCTCCAATGTCCATGTTAGATTCAATTAATTGTGTTCTGCACGTAATCCAAAATGTAGTTGTGAGGGAGATTAATACCCTGAGCCAGGTACTTTTCTGTGCAAGGAAGACTTCATTTCATTAGGGGATGAACAGAGCAGAATGAGAAAGCCTCCTCTTGCAGTTCAAGATATGCAGGTACTAATGTGAGATTTATGTACAATTCATAGGACTACAGTCAAAAGTGCATGGCATTGCTCGCAGTGGGATCTACTGAATAAAAGAAGTGGAAAAAATATTGTCTCTAAATGCATTCTAGAGGTAGATTCAGACTAAAAACTGATGGTAATAATACAGGGAACAGTCAGGGCTGTGGAGGGAAGACTGAGGGAGAAAACTGGACCAGAAATACCCTTCATTTTTTCTAGAATGTGTAGTTTTTTGGATCAATAAAGTGATTTTGTAAAAATGGCCGCAGAGACTTAGAAAACAATAGAAAATTAATTCCTGGGGGAGTAGAAAAAAATCAGGAATATATGTTTTTCTGCTTGAAGTACTGATTTTAGTAGCAACATGTTGGATTAATACGTTGCCATTGTATGTCTCTGGTACTAATCCAAAACAAGCGCGTGTTTTGTGTTATCAAGGGTTTGCTGACTAAGGTTGAAATTGGAACCACCTGGCACAAATATATTGTTAAGGAATTAAATGGAAATATTTGAAAATTGTGCAAAACCCTGTGTCACTCACTGAATATAAACATTGCTCTTCCTCTTCTCCAGTTTTGCTCTCTGCCTCCTAGCACAATTAGGCTCACCCTTCATGTTATGCTCTTCAATTCTTTCACCACTCTGGACCTGGGCAGCTTTCCTGGCTCTTCCCTGGAGCCCATCTTGTGCTCCTTCCTTCATTTTGTTAGCTAGAATGGCTGCCCTGGGGGAACCCATGGGGATCATTTATCTCCTTTGGGCTGCCTTGAAATCCCCTGTAGCACTTCTGGCCCCTTAAGATTGAGAAACATTAGGATGGTATGGATGAAATTTTGGGGGTTTATTTGTTTTGTGGTTTGGTTTTTTTTTAATACAGCTCTGCAAAATGCTAGTAGCAGGTAATATTTTTCATGGCAACTTAGTCTTCATAAAGTTCAGCCAAAAGTGTTAAAACTCTAAATTGTTGTTGACTGTGGGGGCACAATGAAGAAGTACATTTGTAGTCAGTTTGGTATGTGCAACTATGGGGTTAGACCTTGCAGATGAAGTACATTATTCTTCCATTGCTTTTGGTTACTCTAAAATAGCCAGTGTGAAAAAACTCTTAGCTGATGTTTGTCTTGCTTTGTGTTGGGGTTTGGCTTGCACTTTGCATACAAACCAAGATGACAACACAGCGGACTTCATTCATCATGGCATGTCATAATTGAGAAGCTATGTATTTTTTAAAAAGGTATGTTACAGGTGCCCAATAGGTTATAAAAATATTTTTTGTCTGGTTTGAACTTGTTCACTTGAGGTTTTATCAGAAGTACTTACATAGACATCAGTGTATCTAGATCATGCGTAAATTAACATAAGGTGGAAAATAAGCAGATTTTACAGAAAGCTACAGTCAGTGCTGGCCTTTTCTTTGAGAGAACTTCATGGGACATGCTGTGCCCATTTTGTAATATTTTAAGGAGTCAGTGAGTACTAAAATGTTGTTTTTGTAAATACACTTTATACTCAAAGCAGGGAGCTCCAGTGGCTCCCCGAGGCCTCTGAGCATGAGTTCCCTGACCAGTTCAAAAGAATCCTAGCTGTGGCTTTTCAGAACTGGTCAGGCTCTGACCTTTTTGCTCATTCATCTATGTTCCATGGCTTTGAAATTCCTTATCAGAAAGGAATTGACATTACTGCAGCTGTTCAGTTAGTGTATGGGGAGCTCTTTCCTATGACAACAAAATAGATGAAATCTCACCTCTCCCTTCCCTCTTCTTTCCTCACTAGTTATTCTGTCCTTTAAGGACAAGTCCAGGATTTGCTGGTATACATGCATATCCCACTCTTTTGAGTAAAGCTATGGCAGTGAGTAAGAGAATAGATTAAAATTTGAGGGGGAAAAAAAAAAGTAGGGAAGAGCAGTGTCTCTGAGCACAGCAGCTCATGCTTATTCTAGCAAAATTAACAGTGAGATTAAAGCAGCTTCAGTCTTAAAGTTTTCTTTCCAAATTCTTTGTTTCACTGGAGGCTGTTTATGCCGCACAGAAGCGATGAAAAATCAGGGGTTAAAGTGGAAGCATCTTCCCAGCTTTAACTTGGTGCCAGTTCTGCACAGTGGGGTGTCAGTGCCAGCTTCAGACATCAGTGCTTCCCTTCTCTGAAATTAGGGAATTGTCATGGTTTCACCTCAGGCAGCAGCCACGTCCCACACAGCCACTCACTCACTGTCCAACCAGCAGGATTGTGGAGAAAATTGGAAGGGTAAAAGCAAAAGAACTCCTGGATTGAGATAATGACAGTTTAACAGAGTGAGAAAAACCTGTGCATTACAAGCAAAGCAAAACAAGGGATTGACTCAATGCTTCCCATGGGCAGGCAGGGGTTCAGCCATCTCCGGGAGAGAGGACCCCATCACATAATAACAGTGACTTTGCAAGACAAACACCATCACTCCAAATTCTCTGCCTTCTTGCTTCTTCCCTGCACTTTATATACTGAGCATAATATCATGTGGTCTGGAATATCCCTTTGGTCGATTTGGGTCACCTGTCCTGGCTGTGTCTCCTTCCAGCCACCCAAAACTTCCTCACCAGTGTGGCAGTATGAAAAGCAGAAAGGCCTTGTCTCTGTGTATGCCCTGATTAGCAATAACAAAATCATCTCTGTATTATCAACCCTGAGTTCAGCACAAATCCAAAACCCAGCCCCATATCAGCTGTTCTGATGAAAATTAACTCAATCCCAGCCAAAACCAACATGTGGAAGTTGTTACCTTCAGGAGCCATGCTGAGCTTAGTCTGACTCTGTTTGCCTCTGAAATAGTGTTTTGTAATAGCAATGTGATCAAATGTATTTGTAGGCCATATCTTTTTATTTGACAAGTTTTCTGATTGGAAGGGACTCTGATCTCATTAGTATGTGATTCCAAAGGAAAAAAAAAAAAGGATAAACAAAGTGGGTCTCTCTTGAAGGAACTCAGGTAAACTGATGCAGGCCTAAGACTTTAGCAGAGGACTGTCTAGTGTTTGTTTCTAAATATTATTTGTATGTAATAGTTGATTTAAAGAAAACTTCATTAGCCACTTAGGAGTAGCATTGACTGTATGCAACTTCCAAAGCCAAAAATAGGCAGTCAGATCTACTTTGCTGCTTTTCCTTTTGTCACCTCCAGCAGACATCTGCTCTTCAAAACTGTCTTCTTCACCAGTGTCTGCAGACCCTCATCTCAAAGCAGATACACAACTGGTCCTGTGTGGTACGTGACTGTGTGTGTAGGTGCATGTGTGCACCCACACGCCATTTGTGCTCAGAATTTTATGCACACAGATACACAGGGCACTTGTGAGGCTAGAGTCACAGATCCCACCTTGTACCCTGTTCAGATGAATATCTACTTTTGAAAACTTAGTACTTAAGCTTTGGAAATTTACAGGAACCTGAAGTAAGGATTAATGACAAGCCTAGTTTCTGGTGTCCCAGTTTATTTTTTAAATTCCTTTGACATGTGTCACTTTTGCAAAATGCAGTATTTTTTTTTTAATAAGTTTTGTTTTCTCCATTTTTGGTAGCAAAAAAGTACCTGTGATTTTCCAATTTCTCTACAGTTATCCTTTATTTTTTCTTCTTTAGCTAGCTTGTTGTCTTTTCCTGGTGTGGTGGTTTTAGCTTGAAACTGGGCAGAAACACCAATTTTTTGTAGTGGTTAAGGTTCGCCAATTTGAGACTTCCCACCCAATGCACCAATTTCTGTGGTGGGTCTATTTTTTTTCTCTGAGATAGGATTGGGAGAAAAAAACAAGGCAGGCTTAAACTTTGAAAGGTATAAAGAAAATTTATTAACAAAACTAAAAGAATAATAAGAATTAGAATAAAATCTTCAGAACACTTCTTCCTTCTACACCCTCTTTCCTTTTCCACTGATAATATATGGAAAGAACATCCAGAATTCTCAGTCCGTTTTCTACTTCTAGAATAGTCTTTCTTCAGTTCACTTAGGGAGGGAAGTATCTCTTGTGCTACAGAGAGTTCTCCCAGAAAAAAACAGTTTTCTCATGGTTTTAATTTCTATGAACAGCAGCCGCTCGGGAATCTGCATTTGTGAATTCCCTCCCGTCTTTCACATACTTCTTACAGCTGTGCTTCTGGGCTATTACGAGGTATTAATTTAAGGATGAACTGCTCAAAAGCAAAGGTTCTCTTCATGTATCTCTAAAATACCATCTCTAGGAACAGAGGTTCTGTTCTTATCTTGGGGCAAAAGGGGTCTTTGTCACTCATTTCTCTTTGTTCAAACTTCCCATGGGATCACAGCCACTTCAACATCTACTTGTTCAGCATGGATGCTTTTGCTCAGGTCTACAATTTGAATGATCATCTCTCCATACCTTTTTCCATAATTTAAAGGGATATGCAAAATATCATAGTGTATCACCATGGCTTACAAGAGAATTTCAGCTTTAAGATAAGACATCTCCTCATTTGCCTCCCATCTGGGACTTGACTCTTTCTTTACCTCGGTGTCTTCATGTTGTTTCTCTACGTGTCTTCACTACTCTTATTTCCCTTACTCAAGAGAGGATTTAAGGTCATGCAGGTCTCATCTGTGCACTGAAAGAGTTAATATCC
>VYXF01006258.1:344021-389067 GCA_013397295.1 Polioptila caerulea | reverse complement strand
CTGTGTGTTCACAAAGGCGTATCCATTTCAAAACCTTTCATTGATTTAATCACGTGTTAGTATTCAAAACTGGCTACTGATTGGTTCTTTGTCAACTCCTCAAGAAGCTGACAAGGCCCCAAGTGGAACCACTCCATACCAAAAAATGAATCAATACCAAACCAGGACACCAGGTAGGAATGCAAAGTTATTTAGACTTTGTTGCCTCAGCAATTAAAAAGCATTAGGTCATGCTCCACTCTTAGTCCCCTTGGGTCTCCTCTTCAGTGTTACTGAGTTGTTTCCAAATATAATGGATAATCATCCTGTGTTAAGAGAGATGGATTCATTGTGACAGCCCTGTGCTTACTTCTTCATAATGAGTAGATTTTAAATAATTTATGGGCAAAAATGTGCTCCCTTGAAATTTCTGGCTGTACCTGTCTCCTTGACATCTTAATGAAGTTTTGATTAGTTGAGGATATGTTAAATGTGAGCCAGGAAACATCGGAACCAAAAATCAGGAGAAAGAAAGAGAACAATATTGCATCACTGACTAAGACATTTAACTGCTTTAGTTCTCCTCAAGTTGACAGGAAGCCAGGCTAGTGTCCACTCTGAACAGACCTTTATTTGGGATGTGCATGTAGGGTAAGATGACTCTTTTCAGCATGTTTTGTGTCAAGTCCCTATCCTGTGCACCTACCTGTGGTGGCAGAAAGAATAGAATTGAGCTTTATGGGTTGCTTTGCCGCATATGACAGCCATGGATCTAAACCCTGTTCCTGCCTAAAAATTCAGGTTTACGCATATGCAGATTTATTTCATTTTTTTTTAACTTCTAAGAATCTTTCTAGGGTGAATTTTCCTGGGTATATATAACTCCTTCAGCAGAAAAATTAAATTAAAGTTCGCTTTACAATCTCCCTGTTGTGAAGAAGTCCCAGAGCTGCCTTTATCAGCTCTGTATGATTATAGAAGACCAAAAATATCATTACTTTAGGACATCCACCTTGCTTTTGTTGATTGCCTGACAACCTCTGAGGTTTTCTGTGAGTAGATTACTGGTTGTCTTTGTGTTAATAATTTTTCCTTTTCACTACGTTTTCTTGGGAAAGAGAATCTGATCTCATCATAGAGAATGTCCTAATGGGACCTCCTGGTGAAATTATGAAATGAAAAAATATTTTTTTTTTCTTAGGGATGATATGAACAAGCAAAGTTATGTACACTGTAAATAACTTGTCTTGACACTGTGCAAAGGAAATGGTCACAAACTTATATGCAAATGTCCAGCTGTGTCCAAAAATGAGAGACCAGACACAAGTTCAAGAGAAATATCCCTCTCAGTAAATTTGTTGTTTCTTTCCAGACACCGTCAAGTAGAGATATGATGAACTAGTCTGTTCCTGCCAAGTTTCAAGGCTGCTGTGTGTTGTTAAAGAAATGGAATTTTGACATTTCAGAACTTGTGGGGGGTTTGTTTGCTCTGAATCAATCCAAATAGATTACTTTCCAGAAACTGATGTTTCAAAACTTTTATTTTGGAAAAAACCTGCAAATCAGCACTTGTCTGATGGTTTTGGTCTGCCTGAGAAGCCAGTTGCCAGTACGTAAGGCAAGAAGCTGCTCGCTCTATCGGTTCCTTGTGAGGAAAGCAACCCAAGAGCTCTGCGGCAATTGCAGGTTTCTGAACTGAGCTGGAGGTAGGCTGAGAGGACTGACTGGTTTGCACCATGACCTCGGGGATTTCTTGATTTTGACTTTGGTGTCAGGACTCACAGAGCAGAAAACTGGACTGGATAGTGAAGGTACTGAAACTTTATTAGAGCCACAAAGTTTTGTGAGCTCCCAGGCATAACCTGAACAAAGGAAAATGAGTTGTCAATGCCATCAAAGGTATTTTGGAATGCTGGTTTCTCTTCAGGGCCTCTTATAATCCATTGGATTTTTCTTTATGACTTGTCCTTATGACTAAAATTATATTTTTATGAAAAAAGCCCAACTTTGTCAATTAAGATGTGCTTTCTTTTTCTCCTGTGGGAAACTTGTAATCACTCAAAACATTACAGAAATTTTAATTTCACTGTCTAGATTAGATCAGTCAAGAATTCTTGCACTGTGCAGTACCTTGCGGAGAGACAGAGCAGTTGAAAGATGAAAGCTTTACAGTTTGCTCTAGATCTTCTCAAATTCCTCATGGAGTCCCAGGTAGTTTCAAGCTGTCCCCATGGCTAAGTCACTTGAATGTTCTACACCATTGTTCTAGTGCCATTCCTGAACCATGTCCATGAGTCACACCATGGGCCCTGCTGCCCTACAACCTCCATGCAGGACTCAGATTTCCCCTCCCTGCCACATTGGTACAGTGGCAGCCAAGTGTGCTGGAGCTTTCATAAATGTTTGCTGTTGTGCATGACCTGCACAAACTGGTTTCTTAAATGAGAGGCTTGATGTTCTTAGAGAAGAGAGGAATTAGCTGGCTTTTTTTTTGTTCACCTTCACATTTTTAGTGAAAAGCCCAGGTCTTGCTCATTCAAATAGAGAGATGCTAACTTAATTTTTATTAAGCAAATAAGCTGAGAGTAAGAACCCATATGAGTATTTTTTTCTTGTCTAAATGTTAGCTAGCTCAGCTTAAAGGTCAGTTCTTCCATCCATTTTTGCTTAACAAGTTGTTAGAGATACACACAGTCTCTTGAAATGGAAGGTAATGACTTTTTCCTCATTATGGTGTTTTACTCTATACTGCCCTCAGAGATCAGTCTTGATTTCTAGCTGTGAACTGCAGTATAGCAGTAGAAAGGTGTATGGAGAAGCTTCTCACACTTAGGTAAGGAGTCTTTGGGTATTAAACCTGTGGAGCTTTTAGGAGAAGCAGAAACACTGGGTACCCTCCTTCAGGATGTCTTGTTATAATTACTCAAAATGCATTTCACATAAAAGTCATGCTGCACACAAGGGGGGTTGGGCTGTGGTAAGGAGGATGACAGAGATCAATATATTTCCTCCCACTCCTCTCTGGTACTCTTCTGCTAACTTCCCACGTTCAGGCTGGTGTCTCCAGAGATTGTTTGTCAGAGTCTGCCACAACCTACAGCCAGCTTTAGATGTTCCCTTTACACATATAGATCCAAAAGTTTGTGCCAGAAGTGGGAGAGCTTATTTTTCTACTTTGGAATAGCTTTGCTGTTTGGTAGAGAAATGCAACAGATTTAAAAAATACCTTGCTTAGGTTTCTTTCCAGAAACATTGTGATTTCAAATAGTCTGTATTTGCTCATGCAAGGATCATTGTCTTGCCCCTGATTAAGGTTCTCTTGACCTCAAATGCAAGGTAAAGTAGCCTATGGACTACACCTAGGCTGAGGCTGACTCAAGATATTAGGTGAAGCGTGTGTCTTTCCACCTTTTAAATGTAATATGGATCAGTCCCAGTCAGCTAAATTGGATTCCAATGAATCTATCTGGTCAATTAATCCAAATAGGGAGATTCAAGGTATTTCTGTAAGGCAAGGTACTATATGTCTGTCTGTGTCAGCTCTTTCTCTTGGTGAGCTGCAGTAGTTTTCTCTGACAAAGCCACTCCACTGTTCTTTTTGTAGACTTCTACCTAGCCATTGTGTTTGAGAAAAAAGGCCTGCACTGCATCTTTAGATACAGTCTTTTTCCCAGGACAGGCAAAGGTTGAAGCCTTATCACAAGACTATAAAATCTGAGGGATGCTGTCTTTAATTACAATAGTGCACATTCTGATTCACTTTGTAGGAGCAAGGGAATGGGGTGGGTGGTGGAGCATCCCAAACTATTATGAACTTAGTGCTTTGATAAGCAAGGCATGTCTTTCTTCTGTAAATATCTGTCACGTAGATTTTCACAGCAAGTAACTATTTTACTAATGGAGAAACCAAGTATAAGACTGTTTTCTCTTTCAAACAGCATCCTTGAACTAACATTTATTTTCTTCAAAGGCAGCAGTATAACATGGGGAGTCAAGAAGATCCTTTTGACATTTTGTGAATGTTACAGGAGTGTAGTAGCAAGGTGAGATTTGCATCATTTCAAAGCCTTATTTGTTCTCCAGTATCTATTTGTCTCATGTCTTTGTGCAAAGAGGCAATGTCAAGGGAAAAAGTAAGCCTTTAAATATTTTAAAGTGCTCATTTAGGATTCATTTCTGAGAGAACAGAATCCTAAATGTCAGATGATGTTTGATTGTTTTCTGTAAAATCATAATTAAGAATTAACCTCATTTGATATTTTAAGCACTTAGACCTATCCAAAGAAAGTCAAGCAAAGAATTCTTTAGATTTAATTTTTTTTAAAGTTTCTTTATTTGTAAAAAATGTCATTTTGCCACTTTTGTATGCTCTTATGCAGGCTGCATTGAGTATTAGTATATCAAAAGCTTATACAGGCTTTACTTTGACTTCTCCTTTTATGAATGCTTTAAGAAACTTCCTAAAGTATTATTATATGACATCACTAAAACACTGCTACTGGTTTCATTAGTAACCAACCAGCCTAAACAAGTTTCTGATGTTTTAAACTGTGCTGTCTAGTAGTGTTTGGAACCACAGACTGCATCTACATAGGGATAGAGCAGAGAACTACTTAGATAAATTTTCTGTCACTCATGGGTTAGCTCTTAGCTGGCTTTTGCAGAAGTGTGTTTTGGAAAGTCATCTCCAGCTGTGCCTGCGTGTACAGCAGTGAGACTCAGTTCTCCCTCACAGCACTGTCCTTGCAGGTGTCAGTAGCAAAACACAGAGAATCTAAACAGGAACTTCCAGAGATTAAAACAGAACTGCTGAAACTCCCTCCAAAACTTTAATCCAACCAGCCCTGCCAACTTTCTGTAGCTCAGATAAAAGGTCTACACATAGTTATCTGTGCTCTGGGAATTGTGTAAAAAAGTGCATTAGTAGTACTCTCGTATGGAGGGGCTGGGCTGTGTTCATAAGGTCTGCAGACAATGGACATAGCACAACAAAATTAGCAAAGGCAGTGGCTTAGTTCAGTCATATGCTCAAGAAACTGTGAAAAAGAGAAGGTAATATAGAGATTTTTTCTCTACCTTTCTTTTTTCTTTCACCCCTCATTTTTAAAACACTGTAATTGTGAAGGCTGTTTTATTATATTATAGGAATGATTTTATTATATTCATTATAGTCAACACAGAAGAATAATGAAGAACTTAATTTGGTATGAGGATTTAATTCCAGAATGTTTTAATTCCTTGTGTTATGACAGGTATGAGTACATGCTGAGGCAAGATAACCACTTAGTGGTATTATTGTTTGGTATAACTCTTTCTATGAGAGCTCACAGATGAGGAGAATTTTGATTTGACATGTTTTTTGTTTTGGTTTGTAGTTTTATTTTATTGTTGGTTAGCAGCATTTTTCAGTTGTGTAATGGCTTCAAGATACCTCAAGATTCATATTTCCCACAGAAGTGGGAAAATTAAGAAGATTAAGAGAAGTAAAAAGATTTGGCAACCTGTCATTGTCTCTTCTCTGACAGTAGTTTTGTTACTCGAAGGAAGTGATTTGCAAATAATATCAAGTGTAAATTGAGCAGAGAAGGTCCCTTGATTGCAGCTCAGTCTGATTTTTCTAAATCTTCCACACGAAAGGCTTATGTTGCTCTGACTGACAGGGCAATTTCAGCAAGTAATGAGTAAAGATGGATGTCCCTGAGCAGTTAATCAAATTTCTCTTTGGCAACACTCTCTGTCAGTATTTGAGGCTGTCATTTTAATTGTTTCAGATTCCAGGTGAAGGAGGATCATAGCCATGGACTCCCCTTGTGCTAGATGATATAAAACTTGGTGATAGTAAAGATGCCCAAAGAAGGGGAGTTCTGAAGTACATTCTCTTAATAGGAATAAGTGTACTTCCAGCTTCATCAGAAGGATGTTTGCAAATGGCTTCCGCTCGTGCAGAGTTGGTTGTAGACCAGGTACAATTGCTTGCTGCAACTGGAAAAAATGCAAGCTAAACCATAAGCTAAAATCCCTACTGGTTGTTTTCTTTGTTTCAGAACATCTTTGTTCTGAAATGTCGTCTCAGATCTTCTGTCTTTCCACTTTGTATTCCTCCTTATATATGCAATGGTCCTACTGTCCCAGTGGCATGAGTGGAAGAGAGAGAGCTCAAACATCTGCCTGGCTCTGAATTTGTTTGGACCTTTCCATTCTTTCAAAGTGGACAGCTGACCTTGGAGGGAGTAACAGAGATCTGAAGCAGCAGTGCAGTAATTCAGCCAGGTCTGTCAGCAGTTTCCTACATTGCAAAACCTGACAAATCTTACTGCTAGCACTCAGAATTACTCTCTGGAAGATCCTATCTGGCAACAGTGCACGAGGTGCACAGCCATTGCTTTGCATCAAGGCAGAACTGCAAGCAGATAGTTTGTGCTCCTACACAGACACAAGTTTTCCTGTGTGCTGCAAATACCATGCTGTTTAATTCTATATACACATGAATATGTATGCATATGCTTAGAAAAGAATCACAGAATGAAGAAATCTCCAGGAGATGGAGTGAGGAGCATGACATAGTGAGAATGCCAGACATAATCTTTGGTACATGCTCGTTTAAAACACTGTTTATCCTGTACAGCTTTATATACTTGTGTTTATGCATGCTTGTGTGTGACCATGCATACATATATTTTACCTATATATGTGGCTTCACTTACGACCACTTGACACGTGAGGCTGCAAAATTTATGGCTGAAAATGGCAGAGGAAACGGAAGCATCAAGAGGAAGAAGATAACAGACACAAAAGCTCCAGGAAACTCTTACGAGACATGGGAAGGTACAAACAGCATTCTGTCACTACTCAGCACCGGATCAGGCCTAGCAGACCAATGCCTATCTCTTTGTTAGCAGTAGTCTATAAATCTGTCTGAGACACTGAGGGTTCATGCATTTTTGCTCAGCTATACCTCACAGTCCTGTTAAAATCAGTTTGAAGATAGAAGTTAGGCCTAAGAAAGAGATAGCAAGAGTCAAATCTGGCTTGGTGGTTTGTTGTGGGATAAAGCATGGTTATACATTTAAACTTTTATTGCTGACATTCAGAGTCACTTGGGCAGACACAGAATTTCATGAATGTGGTTATGGTCTTGTTTATAATTGGGTTTCACCCCACATGTTTTTAGTGTCTGTGATGAGTTATGTTAATTACCTTGTGTTGGGACTGGACCTGAAGGAAGAATGGGGTATGTTTAAGGTCAGTGTACTTTATGTTTAGGTTTTTTTGTGTCTAAATGAATAAATGCTCTCACAAACCACACAGGAGTTCATTTTTAAGGCTTTCATCTACTCAAGAATGAGAATTTCAGTGTATGAGCAGAAAAGCAAAATCCAATATTCACTTTTTTCCAAGATATAAACTTTAACATCCTTTTTTTTCTTGCAGACAGAATGTTTTTCTTCTGTCATGCTTCTTTGGTTCTTTCTTGCTCTTTACATCTAGCAGCTGAGCCCTCAGCTTAAGATTGCAATATCACAGTAAAAATATTTAACTTCATACACTGAAAGCTTTTTTGCGCTTTATGGCCAACCAAAGCCAATGGAGTAAGTCAGAGTGTCAAGTGAGCAGCTCCTAGCAGGGTCAGAGAGCACACCAGACCTTTTATCAGACATTTAGTCATCTAAGTTTGATTTCACTCATGAAGGACTCCAGATGAAAACCTCATTTCCTTTACTGAACCTTTCTGTCCTGGTGCCAACGTGGCAGTCCCTGCACTTTGGTGTGGGATGACCACTTTAAAAATGCCTATGCGTGAAGGGGCAGCAGGAGAGGAAACTTTAAGATAACTTGCAGCTTGGAAATGAGTGTTTTAGCTGGCCCACTTCGAACTTGATGCTAATGCTAGGAGATATTTCTTCTTCAGTTTGGTATGGTAGCATCTCACTGGCACTGGACCAAGTGTTGACAGAACTGCAAATAAGCCGAGATACTGAGCAGGGAACAAAAGCCACTATGGCACGAGTGTATGTGATGAGAGGAGTAAGCTCTAGCTAGTGCTCAGAGGTGCATGTGAGGGATCAGCATTTTGTCCAACTTCTCAAGACTTGACAGATGGTGAAGTGCTTATGCAATGAGGACTCATCCCTGGAATATTTGTTCAGAGAAGGGGAAAAATATTTTTCAGCTGAACATCCCTTTCAAATGCAAACCATTATCTTTGCAGGCTTCAGTTATCTCCTTTATGAGCCTGTCTCTATAACAATTCTTCTCAAGGAATGTACCAAACACAGTGGATGAGCCCTAGATCTAAAAGGCAAACCACAATCCTTTAAAATAAATACACCAACCAACCTAAGGAAAAAAATCAACAAAGAACAGCAATATGAGTGAAATTAATAAAATATGAAGAAACAGAAGAAATCTCCTGAGAGTTAAAAGCTGACTAGATGTGTGTAGTAAAATAGCTGCAAATGAGATGTATACATTGCTGCAGTTAAAAGACTGAAAATATTTCATTTAGGTTCCACAGACAAAATATTTTTCCAAGTCAGTGGCTTTAAAGGCAAGGAAGAAGTCTCCAAAGTTTGAGAGAAAAATATTTCCCCCAATTTGGAATGTAGTTGAAAAGGAATGAATCTTATCACTAAAGTATAAGGAGCAAGTTGAAAAACAACTTCAATCCTTGCCTGCTGCAGATGACCCTGATTGACTTTGAGACACTAACAAAAGCTTAATCTTGTTTGCAATGTATTGAGAGATGGCTGGGACAGATTGACTGTGAAAGGGTAGTCTCTGAGCTGAGCTCAGAATGAAGCAGGAAGGTAAATTGTTTTAAAATTTAAAAAAAAGTTATGTTTTCCCTTGTAACTCTGCTTAAACTTTTTATATTCTTGTCTGCCCCACAAAGGCACAAAGAAAATGCAATCATTTTTGCACCCCAAGGAAAATTTCAGGAGTTCTGTTGGGTAGATGGGGAAGGATTGAAGAATTCAGCCAGTGAGAGCAAGATTTCTATCACTGACACAATAAAAAAAATTATTAAAAACTAGAAATACCTGCAGACAACACATATTTACTGTCATTAACAACTCAGATCTTAATTGCTAACCAGTCCAGCAGCCAAGCTCATTACTAGAAGACACATTCCTAAGGCAAAAAGAGAGATTTCAACAAATTTTGTCAGCCCCAGGAGAGCAGAGAATGAGTTTTCCTCACAGAAATTCTTGGAAGCTACTATCAGCTTTCCTCCTGTGAGGGAAAGAGAAAAGTTTGTTGTGGTGGCTTAGCAGTGTACTGCTCAGGGTAGGTTTTGTGTTCTCCTAAGTAAGTAAAATGAGTGCTTAATGAAAAAATAAAAAAGTGATTTGTCTTACTTTATTGGCATGGAATTGCAGCCTTGCAGCTAGGAAGAAACAGCATGGAGTTAAACAAGCCTGCCCCAAATCTGACTTGTACTGATGTTTACCACTGCCTCTGGTAAAATACTGCTCTTGGCCAAGCTTTCTATCTGTTTTTATGGCAGCATTGGGGAGTTTGAGGTCTCGACCAGCTAAGTGAAGACAGACTTTAATGTGTGGAGAGGTGAGTGGGGAAGGAGTCAGGGCAGTGAATGCCCAGTAGAGTCATTGGTCTTTCTGATCTGGGACATTGAGTATATGGCAGATTTACAGGTAGCTTAACAACCTTCACACTGTGCTGTACTGTGCAGGGAATTTCTTTTCTACCTTAGGATGTTTCCATGTCCACTCAGTGTCTTTTGTACCTTTTTTACCTCAAATGCCACATGCCTCTTTGGAGGGAGGCAGATCTAACCATGCCAATTGGGGTCTGTTTTTATAGGTTCTATTTAGCATACCTTGCAACAAGGAATAATTATTCCCCTTTAAAATTTTCTTGAAATTTTCCTCTCTTTTCTCCTCAGAGGTGTTTTATTTATCAGAGCATGAATTTATACATTTGAGGTCAGAGTGCTTCATACCTTACTTCAACACAGATCCTTAGCAATCAGAAACTGCATGAAAGAAAAGTATAATTGAATTCTTGCCCTGGCAGTCTACTGGCTTTGTGGATCTCCCTTTGATTCAGAGGTCTTGTATTTTATCTATTCCTTTCAAGGCTTTTTCATCTTTCTCTCACTATTTGTTACTTGTCTTGAAAAGGCAATACCCCTACCTGATGTTGCTTTCCCCCCAAAACATACCTCCTTTCTCTTCTTTCTTCTATACTAGTATCAGTTTAAGGCAGGAGTGCTTTAAGTCTTTCCAGCCCAATAGCCAAAATTCAGTTTTGTCTTGCAACAGAACAGCTTTTCCAGGCACTTTCATTCAGCACTTCAAGTGCAAAGCCCCAGGCGGTTCTCTCATTCCTGTAGCAGGCAATGCTGTTCCCACTGTCTGCTCATCCAGCCCTCCGCTGTGTTCCCCTCTGCTCCTGCCCACCAGCAGCTCTGGGGGCTGGGGTATCACGACAGAGTAGGGGAGGAATGGTGTGACCTTCTTTCCTTCCCTTTACATCAGGGAGGAAGAGGAAACATAAGGCTGAAGTTGGAGGCAAAGGTGTGGCTGAACAAGCTGGGGCCACCAATTGTCCGAGCCCCCTGGGAGCTCCTGTGAGATTTAGAAAGTGTGTGGGTTTGCACACACCCATGTCTCTCCTTTTCACACACACATGTAGAAGTGTACACAGACAATCACTGTCCATCTTGCTGTAATTTTGCTGTCACGAACCCAGCCTGGAGCCCACTGAAGTAATGGAAAGAAGTGGTGTCCACTAACACAAATTAGATACTTCACCCCTGTAGCTCACAAAAGTACCCTCTTCTGTTTCTACTTTGGATTGAAGAAGAGCTGTGCTGGCACTCTGAGTCACCCATTAAATCCATCTTCTGGATAGTATTTCAGCATGATTTGTCCTTGCATAACATTGCAGCTTCTACTACTTTTAAAAGCAGAGAGAGAAAGAGAATTTATACCATCGGTCTATAGTAAACCCCAGAGAAACTCTGTAAACATTTTATACTGCTTTCCATTTTAAAGTGGTATTTTTCAGTGAATGCAGTTGTATTTTTTGGTGTTGATTTAAACACAGTAAAGAATGTATCTGCTGTTTCTTCCATTTAATGCCTATTACAGAACAAGTTTTTTTCTATACATTTCTTATCTGATCTAGTTTCCTGCTGTGATCATCTAATACCTTCACTCTTCCAGAAACAGTGACACCCTTCAGGAATTACATGTTCTAATTTTGGAGAGTGGCTAATAAGTATGGCTAGACTTAAAACATTTGCAGGGCTTCCAGAGAGCTGATGGTATAGCAGGTATTTTTCCTCTCTTTGAAGAGTTTTTCTTCCTTTGATTTTTAAAACTAAAATCATGATTGTGTTAATACAGCCCATGGGAGGTTGAAGTATAAAAATTGCATAACCTGTGAGTGTGATCAGGGGAACACTTTATTTCAGATAAGGAATTTAGTTCCTTCTTTTCTGCTCTGTTTATAATTGTTATACATAAAATATATTTTATCTATATTTACAAAATATATGTAATTTCCTTAAAATTGCCCCTTCTTTTGTTTCCTGTTGTATGTTTATCCTATTCTCTCCAGGCTCTTGTAGGCACTCTGTACTGTCACTGTGGCTTCCATGTCTTCCAGTAAGGACTGGCACCTTTTGGACAGCTGGGATAAGTTTGCTTCAACAAATTCTTCTTTCGTATCCGAATACATGCATGCACATTCTTCATGTTTTGGGCATGCTGCCACCACCATGTATGCACACACCTCTCATTTTGGGGAGTGCTATTTGCCTGAGAAGTACTGGAGTAGCCTGAGACAGAGTGCAGAGCGGTACAGGTTCAGTGAGGATGGAAAAGGTGTCCTAGGCTGAGAGTGGCCTCAGCTCACTATTTCTTTTTTCAGAACAATGGAATTTGTGGATTCTTAAGGCATTCTATTAGAAAGGCTAAGTTTAAGTACTTGACATTCTGGTGGTTTTAAAAACTGCACTTCTAGAAGACATTGTCTCTCTGACTATTCAGTCTGGAGCCCAAATTCCAATCTTAAATACGTTTTGCTTTAGTATTATAAAATTTTGTGGGGTCTTTCTGTACAATAACATATTGTTGGTGCAGGAGCACATGATATAGAGATGTATGTCTTATATATTAATTAGAAATAAATCAGTCGTTCTTTCCTTTTTTTTTTTTTTTTGTTACAATATCATCAACAAATTTAGATTACCAAAGGGGAAAGAAAAATTTAAATTACTGAAGGAGAAAAGAAATTGCTAGGCCATCATGTTAGTGGAATCTATAATTTTTATTTCTTTTTTTAGCCAGGAGCTTAAATTTTTTAGGTGTTTGCTAATGCAAGATGGTCCATCAAAGGACCAGCATCTCAGTAATAAACTGTTAAGCCTAAATTGAATGGCATCTACTTTCCATTTCATATTCAGTTAAGTTTGAGATCATCAGAAACTTTTCTAGAAAACCCTCCAGGCAGCTGACTAAATTAAAGAGGGGAATTACTCACTAGGCTTAGAAGACAAGTAGGGACATCAGCAATGAAGGATAAGTGTAAAGCTGTCTCTCTCTGCATAATAATTTTATTGCCTGGCTTGATGTATCATAATGTTTGAGATATATTACCCAAAGTAAGTAATACAGTGCACCATTAAACACATTATGTTGTAAATAATTAAGATGTGCAACATTAAAACTTTTGGGTAGAATGTAATTACTGTATTCCATAAAAAATCAAAGGCTACTCCAGCAGTGTAAGTAAGCATTAGAAACAGTGTTTCATGGACACACAGTTGACAATTGCTTTATGAATATATTTTAGAGGCTGTTTTTTGCTTTTGTCTGATGAGATGGAGTGGTTCACATGCAGAAATTAATTGTCAAGAAATTTATACCTTGAAGATTTGCTCTTTGTTTGAGTAATAAATGATGTTTCCTACATCAGTCAGCAGCAGCAGAATGCAGAGATCCATGCCCAAGTCAAATGTAGGGTGCTTGAGAGGATTGAGTGACTTTAGGTGCTTGACAGGACTGAGCATCCTTCACAGCTTCCACCCCACTGCATCCCACAGCTCTCTTGCTAGTTTAAAACAGAAGGCAGGCTTACTCCTGCACTTTAGAGGTAAACATATCATGACTTACACTGGTGATAAAGTGTGAGCACAGGTGAGGAATGAATCCCTTACGATTTTTATTCTGCTTTGAAGACCTGGGAGCTCAAGAAATTAGATCTGCAGAAAGCTGTCAAGACCATTCAGTTGAACCAAACAAGGTGATAGGATTGAAATATGAATTTGACATCTAGTTCTACCCAAATCTTCCAGCAGAATTATGCTAGAAATTTGTATGACTGCATTACATATTAGGCCCTGTCCAGAAGCATTTGTAAAAGGCACCTCACATGTGTATATAAAACAAAAAATGTATCAAAGATTAAATTCTGGCCTTCCAATTACTTTTGATGAACTACTTCAATTGTAGTTTATGTAGTGAATCTGTTAGCTTTGTCTTTCAAAGACTTTTAAAACAGAAAAGGCAAGGAGAGCCAACATGCTGATCTGCACATCAACTTAACATTTTGCTTTCAAGCACTTGAGTCCCAGGAAAGTGTTCAGAGGAAGAAGATGATGTTGCAGGAAGCTCATCCATGAGGAGTGTGATGTTTCCTTTTCACAGGAAGTTGTGGGGACATAGCTCACAAGCTTGTGGCTGAGGCTGAAGAATTCCTTTGGAGTACCATAATCTTGAAATGGCCCACCAGTACACTGAGAAAGTGAAGAATTCTACATGCAATGCTCCACAGTATTCAAGAGAGTTACTCTAGATCCAATGCAAATGTGAAATCAGAACCAGCAAGTCCCTTTATGTGTCTTGCTGCAGGTTCAAGGCTTCCTACTTAGAAAATTGCATTACCTGGGCAGCACATCAGTGCTTGGGCAACAGAGATCTTCAAGATACACTGGAAACCTTATCTGCTGGCCATCTAATTCAGTTGTTTAGCTTTGATTGTAGCTTGGAGCTTGATTTTTCTTTTTTTCCCTGAACATTGTTGTTTGGAGATTTACACTACTAACTCTAATGATCAGCCATGGCAACAGGTGTTGTAGAGATTAATCAGATAAAAGATACATTTAGTGATCATTCTTATGTGCAATTTCATTAAAATGAATAACTCTAATAAGCACCTGGCAGGCATCTTTCAGCATTTGGGTAATATGCCAGAAGTACAGTGTTCTATTTAAGAATAATTTATTTCAGCCTAGGTGATGAATTCTTTTTTTTCCCCACTCTGTGAAAGAAATAACTGTTTTTCTGCTATTTATCATATAGAAGTCTCTCCAAAAGAGATTTTAAATGCAGTTTTACGTAAGTTCTCCTGCAGCCTTTTCCCCAATAATTTGAGTACCTTGCAGTTGTGCATTAAAGGCACGCATCTCAGCTGTCATGGGAGATTCAACCTCTCTTGCATCCCATTAATTTCAAGTGAAGGAAGTGCACACTGAGGATTTCTCCTGGATTTAGGTAAGTGATTGGTTTCTCATTGGAAGGTATTTTCACAAAAATGTGTATTGTGTTGCCAAGACACAGTGGAAGTTTTTTGCTCTCTGATTTTTAGGGGCTGTGTCCATGGTCAGCTTGTTGCATTAGTTGACTTCTCTGGATGGTCTCATTGACCGTCATGATTTGCAAACACCTGTGAACATTTTTACTTTTTGAGGCTTCAGTGTTAAGTCTTCTATTTTTTTCTTCTGTCCATGAATAGGTGATTAACATAGAGCTCTGAAATATTTTATACCTGTTGCCAGCATCACCATAATAAAAAATATTCTTGTAGCCTCTATTTTATTTTCTATGCATGAGTGGTTTTCCCCTTCTCCAGTTGTTCCTAATTTTATTTCAAGTGGCTAAAGAAATGAGGATTGACATTAATGTTTCTTCATATAATTATTCTTTGATTACTGAGACTCTGAGGGAGGGATGGAGGCTCATGTCAATGTACTTTATAGCTTTATTTCACAGCATAAAATACTGTAACCTTGATGATCACATTCCACTTGTGCTTTGTAGCATTCAACCTTCCAAGCCGCTCACAACAGAATTACTTTGATGTCATTTAATAAAGGCAAACTTATCTTTCATTTACCTTTGAAGTACATGAGTTTGTGGATTTATTTTCTTAAATAATTGGCTTTTGTTACTTTCTTGTCCTTTTATTAATTATTAAAAAAATTGATACAAAATTTGAGTATATTTTATTAAGTTGCATCTTGTGAGCCCTACACTTGCTCTAGAAGAAAAAAACAGTTTTTCTGACATTAGACATTCTGAGGTCATTTGGGAGACATTTGATTCTGAATGTGTAGGTGCATGCATGAACAATCATTTTTAACTCAGTTATTAACTGAAATCATCAATTGATCTTGAATTTACAAATGGGCTTTATAGAACATACAGACCTTGCTCAAGTGCAGAATTTTATTTGGGCATAGAAAAGGTGTTTGTCTTAGGTAAGATTCCTGGTAGTAATCTGATGTTCTGAACCTAAATTTCTTAAGGAAGAAAGAGAAAAACATGATCAGATTTAGAAAGAAAAAAAAATGCCACTGTTATATTTCTTGGGGATATGAATCTTTTCATGACAATAACCTTTTTGTGCAATTAACATGAAGTAGATGTTTTATATAGGTGTTTTTTGTAATGCTATGGGTGTAACAGAACTTTAACTAGAGTCCTGCTTTCACCCTGAGCCCTGAAGTGTGGCAGGTTGGGTGAGGGTCTCCTCCTTTGCTCCCCTCTAAGGGAATAATGGGCTATATGGTCTCTGGGGAGAGAAAGGCAATGTTATGTCTATTTGGCAAAAAAAATCCTTCTAAATAGGTATCTTCATGTCTTGCCTCCTCTTGCCTGCTTTCCCTGGTAGGATGGGGACTCTGAGAATGCGTGTGCTGCCTGTCACATGCATGGGTGTCACCTTGCCCCAGCAGGGTTTCTTTCCTCATAGCTCCCAGGCACAGTTTGGGGATCTTAATGCAGCAGTTTTTTCAAGTGTTTAACAAAAATGGGAAGATATCAAAAGAGACTGTTTAAGTCAGGGCTCACATCAGACCAGTGTCTGAAACTGTTAAAAAAAAAAAAAAAAGAAAAATATTTTGTTTTTCAAATACTCAAGTTGTTCCATACTGTGGTTAAAAATAATTTTTTAGACAGAGATGGTAACTAAACATTGGAACAAACGGTCATGGGAAATGAAGTTATTTAAGTCAAGACTTGATATCTGAGTAGAAGATATTTTCATTTTCAGACATTAGGTAGGATGCTGGTTCAGACAGTTGGGAAGAATATGTTGTGGACTGAAGAAATGGCAAGTCCACAGAAGGGCACTCAGAGTGCCCAGAGCACAAACTGATAAAGCTGGTGCTTTGTTGTAGAAGAAGCATATTTGAGTTTTCCACAATTTGCACTTCCCATCACACTTTGGTCATAAATTCCAAACTGTCCCATTAGCTCAGAGGTCCCAGGAGACTTGTGACAGCCATTTTATAAAACAATAAATATTTTAGTTCCTTTTGTGCAAGTGCAGCCTGTAATGCAGAATTTTGTTATTAACAGCTCTCAAGTAAGTGATCCTTTCTGTAACAGGATGTGAATTTGGGATACAATGGCTATTGATTTTGTTTTCTTTAGTTGTTACTGCTGGCCAGGGAGGAGACTGTTTCTGTAGGTCTTTGAAGTCAAGAATGTTATGTAAACTGCAGTTGATCATATTCACATTTAGAGAATCTGTCTGTAGGAGGCCACTATATAAAACTTTGGTTTTCAGGCCAACTTATCAACTTCACCTTTAAAATACCAAGCCAAAGACCTACAAATCAGCCCAACTGAGAGCGGAGCTGCATGTTTCTTTTAGTTCAGATGATTTTATTCATTTGGGTGACTTTGAGTATGTTTCAGTTGCATAACTGGAAATATTTTCAACTAGGAATGATGTTGGGGTGATCAGCTAATGAGGCAAAACCAAATTCAGACCAATTTTTTGTGTATTCATTTATTTTCTGCTTATAGCTTAATGCTCTACATCTATTCCTTATGATTTATGAAATCTATCCATTTCTTAAGCAGCTCAATGAAGAGTAAAGCACTGTAGAGTCCCAGGTTATGAAACTGATAATATAAATTGGCAGTGGATATATCATATCATGACATAGCTGTTATAGGATACGGGGCTTGACTTAATTCACATAAAAGTCATAAATATCCATGGTTTTGCTGAAGGCTAGGATTAGGGACTGCAATGTGCCTTAGACCTGTAGAGATCTGAGAGCTTTTTGGGTAATGTTAATAAACTGTGTCTCTTGAGGGGGAGTGTTGAATGCAGTGGAACACTTGACTTAACAGAGCCTTACAAGATGTGAAAAGCCTTGTGTCTCTCAAGTAAAATGAAAAAGTCAAAGATTGCTGAGTGTAATGTATTGTGGAAATAGAAATCTGCATGTGGATTAGGCAGCTGATTGGTACAATGCAATGAATCCATTGGAGAATTTAGAGAGGATTTCATGCTGTTTGCAGAATACAAGGGGTGCTTGATGGAATTTGGCTCTGATTTCTATAGTCTGACCAATTATCAGTATGTTAAGTGCAATACTCTTTCTCTAGTGCAATAATCTGGTTTTTAACTGTTCGATTGTGTATACTTGTATCTTTTACATATAATTTCCTTTCTTTCTTAGCAAAATTAATTTAATTGAAAGAGAACACATACTGCAGATTCTTCTTCCAGTGCATGATTCATCCTATGTTAAAGGGAAGCACAATTTTCATCACACCCTTAGAAAAATACATCAAAATAAAATTTAGAAAAAGATATAGAAAACACCTCCCAGCCAAACAAGTGGCAAGCATTGATTCATTCAGCTGCAGTCAGTCTCTGAGAGCTGTATGGGTGCTATTGATGCCACTTCCAAACTGTAGCAGAAGAGGGCTTTGTAACCTGTCTTCCTACAACAGGTTTTGCAAAAGAAATTAAAAACTTTCTTGCTACCAGATCATTTTAAGGCTAACCTTAAGACTAGGCTTTCAACCTGGATGTGGTCATGCCCTATACTTTTGGTGGTGTATCCTTTATAGTAGATGTTTGTCAGCACTGAATAAGTTATTAGGATATAGAGCCCTTATTTGAGGAAGTGAGTATGCCTCTGAGAAACAAAATTTCATTGAAATTCGAGAATACAGAAGAAGTGCACTTCAGGAAGAAGGGAAAATTAATTCTTGGTCTAAATTCACAGCAAGAAACAGGGATTATAGCAAAGCCCTGGTCAGAGGCATACTGCTGGCTCAAAGGAGTTTTAAAGCTCAAAATTTGCACATTTTCAAATGACAGTTCCCTTCCCCCACAAATATTAGGAGTCTGGGAGGTAAGATAAAGAAGCTGATTTGCATTTATTTTTCTGTCAAAAATTGCTAGAAGACTTCCCCCTGTTCTTAAAGATCAGGAAAGATTTAGGAGGAGCATTGATGTGAAAACTGCAAGTGTTACCTTCCAGCCCTGCAGCAATTATCTATATCTTCATTACAGTTATTTTATTTGAAACTGGTTTTGCTGTTTCCATAATACTTCAGTCACTCGGTTTTAGATGCAATAACTATTTAAAAGCGAATTCACAGTGGCTAGTGTGCTAGATACTTTCAGGGATTTTACAGTGAAACAATCTTGTAGTTACAGCTAAATTGATTAGATCAGAATGGACTTATGAGCAGTAAGATTTCAAAAAACTTTGAGTCACCCTGTGGTCCCCTTAAAGGGGAGAAGTGGAAAGCATGCTCTAAAGGCTAATAAAAATTGCAACGAGGACATTCCAAGCAAAGAATGAGTGACTTCATAAACAAGTTTATAGTGTAACTGGAACTTCCAGGCAATATAATCAACACTTAGCAAACCTTTTTAGAACTTGCTAGATGTGTCTCAGTGTGCAAACACCGAGGTTAGAGTTCCATGGTATAAAATTATATTTTCTTCTGAAGCTGCTCATCCTACAAATCATGTTAGTACCAAAATGAGCAGTATCCATCAATCCTTCACTTCTTGTTTACAGTGTAGTTTACTTTCACTGTTCACTTTTCATTTGTGAGTCCCCCAGAGTGCTTCTGGCGTGGCTGGTGCTAATGAGAAGTACCACAAGGAAAAAGGTAGAAGTGAGTTTCTGAACATGGAATTTAAGGAAATTGTACTGTTCAGGGTGGCAAAATGCAGATAATTTGGCACTGATTGCCATGGTCATGTGGCCTAACTTATGTTGAATCATCTCAGCAGCAATAATGTCATTAGGATATGGGGGGAGAATAAACTTTGCTGCAGAGCCTAAGTCCTGTCTCCCTATTTGATGGAACGAACTAGAGACAAAGAAAAAAAAAATCAATTTGTAATTTTGTTATTTGGAGCAGTTTATAATTGCTCTGTCAGTGAAGGTATTTGTAGCAGAGCAGAAGATCTGAAGAAGACTATAACTAGCAACATTTTAATAACCAGCACTATTAGAGATGTGGCAAGATATTGGTCGTTATTGGAGTGCTTGGTTACAGAAGTCAAAGAATGGGCTTTATTAACATCATACATCAAGAAATGGTAAGAGCTGGAGCATGAGGGGGGAACTTGATGAAGCAGAGCCATGGAGTGCACAGAAAAGGAAGGCTTGTTGGCACCACTGGTAAATAGAGTTGATGGGAAGTTCTTTGAGCCTGAGCTGGTCTAAGAGATTGGGGGTTGAGTAGATAGGAAGGAAAAGATGGAATGTGAAGCCGTGGGCTGAAGGTTTTACAGGTAAGTTTAGCTCTAAGAGAGGTGCAAAATTCACAAGTAGAGCAAAGAAGAGAAAACAGATGGTTTGGGAGAAAGATGATGATGACTGGAAAAGGGCATGAAAGAGTATTTGCTGAAGCAAATTATGTACTAGTGTTTCTCCTGGTTTTGAGAGAATTTAGCTTGGGAATAGTAAAACTGCTGCCAACCACACTTTTCAGTTCTTGCTCTCTACAGAAAGCAAAATGCAATAGTTAGTGACAGACCTGTATATTTTCAATCATCATTTGAAAATTAATAACCTTAAAAATAAATAAACAAACCCATTAAAAACAACAACCAAAAACTCACACCAAACCCCAAGCTTTTAGGTAAAAAAGAGTGCCTTTTTAAGACAAAGAAGTAAATCCTGATAGTGGTCTTTTGGGAGAAAGGTATCTTTTATAAACAACGAGAAGGTAACTTGCAATGAAGAAGGCTGAGTTTTTGTGACTGAGATGTTTTATTTAGAACTTGCTGACCCGTAAATGGTCAGATCTAAGCACCTAGTTCATAGAATCATGAGAACAAAATTTCATTCACTGGGTGTCCTGTTACTAACAGGTCCAACATTTTAAATCCCTTTTCTTCAACAGAGATTCACTGCTTCTTGCTTTCCACAAATATGAGTAAGGCCATTTAGGGAAGGACTATCTACTACCTACTAAACGAACATAAATTTATTCATATTTTTAAATCTCTGGGACACTTGAAATGCTTTGATTTGGTTAGGTAGCTGTCACAGAATTTTTTCTGATTCATCTTATATGGTCTTCCGAGTTATTAGTGACAATTATTTAAATATCTTCCCTTGTTTCTAATGCAGTCACATCACCCTGATGGAGAAATGCAAGAACAGAATGTTTTATTTGCTTCTAGTTCTTTTAGAGTTACAGCATAATCATAGATAATCATAGAACTGTCAAGGTTGGAAGAGGCCTTTAAGATCATTGAAGACCAACCATCCACCCAGCACTGTCACTGTAACCCGTAAATCACTAAACCACATCACACAGTGCCAGATCCACATGCCTCTTAAATACCTTCAGGGATGGTGACTCCTCCACATGTTCCAATTCCTGACCACCTGAATGGTAAAATCATTTTTCTAGTATCTAATCAGAATCTCCCCTGTCTTAGTAAGGTCATTCCTCTTGTCCTCTCGCCGCAGTCTCAGCAGAAGAGATGNTTGTCACTGTAACCCGTAAATCACTAAACCACATCACACAGTGCCAGATCCACATGCCTCTTAAATACCTTCAGGGATGGTGACTCCTCCACATGTTCCAATTCCTGACCACCTGAACGGTGAAAACATTTTTCTAGTATCTAATCAGAATCTCCCCTGTCTTAGTAAGCTCATTCCTCTTGTCCTGTCGCCGCAGTCTCAGCAGAAGAGATGGGCCCCACCTCACTACAGCCTCCTTTCAGGGAGTTGTAGAGAGCAATGAGGTCTCCCCTGAGCCTCCTCTTCTGAGACTAAACAAACTCAGATCCCTCAGCTGTTCCCCATAAAACATCCTCTAGCCCTTCATCAGCCTCGTGGCACTTTGCTGGACATGCTGCAGCTCCTCAATGTCCTTTTCAAAGTGAGGGCCCCAGAGCTGAATGCAGCCCTCGATGTGCGGCCTCACCAATGCTGAGTACAGGGGATGGTCACTCCCCTGCTCCTGCTGGCCACACTGTTCCTGATACAGGCCAGGATACCCCTGGCCTTTTGGCCAGCTGGTCACACACTGGCTCGTGTTCAGGCAGCTGTTGACCAACACCCCCAGGTCCCTTTCTGCTGAACAACTCTCGGAGCAGTCCTCCCCCAGCCTGCAGGGCTGCACGGACTTGCTGTAATGCAAGTGCAGGACCCAGGACTTTGCCTTTTGAACCTCATGGAGTTGTCCTCAGTCCAATAATTGAATCTGTCCAGGTCTCTAGGCACAGCCTTCCTATCCTGGAGCAGATCAACACTCCCACACAACTTAGTGTTGTCTGCAAATTTACTGAGGGCGAACTCAACCCCTATATCCAGGTCATTAACAAAATGTTAAATAGGACTGGCACAAAAACTGAAACACTGGAAAAGAGTTTCCTAGGAAACACAGCTGGACACCATCTGCCAACCGCATGTAGATCCATTCATTGCAACTGTCTGGGCCTGGCCCATCCAGCCAGGTTTTTATGAATCAAAAAGCACACCCATCCAACTTGCAAGCAGACAGTTTTCCTAGGAAGATGCTGTAGGAGACAGCATCAAATGCTTTACTGAAGTCGAGACAGACCACAGCCCTCACCTCATCTGCCAAGTGGGTCACCTTATCAAATAAAGGAGATCATGTCAGCCAAGCAGGACCTGCCTTTCATAAATCCATGCTGGCTGAGCTTGAGGCCCTGCTATTCCTGCATGTGCCCTATCATGGCATTCGGGATCATGTCCTCCATAACGCTGCCCAGAACCAAGGTGAGGCTGACAGGCCTGTAGTTCCCAGATCCTCCTTCTGAACCTTCTTGCAAATAGGCATTCTATTTGCCAATTTCCAGGCTGCTGGAATTTCACCAGTTAACCAGGACTGTTGGAGTGGTTTGGCAAGTTCTTTCACCGGTTCCACAATACTCTGTGTTGTGATGCTGTTTTCATAGCTTTCAGTGGAATTCCTTCTCAAATTCCTCATGTCATGATAATAAAAATGCTTGTAGGCTGTAACAATGAATTACTAGATTTGGCTAGCCATGTTATCATTTACAGTGGATCATAGTAAATTTGTTACATGTTAGGTCTATCACAATGGTTCAGTAATTCCTTGTCACAGGATCAGATACTTTAGCTACCAGCAGCAGTGTTTAATCAGTTACTTGACTTCGGTTAAGAGAGATGAGCGATTTCTAAATCTTGGTGATTTGTAAAAGACATGATTGTTTGACTGAAGATTCAGTTACTATTTGGGGCTCTTTTCTTCATCTGCTGAATCTCTTTCCAAACCTCAGTTTATGGTATTAGACATCTGATAATTTTAAATTTACAAGTTTTTAGCAAACAAAAATATTTTTAGCAAAATATATTTAACAAATAAGGATTCTCAAATTATTTTCAATATCTTGTTTCTGAATTCCTAATTGTGATAGGAATATGATTAGGTAAAGAAAATTCAAACATCACTGCAAATTTTTGGTTAATATCTTGGCCATGAATCAGTGAAATAAGCTCATAATTGTTACACATCCTATATCTGTTCCTGGCTTCCAAATGAGGAGCTCTAGCAGAATTCCTAAGAGGTCCTGGCAAGATATAATTCATGGAGACAGTACTGTGTAGTGTAGTGCATAGAATATTTAAGCCAAAATATTTTTGCTTTAACCTGAGATAGTGCCAGTCGCTGTAGCATCAGTTGAAACAATTAAATTCTAGAAGGCTGATTAAAAAATGACAGTGTTCTACCAAAATTAAGCATATGTTGCTGCTAGGGCTTCTACTTTATCAACAGAGCTTTCAAAAATTCTCTTTCATGTAGTGTTTGGGAAAACCCTCTAGTAAGAATGCTGTCCATCAGGATAATGCCTGGAAGATTAATTACTGCGCAGCTTTGTTAAGTGCAAATATTAATTATTAATACAGAAAACTATTTTGCTAACTATTTTGCTATTTAAAACTTAGACATTCCAACTTCCTGTATGTTGAGGATTTATTTTAATATCATGATGAATACCCCCATCACCATGTGATAAATATGCACTAGCTGAATACTCTGCTTCTGCTTGTAGATTACAGTTTTTTTGTAGACATAAAAAAGGCACTTCTGTGAAGACTTGCGGAAAAAATCCTTGAGAGGTGAAGATACACTCACACAGGTCACAATAAAACTCATCATAAGTCTGTATCTTCAAATCCATTATCCAATGAATAGTTCCTTTGACTTTAATACTCAACCAGTACCTAGGACTTCTACAGACTCTTTTCCTCAGAGAAAATTTTTTGTTTGTTTATTTTCATAATAAATGCCTTCTTTTTCTTGCCAGAATGCAGAAAGGAACAATTGCAGGCAGTTTTCAAGACCCACAGAACTTACATGTCTACAGTGAGTGTCTCCATTTTGTCTGAGCATCATGATGGTTCTTCATGGTTCCCTAGTAACTTAATTTTTGACATACACACAAGCTGTAACAAACTTCTGCATCTTGCAGATAGGTTCCTTATTTTTCACCTGGATCTACAGTGTTAGGTAAACTGGGGAACAAGATGTTGGAGAGCAACACTGTGGAAAAGGACCTGGGAGCTCTGAAATGACAAGTTGAATCTGAGCCAGCAGTGCCCTGACAGCCAGGAGGGCCAGGCATGTCCTGGGGGGCATCAGGCACAGCATGGTCAGGCAGGCAAGGGGGAAGTGTGTCCTGCTCTGCTCTGAGCTGGGGCAGCCTCACCTCCAGTGCTGGGGGCAGTTCTGGGTGCCACAGTATAAAAAAGACATTAAAATATTAGCATGTCCAAAGGAGTGCAACAAGGANCAGGAGGGCCAACCCTGTCCTGGGGGGCATCAGGCACAGCATGGCCAGCTGGGCAAGGGAGGGGATTGTCCTGCTCTGCTCTGAGCTGGGGCAGCCTCACCTCCAGTGCTGGGGGCAGTTCTGGGTGCCACAGTATAAAAAAGACATTAAAATATTAGCATGTCCAAAGGAGTGCAACAAGGATGGTGAAGGGTCTGGAGAGGAAGAGTGTATGAAGAGTGGCTGAAACCTCTTGGTCTGTTTAGCCTAGAGGAGACTGAGGGGAGACCTCATTGCAGTTTGCTTTGTGAGGGGAAGAGGAGGGGCAGGCACTGATCTCTTCTCCATGGTGACCAGTGACAAGATCAGAGGAAATGGCCTGAAGCTGTGCCAGGGGAAGTTTAGGTTGGGTATTAGAAAAAGGTTCTACACCCAGAGGGTGATTGGGCACTGGAACAGGCTCCCCAGGGGAGAGGTCACAGCATCAATCCTGCCTGAGTTCCAGAAGCATTTGGACAGTGCTCTCAGGCACATGGTGTGGTCCTTTGCAAGGCCAGAAGTTGGACTTTGATAATCCTTGTGGATGTCTTCCAACACAGAATATTCTATGATTTGATGTTATGGAGTGGGAATGGTAGCCCTCTTTTCTCCAAGTCACCCAAATGTATGCTCCTTTTAGCAAATTTTTTGCTATTGCTTACTGTAAGAACTAATTGGTCATTGGGACTGCTCACTGTGGAGAGAAGTGCCTGCTTCTCTCCACTGACTGCAAACAGAGGCTATATAGTTATGTCAGTAGCTGCCTGCCATGAAGAATCCTAAAAGCAGCTGTTATAAACCTGATTCCTACAAAACCTTCAAAGATCTGTGGTATCTTTGGCTTAGTCACTAGGTGGCAGGCATTGCCACCGTCCAATTGTGAGCACTAAAATCGCCCTGTTCTAGCCTTTCCCCACTGCTTCTCCATAGTGACAGCTGTGAGATTTCAGCAGCATCCCTTTCTCCTAAATCTCTCTTCCTCTAGCAGTGGGTCAAGCTTCACACTGGCCGGCTTCAGCCCTTGCTAATACTGGATTCTAGGAGTGTCTGTATGCTTCTGCTTGTCTTTCTTAGCCTCTAGTAACATAATTTTCTGTTTTTCTCTAGTTCATTGTGATACCAGGAGAACGACAGGTTGGTGTCGCTCAGACCTGGTCACGGGCAGCTGGGATGTCAGTCATGTTATCCCACCAATGTTAATCCCACTCCACTAGTTGCACTTCTTTTCCTTCTCTGGTCAGTAGCTCATGAAGGACTCAACCAAACACTTTGACCTGCTTGTCCCTCCACTGTTCTCAGCATCTTGGCTACTTCTCCAATATGTGTAGATTCATATGTATTAGAGGCATTTCCCCTGGCACTGATGCCAGCTGCTAAGGTAGAGTTAACATGTGCAGACCTGGTTCATGTCCCTCGCTGTCTGGTTCTCAGTGTGGGAACAAAGCCTTTTTGTATCCATTATCTTCACCTGTGACTAGCACCCAGGCTCGTAGCTGTCTTCACACTACTGCACCATCTTCTGTTTCCTAACCTTTGGGCCCTTTTTCATGTTCACCAAGTCCTTCAGTTCTGTTTTATCATTTCAGCACAGTACTCATTAGAGAAGTTTCCTAGCAAATTATCTAATATCACACTGTTTCAGTAGGTTTTCATCTTTGCATCTTGCTGACTCACTGTGGTGTTTGACAGGGTTGGCTACTGAAAATGCCATTCATCACAAGCCACTGGACTGGAGCTGATGCAAGGCAGGGTGCCATTACTTTCAAGGTCTGGGCTTTTCTGTTGATTGAAATACTGCCACCGCAAACATTTTGACTTGTAGACAATACTGATCATCTCAGAGATTTGTGTATCTTTTCAGCCACATTTCTCAAAGAGACATAAATGTTCAATGCGTATACATTTTCTGACCTAGCCTCTTTCTGTAATGTTTTACCATGCACCAGTTCTGATAATAGCAGTAACTTCAAGTTGTCCACAACCAAATGCTGTGATTGGACCTTCAGTACATAAATGCAACATATACTTGAAGGATATTTTTGTTTGGCATGCAAGTGAACAAAGTGCATGGAGATGCAGTTTTATTCCAGTGTGAGCAGGGATCACACATTAACCATGGAATCAAAATGCACAAATTTTCTTGTGATGCTAAGCTGACAGTCTCCTTGATGGTCTGTCTAGTATTATTATTATAGTATAGTACTATATTATTGTTATAGTATAGTACCGTATTAGAATTTCCTAATCTTTGGTCCATGCAAGAAAAATGCTATTCCAGCAAAAACTGCAGCCATAACACACTCTGAGGTAACCTCAAAGCACTCTTTTAAAGGCCTGTTTTACTATTAATTGCATTCAGATAAGAATTTTCTGTTTGTGTTTACTTGTGCTGACAGCAAGAAAAGGCCCTAGAGTCTTACAACATTGAGTTTTGTTGGGTTTTTTTGTTTTCTTTGAAAGGGAGAGTGTGATGGACATGACTGGAAGGGATTGGATAGGTGTATGCTGCTTAGTATTTTAACTCATTTTGGGTTGACACTTGGCAAAGAGGAAGTTTAAGGTAATTAATATACCAAGCAGGTGACTGAATGCATCTTCTGTGGAAGACTGAAGAATTGCACTCTTTGAGCTGCTGTGGTTTTTTTATTCCTGGGGGAAGAGAAGGAGAAATTTGAAGTGTCCTATTCTGCCTGTACTTTGCAGATACCATTGCTGCTGTTTCCTTGTGTCTTATGAGAAATAGGGATCCCAACAATGCTGGTTTGTTGCCAATAATGTGATGGATGCACCCTATACTTTTTGCCACTTCCCTAATCTGTAGCCTGGAATGACTAAGCAAAAGGCAGCTTGCTTTTTTCCTTTTCTTTCATGAGCACTGTAATTTCAGAAGGGCTAATGCACTTGTGCATCAGAAGTGGTGGAGGATTTCAGGTCTCAGGAGGAATAGTATTTCATGGGTTATTTGGTTTGCAAAACAGCTGCCAATAAAAAGTCTTATTGTTTGCATGTGCCCTGCACATATATGAGACTGTCACACAACATATTCAGCCCAAACAGAAAAAGGACAGGAGAAGAAAGAGGTACAAAAAGTATTATGTGATCAGAACGTCCCAGAGTATCTGGAAGAGACAGGCCATCTTTGTTCCAGATTATTAACCTGTCTGTGAAATGTTCCTTCAGTTGCAGAAAAATGCCTAGGGAAAAAAAAAAAAAATCTATGCAAGACACAATCACAACTTGCTTGGCAATTGCAGCTCTTGCTCTGCTATGAAAAAGTAAGATGACTTAAGTTCAGAAAGAGGATTTTTGGCAATGCCCTTTGTGGATTAGCCTTAGATGGATGTGCTGTTGCTGTTTCAAGTGGGGGTTCTGTGCATTAAAAGGTGATGTCTGTTTTGTATATTGCTTTGTAACACCCTTAG
The DNA here is from genome assembly GCA_013397295.1 of Polioptila caerulea. Taxonomy (NCBI): domain Eukaryota; kingdom Metazoa; phylum Chordata; class Aves; order Passeriformes; family Certhiidae; genus Polioptila; species Polioptila caerulea. The sequence goes on along the minus strand of VYXF01006258.1, from coordinate 361,321 downwards.
TGAAATTACAAAGGAAAAACAGAAAAGTGAAAGACATGGTAAGATTGCCACCAGGTAAACATAATGCTTCTGTAGCACAATAAAAAAGTAAAGGAAAGGTGTTAAAATGAGATGGAATCTCCTGAGGTTACTTCATGCTTATCTCTTACTATATCATTTCCCTAATTGCTTCTTTTGGCAGAAGACATGGCCTCTGTGCATTCTAGTTCAAGGAGATTTTTCTGTCCTCAATATGGCTCTAGGTTTTATTACCTCAGCTGAACAGATACTCCTAAAGGAAAACAAAATTGGAAGTATTTTTTGCTATCAGCCTTCTGTTATTGGCAAAGTGAAGGAATGGTATGTTCCAGCAACATTTTGTTTGGCTGAAGGCTGGAAAGGTGAGTAGCATTTCTCTAGCAGAAACAAACACTCTTTGTGCCTTGTGTTGTGTATTTATGCCAGCAACAACCGCTGAGTCTGCAAGCATCAATTCTTCTCTGCCAAACATAACTACCAAAATGAACAAGAATTAAGACGTCTGGATGTTATTTCAGCAAATGATTTTGCAATTTATTTTTTGCCTTATCTAGGAATTTCTGCCTTTCAAAAAATTAGCACATTTTTCTGCATTTAAGATTCCTTCCCGAGCAGGAAGCTACTGTCTTTGAGAAGACAACATTCTTAAGATCAGTATCTAATTAATTTCCAGTAACTGACCTAAAGGAGGCAACAACGCTCTGTCGTGAATTTAGCAGTCAACACCAAATTTAGGAAGAGCTGAGACGATTGATCTTAGGTCTGCCATTCAGAAGTACATAGGCAAGTTGGAGTAGTGTGGTCCTTAAAAATTCAACAAAAAGAAATTCAAAGTTTGGTGGTTGGTGTGATCCTTAAAAATTCAACAAAACCAAGTTCAAAGTCCAGCTTGTGGAAAGGAAGAATCTTCTGCCACAGCACAGGCTGGAAGTTCTGCTGTGAAGGATCTGGAGTTGTAAATAGATGGAAAAACTAAATATGAGTCAGTGGACTGCCCTGGCAGCAAGAAGGCCAACAACTTCCTAGGCTGTAGTAAGAGGATGTTGTGGATTAGTGTTTTAAGGTCACTTAAAGAATCACCTGCAAAGGCATGGGCAAAACCAGGTTTAATATAAAAGCAAGAGAAAGTTCACTGGAAAGTTGACCCTACTACTTACTAGATGGTTAAAGGATACCAAGAAAAAGCAAACAAAAATCCAAAATTAATCCATTCAAACCAAAATAAATTACAAAATATCTGTGTGGAGGCTGGAGGAACAGAAAAGGATATGAAAGGATAAGGATAAAAAGGAATAAAGAAGAACATCGTGTTGAGTCACTAGATTCAGAGTAGACTCCTGTCTACTAAACTGAGCCCAGACTTCATCAACAGTTTACACCCAACAGCAACTAATTTAACTTAAACTTATCTGTAACAAGTTAAGCAATTTAATGAAGGATTCATAATAGAATTTACTATACTTCAAGAGTAACTTACAAATTTAAAGTACTTCAGAATCTGGAAGAGCAACATTCCTAGTACATTTGCTATAGAATATCCACACTTGCCTATGCAGAGACATGAAGAATCTATAAAAGGTACCTGTGAAAAACTCCCCTTGAATTCAGTGAAATACTAATTTTAGATGCCTTTGCATCTTCTCAGTGTTCAAAGGATTGAGTCTCAAGGAGTGAGGAGTATCAGCCCAGGATCCGTCATCACCATTTGGCGATCTTCCAAGTACAGCAAACTCAAGAGTGAGCTGGCTCAAAGAGGTGTCCTGCTCAGAGGGAGGTTGCTGGTTGCAGCCCCTGGAAGTCCAGGGGATTTCAAAGCGTCTCAAAAACTATCACTGTTTATAAGGTTGCAAGGTCTCAAGGTCGCTTTACTCATAGTAATTTTCCATCCAGGCTACAATTTGGGACCAAAACTTTCTTTGCAAGTTCAATAACAGGAATGTTCCACTTGGGTTGTTATTCAGGTAAGAAAAATAAGTTATCAAAGCTGTTTTTTAACAAACAGGAGCTTGTTAGACAGCACTAGTTCCCTGGGAACAGACAGTGTTTCTGAGAGGATCAAGAGGAGCTCAGCCCAAGTACAATTCATCAAGGCTGAGGTCTAATAAGCATTTCTCAGATCATAGAGCAGTCTGGAGGGGGAGGGGGAAGGAATTAGGGAAGGTGCCCCACCACAGAGGAGCGCAGCCAGAAAAGGGAAGGAATGGTTTATTCCCTCTTTACTGAGCTCTTGTCAGTCCACATCTACACCACCAGTATTGAGTTTTGGGCCGTTTAGCACTAGCAAAGCACAAAGGGGAGTAAGCTTAGCAGAGGATCATCAGATAGTCAGGGGGCTGGAGGATTTTTCCTTGAGGAAAGGCTCAATGAACTGGGCAATTTAGCCTGCAGAAGAGGGCTTTGTAGAAATCTAAAAGTAGCCTTCCCCAATACCTTTGAGATCATTAAAAAGATGAATCCTGTCTCTTCATAGCTGTGAATGGTCAGAAGTTGAGAGGTGAGAGAAATAAATTGAAATGTGAGAGAATACAACTGAATAGAGGGAATTGTTCTTTCTCATGAAAGTGGACCAGAATACCCAGTGAGCTTGTGTACCCCTCTTAACCCTCTGAATTTGTCGAGACCTGAGCAGAGAGACCTCTAAGCAGCCTTGCCTGATCTTATAGCTGGCCCTGCTTTGAGCAACAGGTTGAACCGAATTACTTCCTTAGCTCCCTTCCAACCTACATTATTTTGTGATTTCTTGATATATTTCAGCATTGACCTTATTAGAAAAAAACTTTCCATATACTTGAAACAACCTCAACAGGAAATGGAGTAAGGGTTTCTAGCACTGATGAATGGGATGTTACTAAGGAAAAAAGGAGTATGCAGTAACTTCTGTGGTTGGTTTTCTGGATGTGAATCAGCCTGGTGTACGCTTTTCACCCTAACCTTATCCAAAAGGCTGAAATATTGCTTGGTATTTTTCCTTTCTAGGCCTCCCAGGTTTTGAAAACCCAATAAATTATCAGATCACTGTCTCCAAATTTAAGAAATGAAAAGTTATTGAGAGAGTGAATACAAGATCTGCAGAAATGATTGCTAAAATAATTTCCATTTGTCATAAAATGAGGTGGGTAATGATAGCAGAACTTCATCAAGCCTGAGAGATAATAGAGTGTAACAGAGAAGTACTAAGCTGATTATGTTAGATGACAAGGCTTGATCTGGAACTGTGTGCTGACACGCCTAGAGCCCATGACAAACTCACATGCAGCTGGGAAGGGAAACAAAAATAAAAGCCAACCCATAAATCAAGTATTGCTCCTACTAAATGGACCTCAAATTTCAATATGTGCAGATGTTTCCTCCATTATGGAATATTTTTTCCTAAGATTTACGTTGCACAGATGATTTCAAGGAAAGACATCTGTACTGAGAGAAACATAATTTGCATCTTTTCATTTTGAGTCTAAATCTGGTCATAAGAACTGTGAGGATTTCATAGGTGGGTCAGTAAACAGGTTGAGTGATCAGAGGCATGTTCAACCCTGTGAAAGTGGTAGCACCTTATATAATTACCTCAGTGTAATATTTGTGAATTTTGCATCTTTAAGAAGCACTGTCTTAATTTCAGAAGGTATGAAGCTATGGCCTTCTTCTAGGATAAAGGGAATATTCTGATAAATGTTAGCATGGATTACATTTCTGTACAGCCTTAGATTTTTTTTATCAGTGGGTTCTCTCTCTTATCTGTGAGAAAAATAGGAAGATGTTACACAGCTTTTATGTGGAAAATTTGAAGTTTTCCTCTAAATCCTGTTGAAGGCAATGATGGACTTTGTAGTAATGTAAATGTCTGTATATCAGACCAATATTTGTGCTTCTCAGAATGAGGAGTTATAATCTAAGATGGCTGCATGAAATGGAGGTGTTAATTGTGTTGAGAAGTTTAATCAATATTTTACTGTCTCAGCTAAGAACAGAGCTAATTGTGAAAGCAGAAGTTTTCCCTGCAAGAAAATTTGAATAAAAAAGCTGATTTTTAGTTTTCCCAAGGAAAGCATTACAATGGTTCTGGATAGAAACAGCTAATATCACTAAAACTGTGAACTCAAAATTGAGGAGAGAAATTAAGAGTAAAAAAAGAAACATGGAAGTGAAGTAAAAGTGTTACTGTAACAGGAACTATGTTTTCAGATGGGAAAAACTGTTTTTGCAGACGCACAGGTAGTAGAAATACAGACAGGTCTTAACTCACTGGCAAATATATGTAATCCTGGCTTGCCATCTTTCAGTACTTGAGAACTAATTAACCAATAAAAGAAAATAGTGATGGTTTAAAGTGACAGGTGGCCTATTATGGAGCTACTTGTTTGCCTGTATGTCGGAAGTATGGTGCTGCTGTTCCAAATAGAGCAGTCCTTAACAGCCTGAGCTCCAGCAGAGGTGTGCCAAGGGCTGAGACTTAGAGCAGACAAAGAAACGGAAAGGTTGCCCTGTCTCTGACAGGCTGTGAACACAGTATTTTGTCTGTGGTCCTATTCTGTCATTCCAGTGTGACTGTTGATTGAGCTGAATGCAGAGGACAAATATTCTGTTATTTTCAACTCCTATTCATCTGGTTTCAATTAGGGTAGCTCCAGGATTTATTATTATATAGCAGCAGTAGTTTGCAGGGAAAATTTGTCATGTTGTGTTACTGTTGTGGTGATGCCATACAAATAACATTGACTTTTATTCAATTCCACTTCCTTTTCTCTCTGTAACAGTAATGAATTTAAGGGTGGCAGTGATCCCTCTAGTAGCTTCATTAACATTTATAACTTACAGAGGAAAATTAGGAAAGAACAAAATGAATCTTCCATAACTGATTATCTTCCTGTGGCTTCCCAGTTTATTTCTTTTATTATATTGCAGCCTCTCTTTAAGATTTTTTTTTTTTTACAATGAGTTGCTTTATCTGATCAAGTTAAATTCTCCTCCTATTTGATATGGAATAATTCAAAGTTATTACATTTTTTCCTAAAACCTATCAGTAATTTAGGAATCTTCTGTTGTGGTCACTTAGAGAGTTTTCTAACTGCCAAGTGATTTCTTGGATGGAGGAGTTTTTCTGACCTGCTTCAGCAAGTGAGAAATCACCTTGAAAATACAAGTAGCATAAAAAACTAAGAGATGCAGTTGGAAAAAATGTAGAAAGCCTGTTATAAATATTTATGGATGCTGAAAATTTAACCACAAATCTAACTTCTGATGAAAACAGCAAGGGTGGATTTTGCACAGGGTCACCATACTGAATTCCTGTTTGTTTACTTGTCCAGTGTAAAAGTATATCCAAATAAATATCTAGTAACTCCAAATAAACTGAAAGAGTGGAGGGAATTCCAGCTACACCAATGTAGTTTGGAACAGAATTAGGGTTTTCAGGGTATTGTTTGAAGTGGTACTTCAAGAGCTGGCTGTACTGAGAATTTGGTTGCATAGGTCTAGACTTCCTGAAGCCCCTGTGTGACCATTTGAAGATGTGGAGGAGAAAATTCCTGCTATACTTCTTCCTTCTACATAATCACCTTTGTCTTCCTGTTGCCTGCATTCTGGGCTTCAAGGTTCTTTGAAGTGCAAAGTGGCATGCTCCTGAGGATATGCCTATGGAAATTTGATTTATGCCCCTAAAGAGTTTGAGCACTGGTGCATGTATCAGGAAGAGGCTGAGAATTCAGCTAATTGGTTACTCTGCTTCCCTGTCTAATGGTGGGCAGCTCACTTGCAGCAGTAAGTACGAATGAAATGGTTTGGAATTTTTGCTTTGGATAGCAGAGGTGCTGTTGGTTATTTCTTCAGCTACAGCTTTAGGAAGAGCCAGATCTTCCTTGCTAAATACAAAGGGAGTCATAGCCTGCACATCAAACCACAGATGAAAATTTCTGAAAACTGTCTCAAATTCCTTTTTACTTCCCAGTTCTCAATACGGTCCCAGGAATATAAGTTAATTTTCTGATGGAGAGAACAGTCAGTAGGCTGTGCTGTTAGATGATATTAGCATATCAACATTCCAGGCACAGTACAAAAAGGAAAGATGAACACTGCACAGGACTATAGTGCTCTATATGTGATTCCTTCTCCAGGGAAATCTTTCTTTCTGTGCCTATTTTCCTCCATAAACCTGGATTAGGTGAATGTAGAACGACACAGCTGCATTCTGGTCCTCTTCAACTGTATGAATCCTGGGTCAGAAAAAAGGAACCACAATTCTTAATCATGCTGAACAGTTGTTTTCCCCATTTGTTTCTGTCTCAGGTGGGAGTGAAGTCCCCTCGCTTTCCACTGGAGATGAATAAATAACAGCAGTAAGCGGAGGTGGAATCCTCTGTGGAGTGAAGTGGGAGACCACCGGAGGGTGAGCAGAGCAGGGGTGGATGTGCCATCTCCCATGGAAACTGCAAAGACTTTTACAGAATTAATTCTGAAGAGTGTGGGAGGGAGAATATTTCATGTAATATTTGTCAGCTACCCAGTGTTGTGACCTAAACTCAAAAGCAGCACACATACCCTAAGAACTCAGGAATTGCTTGATGTCTGTTTCAGAGAGGATGATGATCACACTTGGTATGTTTAAACCAAGATCACTAAGTGCAGCTGCTAGCCCTGAACATTCATGACTGCTGAGACAAGCACACACTGCATGCAACATTTTCTGATGTGCCTCATACTTTTTATTTTTAGGGCTTTTGATATGGACATCGAGAGGATCAATACTGTGGGACACTTTGCAAGACCCCACTCATTTAGGTATGGCTGCAGTAGCTGTCTGTGCCTCTGCAAGAAGTGTGTCTCCCCACTTCAAAGCAGCAACAAGAAAATTAACACATCATAAATTTCTAATATTCAATACTCCTTGATCATAGGAACAGTGAAATCTCTGTCCAGTTATACACAATTGCTTGGTGTCCTGTAATGTGGATAACTTAGTCACAGCATGGGCCTTCAAAAAGGATGGGAAAGCAGTTTCCATAGAAGAATGAAATGGGAAAAGGGAAAAGTTCTGTCTTTAAGTGAAAGTATAGGTGTGAGGAAGGATAAAGATTGTTTCTAGAGAATGAGAATAGAATCTGAGGTTCTTGTCACAGGAAGGCTGGGAATGTGTCAATCACCATGTGAGACACAGAGAACCTCCAGCTGTGATATGTACTTCAGTGGGATGCTCTCCAATAAATATTTTCTTAGGTTATTTAATCAAATTTGAGAAACATTAATAAATTAGATGAGATGAGACAGTCTGCTCTGACAGGGAGATATGCTGGCAGGTCTTAGCAACACTCTCTAAACTGAGTCATTCTGCTTAGATGCCTGAAATAGGAGTTTTGGCCATCCCACAAGTGAAACTGGAGAGGTCTGTATAGTTCAGTGAAGCCCCCTTTGCTGATAACCCATTTTCCTGTAAATGGATCATGATTGACAGCATTGCCTCCTCTACAAGGTACATTCTCCACCTTCCGGATGCTCCTTTTATTCCTTGCAAAGATCCTTTTATGTCCTAGATGTCACTGGCGCACCCAGCAAGTTAAGCCCAAAATGCATGGGGAGCTGAAGAAGAACTGAAAATGGACCAGCTGACTGGGGTGGTAAAAGCAGAGGCAGAAGAAACAGTGCCTCTGAAGGAAGGTGGTGTAACTGGGACAGGAAGTCAGAGGTGTAATGTGGAATAAAGTAGGTGTTGGAGTGTTAGTTCTTTGAGGATTTAAAGCTTTGCGCTGCTGAAAAATTGTTCACCCAATTTCTTTTCTTATTGGTTTGTCAGTTGTGATTGCATGCCAAAACAACCAGGCCTATTCTGAAACTGGTTTCCTTGGCCAGAAAGTCTAGATTTATCACTGAACCACCGAAGTTAGATGTGTGAACATAAACAGCGTGATTTTCCCTGTAGACAGCGGTAACTGTATAAAGTGTATAGAGGTGTAAATAGCAACACATTTCTAAGAAGTTATATTAGTTGTCTTATCACTCCACCCCCTCCATTTTCCCCACTTGGAGAGCTTTGACTGAACACTTCCACATGGGAGGTATTACACAAATCTGCCAACGCTGTTTCCTGTGACCTTGTTAGTGCAAATCATTGCCTTCAGGCCATGTCCTAGCCGTGAAATTCAGTGTTCTTGAGGTAGCCTTGGGAATGTCAGTGCAGGCAGACACAGAAAGCTAACTGTGGGCTGCATCACAGCCCTTGTGACACTAATTTCTCGTAATGAAAATTGGGAATTACCTATGCCAGGGTGTGCATGCGAGGGGAAGACAAGAAAGTTGCCAAATCTCCCATGCATCCCTGCTCTTTCATGGCCTTACATGCATGTCATTTGTTGCCTGCAAAGGGTAGATATAGAAGTGAAACCGCAAGCCTGCAACATCTGTTCTGTCATACTAATGATTATTATTCATCACCACCCTATCACCACCTCTGATTGCTGCGAGGCTGCTGGTATCACTTCCCTTTCTCTTGCTCTCAGATATGTGGCATGGTACTGACAGCCAACAGCAACGCATTCATTTTGGGCTGCTTACAATTTCTGGCAATTAGTTCCGTTTTCTTCTGCAGTGGTACCTACCTTATTGTGTCATCAGGAGATAAACTTCCAAGTTTTGTGGGGTTTGTTTGTTTGTTTGTTTGTTTGTTTGTTTTACTACTGAGCAATTTCAACATGATCCTGACAGCAAATGCAGATAATATAGGCTAAAATTTATACTATTACCCTTCACATGTGTAGGACTGTTATCCATTTACTTGAAAAACTTTGTTTCCATCAAATGGCCTTACAGAAGAATAATTAGCATATGGAAAATGTATGGCATTTTACTAGGCTGGAACTGTGCAGCAGAGTTAAATCTACTCTTGAAAAATGCCTCTTACTAGTGTTTAAATGATAAAATCTGCTGAACTGTGTCTAGGAGAAACTCTTGATGTTTAGATGTTCTTATTCACAAGGCTAATTTAAATGTGCAAGATGTTTGCAAAGCAGGCAAGGCATCCTTTTCATAGATGAGTATGTTGAGTTTTGCCAAGGTGCAAAATTGTACGTTTTGAACTATTGTGCACCAACTGAATTGCTGATTACATCAGTATTCAGCAGTCTCTGATCTGAGTTCCTGGCTCTGATCACTAAATGACTTAATTAACTGATTTGTTAGTGTGACAGATTCGTAGTTGCAGAGAGTAATTTATAAATACCATGTGCTGAACAAGTTTTTATTTGCTGCACATAATATTAATTAGCTAATAATTTTGCCAGAAAATACATTCAGGAGAGCATTTATTCATCCTGACATTCACATCTTCTGACAAACAGCAATGCCAGATTCAGTCATCAATGGACTGAGAATGGCAAATATTCCCCAGGATAGCTTGCCTGTCCTGAATGTAACTGAGGGAAGCTAAGATGTCTTGGAGAGTTTCAAAGACCTAGCACTCTTCAGAAAATGTTACATAGAGGGGGAGAGCCTCTGAGAGAGGAGTTTCCAGTGACTCCAGAGAATGGGAAAGAGCATGAGGAAGGCTGAGCCCAACTAGGCTTCTGGGTAATACAGATAAAAGTAGCTCTTCTGTGGAATCTAAACTTCTCATGCTCAGTTGTTCTTATTGTTATGACAATACATTGTATTTTATGCAGAACAATTCACCTCAAGACACAGGATACCATGTTAAGAGGGGCTAGGCTGGCCTGCTAGCACTTAGTCACTAAAAGAGATGGGCCTGCTCTTGCCAACTCTTGGCTGCATTCCTCCCTGCCAGTTGGCAGAAAGACCTTGTTCCACGTAGGACAAAGCAAAGGGGGGAAGATATGACTGGGAATGGGACTGGTCCTTTCCATACTAGCAAGCTATCAGCTCCTGTCAACCATCCCATGAAACCTACTCTGATTCCAAGGCCCTGTTCACTGGATGAAACTGTTCAAGGCTGAGGTCAGGCATTCATTCACAGGCTGGGCACACAGGGGTTTCTGCCCATGTGAGTTTGGCCTCTTGTTGGGTAACTCAGACCATTCTGGCTGCACTGGGGTCTGCAAGGCTGTACCTGCCTGCTTAAGAAGGAAATCAAGTTTACAAGAGAGGAAGAGAAAGCAGGCTGGGCTGGGTGGTGAGCAGCATCTGGGTGCCATCTGGGTTTGCTGATGTTACAATCTGAGCTGCAACTGGAGGCTCACGCTTGAGCACAGTCAACATCAAGCTGGCTGGTTTTACTTATAAATGAGGACAAATCAGTCTCGTGAGACCCTCCCTTGGCTAAGCAATCATGGTAGGAATCTGTTGTAGAGAACAATGGGCAGCTGAAAAGGATGGATAGAATGTGTTTTCAGTCATCAGAGCTCACTCTGGTTTCACTAGCGGTGCAGGCTCTTAAGGATGGTTTTTAAAATTTTATGGTGGAAGAATGAAAATCACAGAATGGGTCAAGTTGAAAGGGAGCACAGTGAATCATCTGCTCTAACTTCCCTGCTCAAACAGGGCCATCTTAGAATATATTGCACAGAATTGCATCCAGAAAATTCTTGAGTATTTCTAGGGAGAGAGACTCCTTAACTTCTCTGGACAACCTGTTCCAGTGCTTGGTCACTCATACAGTAAAAAAAAAATAAAAATCCTTTATTAGTATTGCATACCTTTTCTATGGAAGAGCAACAAAAATGTAATATTGCAATTTTAAACACTAAATGAGTGCTTTTTCATGGGGCCATTTATTTGTGTTGTTATAATAATTATATTGGTAGTCATCGATTTTTCATCCAAACCTTTTACTCCCTGTGCCATTGATGGAGCAGCATTTCCTTTGTGGAGTTTGTAGTTGGCACAGTTTTTCATCTAACATTGGAAATATATGAATGAATGACAGCTTCCAATTCAGTTGGTATTTTTTATTATGTTGGCTGCTATCTGCTGGCTCCTTGCTCACTTTTACTCTAGCATTTATATTTCTTGTACTTTCTAGTGAGAGACGCAAAAACAAATTCATATGGGCTTCTCATGACAAGGAAATAGGAAAGAACTTCAGCTTGTGTCTGTTGCTGAACATCCCTCCCAAGTTCCTGAGTAGATGTTAATATCACGGCTGCCCCAGGAATTAGAGAGTCAGGAAAAGTGAAATGCAGAGATAAAAATTCCATGGCCCTGCTAATGTCACAGAATCACAGAATGTCTAGGTTGGAAGACACCTCCAAGATCATAGAGTCCCACCCATGCCCTAACACCTCAACTAGACTATGACACCATCCCTAGTACTTATCTCTTCTGTTACCCTGAGAAGAAATCTAGTTTTCTTTCTTTCAGTTTAATTTCTGTAATGGAGAGAATACCTGTATGGAGGCAAGACTTAATTTCTATGTGCTTCACCAAGACTGATCAGGGATGTTTCCACAAGGCATTGAGGAGTACAACTGAACTTCTTTGTAACTGAGAATGTTTTGTCTTTAGCAAGAGCTGGCTGGCAGATCTGCTCTAAGGCTTCTCAGAAGCTTAAGCAAAACTGTAGGAAACCTGAGTCTGGATTTTCAGTGGATACACAGCTTAGGCAGACAGCTTGACTGCACCCCAAGCCACTGCTGACCCTCTGACTGATTGTGAATCTAGAATGGTGCTAGTCAATAATAAATTCATATAGTTTGTTTCATGTTGCCATCTACAATCTCTGTGAAAAACAAATATTAATGTAGTTTGGGTATATAATCAAGAAATATTAAAGGGTTTCGAATTTCCCCTCTCCTCTACTAGGTACGGCCAAACTCTCCAGAAAATCAAGGTATAAAAAAGCATTGGTTTATTTCTAAATGAAAGCAATTGATTCTTTCCCACTAGATTCTGCTCTCTAGAAGATGGGATTTAAAACAAACTTCTCAAGATCTGACACAAATGACATTAGATAAATAATGCAGTGTTGCAGAATCTGCAGGTTTTTTGCTGAGTGAAGAAGATAGGAGGCATTTTCCTGGCTCGCAACAAACTTTTTACTCTGTTAATATACATGTGAATCTGATTTTTGGTGCTTTTACACTGGTGTATGCTAGAGAAAGTTTTAGAATAGGAAATTCTACTGTATCTATGGAGAAAATGGAATAAGAGGAAAAACTTAAAGGAGTTTAAAAAAATAAAAAGAAAACTACAAAACTTCATATGGGACTTCTAAAAGTCAGTGAAGACTTTCCAAATGCTTGATTGATACAGACACTGCTCAGAGAAGGCAAGAGATACTTGAACACAGGCTTACTAAGTGACTCAGTTTAGTTCAGCCATGGCCTTTCCTTAAGGAAGAGACTAAAGTTTAAAAAATGGGATTTATTCATTCCTTCTTATGTTTTCTGCTTCAGAATGAACTGAATGTTTTCATTTTGTTTTGGTACAGAAATCTAAATGCCTTTCCAGGAGGAAGGATTTGGTACTTGGTTCTTTCAAGCTTGTTCTTGGATAAATGCCTGTCCAAAAAGGGGACACCATTTTATCTTCTTCCATTGGCCAGCTATTGTTGATTTGTAGCTCAGGGTTTCCTGGGCATTTAGGGAAGCTGAGTTCATCCCCTTTGTTAACACTCCTCTCCCTGCTCTTCCACTCCCTCTTCTGCTGGTGCTGCTCTAGTGGCCTTTCCAAACACAGAAAAAGGAGTCTGCTAGGATTGCTGAGAGAAAGAAAGAGGTAAAGAATCATTTAGGTCGGAAAAGACTCCTTTGTTCATCAAGTTCAGCTGTGAACTCAACACCACTGAGTCCAGCACTAAGCCATGTCTGTCAGTGCCACATCTATGCATCTTTTAAATAATTCCAGGGATGATTACTTAACCAGTTTCTCAGGCAGTCTGTCCCAGTGCTCGACAACCCTATCAATGAAGAAATTGATAATATCCAGCCTAAACTTTCCCTGGTGCAGCTTGAGGTTGTTTCCTCTCATCCTGTTGCTTGTTGCTCTGGAGAAGAAACCCACCTAGCTACAGCCTCCTGTCAGGCAGCTGTAGAGATTGCCAAGGTCACCTCTGAACCTCCTTTTCCCCTGGCAAAACACCTCCAGCTCCCTCAGCCGCTTCTCAGATGACTTGTTCTCTAGACCCTTCATCAGTCTTTTGTTTTTTTCCCATGGCAGTGATAATTACAGGATAACCTCGGAAAAAAGAAACTGAAGCAACAGCAAACGCTGATGTTAAATAATGTAATAGTTTTTGTATGGGATGTACCTTGCTATGAATTGACATGCTTTCATTTGAGACCTTGTGATAAATAGTTTTGGTCTTTCTCCATAGTAATCAATGCCACAGAAAGAGTGAATGAATATCCATAGCCAGCCCCATTTGTTGAAATTACAATGATCCATGATGTTAAATCAGAAAAGCCTCCTCCTTAAGTGTGGGCAACACCCATTTTAAAAAATGGGCTGTTTTGGAGGTAAGTGATGTATGTACCTCTGGAGTTTATTTGCAGTCTGAATGTAAAAGCTTTGGATGCCAAATAGAAGGGTGACTGAAATGAGAGAAACTTAAAATTTTTTACTTAAGCTGTATCAGGCTGTCTTCTTTATAGAGGTTTGTGTATGTGACATACGGAAGAGCTGAGAAGCAAAGTGACAAGTGCTTTGCTTGGCCCAAAGTCCTAGAAATAAGTCAAATATGAGTTAGTTTATTTGATACATGGAAGGCTAGGAATAGAAACTGCCACCTTTGCTGTTAGTGTTATCTTCCAACTAATGTTTTTGCATGCTTCAAAGTGAAACTAAAATACTAAAATACCTTAAAAANATTGGACAATCATAAGGATGCATTTTTCTTCTGCTTAGTGGCTGGCTAATTAAGGCATGTGGAGGAGACAACATAGAAACTACCACTCTGAAGCTTCTACTATAAAATTGCTTTTTTTTTTTTTTTTTTTTTTAAAATAGAGATTGACGCTGTGGGGAGGGAGGGAAACTTAATGTTCTAATGTTCTGAAAATTACTGTAGGAGCCTCATATAAATATCTAGTATATAGATTGAATGAGTTTAATTCATTAGGGTCAAAATTCATCAGTTTTTTGGTGGAAAGAGGATATAAACACTTCAAAGGGACTAGCATTTAAATTATACCCCACATTTAGGAGGGCTTACAATTGCGCTGCTATAGTAAAGAAAGGATATTTTTTGTGTTCTTGACTATTTTAGATTGTGTAGGGACTTTCAAATTCTCCTTAGAAGTTGGGGCAGGAAAAGTATATTCATGGGTGTTAAACTGAGCTGAAGTAATACTACAACAAAAGCTCTACTTTTACAAACTCTAAAAACCTGAACTGGATTATATTGTTTTGTAATGTCTTTCTATTGAAACTGCTAAATAGTATTCCTTCCACATTTAAATTTCAGAGAGAGCAAACTACCTTTTTTAAATCTGTTGTATTATGAGAAATTACTTTTAGACTTTGCTTGAGGAATAGTTACCTGTGGAAGAGAAATGAGGAAGAAGTTGAACTTCTCAATCATATTTCCAAATTTAGAGCTCTTTTTTTGATGGCAATGTTTCTTGCCTTTAACTCTCCTGTTAACTCACTCTCAAAAAAAGCTGTAATCCTGTGGGACATGGGTGTTGTTGAGAAATACCCAGTGAGCTCTGAAGTTTATGACAAGAGGGAGCTCTCAAGGATTAAGGCAAAAGAATGTGTCATTTCTCATTTTTGTCCACACATGAACAATAGTCCAAGATACTCAGTCTATCTGAAATTTTTTTTATACTTCTGTGGATGTGCAGAAATAACTCTCATGCATCTAAATATTGTCAAGACTTGCAGAATTCTTTCATATGTATAGTCTTGAGTGTCAGCTGAGAAAGGGATTTTAGAATCTTCCTTTACTGCCTGAGGTCTTTAAGTAGAATGGGCAGCAGTGACCAGTGTTGCAGTAAGTTTCTGTGCCATTCCTTTCGTGTAAGAGTCTCCCCTACAACACTATGTAAGTTATCATCCACACAAGCAGGGGAAAAAACACTCACCAGTCCAATTTTATGTTGTTTTCTCAAAAATTTTCTCCAAAGACAGAAAAAAAAAAATTCTGTTTTTAGGCCCTACATATTCCTTACCTGCTACGTTTTTTTTTAAGATAACTTCTCTAAAGCAACATTATTGTTACTTTAGTGCAAAACCTCCATATGCTAGGCGAGTTAAATATGAAGGATGAAACAGATACTTTTAGCATTATAGTGAATGTTCCTCTCTTTTTTTCCTTTTGTTGACTACTGAATATTTGAAGATAAAATCAGATCTTTGATCTAATCTGAGGATATATGGGGCTTTTCAGTAATAGTTTCTAAATTGATGTTTATTTATTTTGATTTTTCTCTTCAAAGGTGAGAAGGTTTTCTTGAAGTTCTGAGGTAAGGCAATGGGTTGGTCAGCATTGGAAAGTGTATGTTTGGACATACATTCGTACATACACTTTGAACCTTTTCTGTGCATTTTAAATCAGAATAGAAGCTTCTAGAAAGCAAACTATCAACTATCCAAGTGGTACCATAAGCCCAAAATAATTTTTGTGTGCCTGCTTGTTTTAGACACATAAAGATGAGTAATTTTAGGCTTTGGAATTGCTTTTTAGGGGGGCTTGGGGGTTTTTGTTTGATGCTTTTTGTTGATTTTTTTAAACACTTTTTTTCTTGTGTGGGAACATGTGTTATTCAGAGGGAAACATTGAAATCTACTCCCAAAACTAAGGTAGTTATTTAACCAACTTTAGGGGAGCAATGCCCCTCAAAATATTGAGGCTGTACTGTTGAACAATTCCAGAAAGGCTACTGTTACAGTGTGTGTGACTAGAGACTAAGGATTTCATCACACCTGTCTTTCAGCATGGAATGGAAAGACAAAAAGGCAGGCAAAGTAACTGATGTGGAATTAATTTGTTTTTTTCTAAAAAAACATGGAGCTTGAAACTTTTCTGAATGCAAGGACCTTCTTACTAAAAGTCTGATTCACCTGAGCCCAAAAGCATATTTTTCCTGTTAATCCCATCTTGATCTGTCCATATTCTGTTATTTACATGTACACAAATGTGAAGCTGAAAAAATGTTGTGCACATTATGCCTATCTTGTTTCAAAGTAAGAGGAGTACAGCTAAAAAAGCAGCCCAGCTTTGAAATTTTCCTGATTATTAATTTCAGGAAGGAGATAGTAGAGCTGAGAATGGTTTCTATCATACCAAAGAGATTAGGGATGCAAGGTAGAGGGAAATCAAGCTCTATTTTTTCTTGACACAATGCATTTCTTGTTTTGAACACCAAAAGTAGTAATGGTTAAGTGCATGTGGGAGTTAAAAAGGATAATTCTCTACAAAGTACTGGCTGAAAAAACCCAATTTCAATGTCTAGAAGTTCAATATAGAAATAATTATTTAAGATAGCAGCTCTGTAGGATATGTTGATCTGTTTGCAGTCTGGTCAAAAATAAAGAAGGACTTTGAATTAAATTTCTGTCTTGTGCTTTTTGGAAAACATATTTTTGTAATGAAAGAGACGTCAGAATTTCATGACGAACAGGTAAGACTGCTGTGAGAGTGGCTAGGGGTACCAGCAGTAAAAAAAATTCTGCAATTATCCAGAAGTGGGAGAAAGTAAGATGTAACTGTTCAGATATCACTGCAGCATCAAAAGACTTGAAGGCAAGTAAAGAGCTATGTGCTGTAACCCAGGAGATTAAATGCTGTCTCCTCCTTTGAAAGGAAATGTATTTGACCAAGTCAGAAGCAAAATTCCAGCAGCATATATAAGGTGTGGAGAGCCATCAGGAGGAAGAAACCAGATTAATAAACTACAGAATTGTGCTTTCCCTCAGTTCCCAGGAGCAAGGTGTGTCCTCAAGCCTTCCAGTTGCCAAGCCTACCAGCAGTGCGTGATATGAAGCATTGCCTACAGAAGGTGTAAGTAGGGAGTGGCTAAGCCAAATGGGCGTCCACAAATCCAAGTGATGAAAGGGACCTGCATTCCAGGCTGCTGATAGAGTTGGTGGAAGTCACTGTGAGGGCTGCTGGCTGTCACCTTACGGGTCATGACAGTGAAGGAAAGTTCATAAGCGTTTGGAAAAGGCAGGCATTGGGCCCATCTCTAAGACAGTCAAATAAGAGGATTCCAGGAACAACTTGCTGATCACCCCTCCTTCATTCTCTGGGAAGAATAGGGACAATATGTGCCAGAAGATGGCTTGGAGGCATTGTTTTAGTTGGGCATTGATTCATTTTTTGGTATAGAGTGGTTGTCTGTTTGGGGCCTTGTCAGCTTCTTGAGGAGTTGACAAAGAACCAATCAGTAGCCAGTTTTGAATAC
>VYXF01006258.1:331357-343876 GCA_013397295.1 Polioptila caerulea | reverse complement strand
CCCAGCCGGGCTGAGGGGCTCCCGGCCGGGCTGAGGGGCTCCAGGCCATTCCCCCTCCCTCCCAGCTCCATCATAAACAGCTCTGGCCGCAAGTGGCTGAGGCCAGAAGCAGCCCTGCAGCCACACAGAGAGTGGCCCACACTTGTGGAATTGAACACAGCAAGAGCCAGAGAGCAGCCACGTGCCCAGAGCTGCTGCTGTTCTGGCCGAGCCCCTTGAGATCCTGGCACAGCCCCAGCATGGCCTGAAATCCATCACCGCGACCGCTCTGGCCTGGCCACTGCCCTTCCCTCTGCAGACCCTGGGTGGGATATTAACTCTTTCAGTGCACAGATGAAACCTGCATGACCTTAAATCCTCTCTTGAGTAAGGGAAATAAGAGTAGTGAAGACATGTAGAGAAAAAAACATGAAAGCATCAAGGTCAGTAAAGAAGGAGTCAGGTCCAGATAAGAGGCCAATGAGGAGATGTCTTATTTTTAGTCTGAAATTCTCTTGTAAGCTATGGTGATGGACTATGATATACTTAAATATCTCCTTTAAATCATAGACAAGTACAGGGAGGTGGAATGTTCAAATTGTAGACCTGAGCAAAGGCATCCATGCTAAGTAAGCAAACCTTAAAGTAGCTATGATCCCGTAAGAAGTCTGAACAGAGAGAAATAAGAGTAATGAAAAACCCTTTGCCTTGAGGGAAGAAGAAGAAGAAGAGAACCTCTGCTCCCAGAGATAAAGATGATCACAGAGATAGATGGAGAGAACCTTTGTTTTTGAACAGTTCATCCTTAAAATAATACCCCATAAGTTGACACGACCCAGAAGCACAGCTATGAAAAGGCTGTGAAAGATGGGATGAACTTCACAAATGTGTATTCCTAGGCAGCTGCTGTTCTTAGAAATTAAAACCACGAGAGAACTATTTTCTTGTAGAAAATTGTCCACAGCACAACAAGAGATGCTTCTCTCCCTAAGTGAACTGAAGAAAGACTATTCTAGAGGTGGAAAACTGACTGAGAATTCTGGATGTTGTTTCCATACACTATCAGTGGGAAAGAAGAGGGTGTAGAGGGAAGAAAAGAAGTGTTCTACAAGTTTTATTCTGATCCTTATTATCCTTTTAATTTTGTTAAGAAATTTTCTTTAAACTTTTCAAAGGTTAAGCCTGCTTTGTTTTTTTCTCCTAATCTTATCTCACAGAAAAAATAGACCCACCACAGAAATTGGTGCATTAGCCAGAAAATCTCAAATTAGTGAACCTAAACCACTGACAAAAATTGGTGTTTCTACTGAGTTTCAAACTAAAATCACCACAGGCATGTGAAGGACATGGTGACTGTGACCAGGTAGTACAACTCCACTAAGGACTACTTGTGCTGGGAAAAGCATGAGCCTTGCTTTGAGGAGGTGACTGTCCTAGTGGGACCTGGGGACAGCAGTGACTGCCACTTGCTCTGACTTCAGCAAGGCTCGTGACTGCCTCCAGTAACCATCTGGGTGAGCATGAGCAGCAGAAGGGGGTGGCTGTAGGAGCACTGCTGTGTGCTCAGTAGGACAAATTCCACCTCTGGGGATGCTGCTGTTAGTGATATGACTCAGAGCAGTGATGGGGCTGTTGCTGATGACGGTTTAAAGTCAAGGCTTGGGTTGGTGTTTGGACAGGTTACCTTCCACATGGCTATGAGTGCCCCTTCCCATCTGGGGAAGACAGAATAGCTGATGGAAATGTCCCTTATCACATGGGGAAGGCATCAGTTTGACAGAAGGCAGGCCCTCTTTGCCCCAGTCCTTCAAGCCTCAGGGCTGAAGAGATGGCACCTCCTCACAAGAAGTGGCAGGAAAGAAGGGGCCATGCCACCCTTGACAGTCAGCAAAAGAACTGTTTGATGTTGGAAGACATTGCAGGTGAGCCAGAAAGAAGTTCAGAGTTTGCCTTGTCCCAGCTAATGAGGGTGCCGAGGCTGAGCTGCTGGTAAGGAGCCAGCCAGTCACTCCTGTGATGTGACCTCAGAGGTAAAAGCAGGGTGCACTGGTGTAGTGCCAAGTCATCCCTGTCGCAGATGTAGCCACTTCCATTTGCTCTTTATTGACTTGAGGTGCCAAGCCTTGCCAGTGCAAAGCCATCCACTCTTTCAGTGCTTATTATTTCTACACATACTTGAGTTTTCTTTACAAAGTATATATCTGAATTTTCCCTTGCTGTCTGGTTGCAGATCACCTCTTAGTATGTCACAGCTTGCTTATGGTCTGCATGCATTTCTTCTCTAGGCAAGTACTTAGGGCAGGGTTGATCTCTGTCAGGGGTTCTCCAGGGCAGTGTGTACAGTGAAGGGATACAGGTGCCTGCATGCCTCTGTCCTGGTGGCTAATTCCCATGTACTTCATGCAAAATAAAAGCCATTCAGGGCATAACATCAGCTGAAGAGTAAAGAGAGGAGTTTCTCTTGCTTCTGTGGTGATTGAATCACAATCTGTTAGGGGGAAAAAAAAAAATATCTTGCTGGGTTCTGTTGAGACAAGGGAGACCAAGGCTGCTGAAGTGTGAGTGGTATGCCTGCATTACCATGGTGATGGCAGATCCCCTGGCACTCCTTTATCCTGTGCAGCTCCACTCCTTGCTCTCACAAATCATGCTGAAACGTAAGGTAATACCCGTTGATAAGCTGTCTGCTGGACTAATGAGGAAATGTGTCATCTCTCAGCTATTTAAGAGTTTCTTTCCTCCCCTTGGCTTGTGCTTTTTTATCACAGCTGCTCTGCAGACCACATCCTTAGAGGGCTGGTTGTCATTTCTTTGGGTTATATTCTGACTAGCTTTTAGGTGACAGAGAGAGAGGTGGTGCAGGTTGGGAGGAGGTGCTGACAAGCCCTGTCGTTTTCATGTCATGAAAAGAATTCTGGATGATGGAAATCTCAGGAAAATGTTTCCATATTCATACTGTACTTCTTGTCATGATGCCATGCAATCAGAAATAAAACGTGAGCTAAGTTCAGCTAGCAAGGGTCAGAGAGCAGACTGTCTCTAGAAAATTTCCTTGGCATGGTTTGACAGGCAGGTTATCTTTCTGTGAAGATGTTCTCCTATGATTATATTTGTGGGTACATACCCTGCTCCAACTGTGAGTCTTTGGAGGCATTTAATCAAAAGTGTGTGGTGGGGCTGTCAGCACACTTGTTACACATCTTGAATGAGATTGCCCACTGACAGGAGGATGTTCTGCACAGAAGTAAGAGGTGCTGTGTGGTTTGTGTCTAGTACTTTCAGAGTGAGCAGTTTGAAAGGCTGTATACTACTTTTTGTTTGATAGAATGGTTGAAATTGGAGAAAAAGCAAGTTATTTATTTTTCCTCAGAGTTGTGTTGCAGAGTTCTGGGGGAAAAATAAAATATTTATTTAAGTGCTTTCCTATTGAAATAAAGGTGAAGTATGGTGGTTTTTTGTCTGGCTAGAAGGGCTTTTATGACTGATTTAATTCATCTTTTTGTGCTATTAGAAGTCCTGACTGCAATCCAAAGATAAAATAAAAAAGAGAACAAAAAAGATCCAGCACCAAAAGGGAGAAATCTTCAGTGAGAGAGAAAGTAATCGACCCTCGATTTTGTTGCCTATTACAGGAAAGTCATTTTAGTGCTAGAGAGACAAGGATTTGTCATGTCCCTGCTTGCAAAAATGAGAAGAGAAAGGGACAGCCACTGGAACTGTGGGTCTGATGTGTTCAATATGTCTTATGCAGATGGGAAGGTATCTAGGATTTTTGTGCTAGATACCATGCTTTCTAACCAGGTAGTGGAATTACAGAGTTTGAGGATAGTTTTTAAAAATGCCTTGCTGTTTGCTTGCAGAGCTCATCAGAAGAGAGAGGTAGCCATTTGACAGCACTGTGCTAGCTTCAAAGGAGCAGAGAAGGATTATAGACACAAGCAGTACAGACACAGGCTGTGACAGCAGTTAGCTATGGACACAGCTGTAGCTATAGAAATATGTTTCCAGGAAAATGGTTTGCCAAGTGCCAGGTATATCAACAACACAGCTAGAGAGATTTGTGGCACAAAGAACAGAAAACACAAAGTTACAGAAAAAGATCTTTAATTTACAGCATGAGCAATCCTGTGGTTAATTTAAGCAGAACAATCCATTTCAGGGTGATCTAGCACTAGAGGAAAAAATAACACTGCAGAGGGCAGGCAGTCCTGAGTTCTGGCAGCAGCAAATGATAGAGGATTCATTAGCCTCTGAGTTATAGCAGGATTTGGGTTTGCCAGTTTTCTTGGACTAGGCAGGAACTAACAGATGCTTGGCTGGAAGGTGCTGCCAAGTGTGCTAGTCCTGGGAGAGAGAACACACTGGAGGCTGAGCCACTCTTTTGCCAATTTTTCTTCATCTTTATAATCTCTACTGTTTCATTCACACCCTTCCTCTCATGCCAGCAGGGCTGCTCTATTTGATGGGCTGAGCTGAGGGGCAGGGTGACCCCATCGCAGGCCATGCCCTTACAGGTGGGGCATTGTCCCCCAGTGCCTGAGGCAGGCGGGCAGGTGACAGGCTTCAGTGACAATTCTGACATGGCCAGCGTCCAGCTGGGAGCAGCAGGAGACAGGCCTGGAGTTGAACCCTCCAGCACTGAGTCCAAGGTTTGTTGAGGTGAAAGGCCCCACAGGCAGGCTGGAAACAGGCTGCCCACTGTGAGTCTGATGTAGGGCAAGGCTGGGTGTGCACCCCGACCTGAGCTGTGGCTGCTGGGCCTGTAGCAAGGGGTGGGTGGGAGTCTCCAGCCAGGTTGCCCAGGGCCACGAAGTCCCTGCAGACCCTGACTAGAATGTGGAGGTTAGGGTGTATTTGAGCAAGGCACTCACACAAATGCTGGGCCTCCCACACTGTAACTGCACAGCCTGTAGAAGAGATGAAGTACTGACTCAAAATTCCCTGTCCCAATGGAAAAGGAAACTGATGCCTCCTGCTAAAAGGGAGAATAGAGAAGAGGAAGCAGTAAAAGATTGGAGTAACAGGAGGCAGTTGCAAGACCCAGTTCTGAGGTCCCAAATCTTCACTGATGATTGATTCTGGAGCTGCACTGCTGGGGGAGGGCTGTGTGTGTGGTTAACTCGTTGATGGGCATTGCAGTTACTTCTGTATACCCAGATGTAGTTCTGGGTGTGCCTGCTCCTCTTTCTCTTGCAGAGCAGCAAAAAGAGGAATATGGGAGGAGAAGCCACAGGAACACTGAACACATTTTATATTTGTGCATAAGTGGTTTCATGTGTTACATGGCAGATTTAGGTAATTGACATTTCTTGCAGGTTTAACTATTTGGAATACATTTTTAATTACTAAATTCATATAAATCCAAGCTCAATTGTGTTACATTAATAGAGGTGCTGGAGAGCAGCAAGGAGCAAAATACTTTGACAGACTACTTTGTTCACTTATATGACTAAAGATGTGGAAACTGTATGCTGGAAAGTAAATGTCAAAAGCTTCCCATTTCTGAGACAAAGTAGCACCTGGGTTATGTTATAGTGTTAAAAAATAAAAAAAAAAAAAAAAAAGGAAGTTCTTACAGGTTAATCAGGAGATGTGTTGTAAAAACAGAAAGGGTCATCAGTATGAGCCAGAGTGGCATATGCACTGCTTTCATATGCTCAGTGCTTATGTCAGAGGTGTAGGCAAAAAGTCCCACTAAATATTGCCCACATGTTGGTGGATAGCAATGAAAAATGCCATTAGCTCCAAGAAAGTGAATCTGTTTTCTAGAACTGAAACAGGCACAGTAGAATAATAATGGAATAATGGAAAAGTAATGAATATGGCTGGGATGGAAGAGGTATTGTTAATGCCTCTACCAGAAAAGTGACATTAACAGCTGCAGAGGGAAACTGTTAAATGTGTCTTGTATATCAGAAGAAACTCAATTTCCTTTTTTTGTTATATAGTGGTCCAGATGTACTTGGTGAAGTTTATGCTTCCATTTAGTTACAAGGATTTGGCGCTGATGCCTCATTTGGGTGAGGTCACATTTAACCAATGACTTTTTCTCTCTCTGCCCACAACAGGGAGACCTGTTTTAAAGATCGTAGAATTGCTAATGTAGGAAAAAGCCTCTAAGATCATTGAGTCCAGCCATTAAAGATCTTGGATTCTTGCCCCTGCGTTTACACTTTGCTGGATGTTAGTGACCTTGTGGACGTTACTTTACCTAGCCTCTATTGGTTTCCTTCTGAGGAGACTGACATTACCAAGGATCTGTTGATTCAGAATCTGGCAGTGTGCATCTTTGCTCTCTGTTTTCCTGTAAAGAAAGTAGGAGTGTAAAATGGTAGGATAGTTCAGGATGATTCTGACTGATTGCTAATCTTTACAGTGACCTTTCAAGAGCCTGGCTCTAACCAGCTGCTACTTGCCTAACAGTGTTGAGAGGCTCAGAGATCCCTGGCTAGATGATAGATCCAGCAGTAGCTGGCCCTAAGAATAGTTGTGGCTTTGTAGGGAGAGGTTTTAATGTAGTCATGACATCTTTCTGATAGAAGAGGGAGCAATGTGTAGCCAGGAGACATAGTTTTAATGGAATAGTAGTGTGGCTGCACTAAGGGTTGGGATTTAGATATCAGATTGCAAATGTAGAACATATGTTTAATCAAAAGCTCCAGAAAGTGAGAGGGGGAAAGGAAAAGGTGAGCGGGATATTGAACATTTCCGAAGATATGCTCAGAGAACAAGAGCTGAAATGGAACACAGGGTGTGCTCTCAGCTGCAGATCCATCACAGTGTTGGCACTTTTATTTTTATGGAACAACCATTGTCTCATCATAGGATGAAAATTGCACAGTCTTCACCTTTTCAACACTGGATAGGTTGTGACTATAAAAGTCATATGGTCTAAGAAAAGGATCACAGCTTTAGTCAGACTGAAGAAGTATTTCATACTGTAGAATGTAGGACTCCAGATCAATTGCATTTTCTTTGAGTCTAGATCTGGGAGACTGACAGATTGTTCAGAGGTGCTCTGTATTTATTTACCAAGACATTGTTCTGTGAAAAGGAGAAAATTTAGGAAGGAATGTTACTTACAGATGCTGGCATCCCAGCAGACAAATGAAGGGTCTTGTTGAGGAACTTTTTAACTTTTTTTTCTTTTTAGAGCAGGCAAAGTATTCTGTGTCTCTTGACCATTTCTGGTACATTAGAAATCCACTGTATAAAGATCATGAAGGTGGATTTCCAATAAACTTTTTTTTTTTTTTTTTTCATTTTTTACATGCTACTGAGAACTCAGAAAGAAAGAAAGAAAACTTCTGTTTTCTCTTTTGCTGAGAACTACATGTAGCCACCGATACATGTATCACTAAATGTGTAATACTAAACCTGGAATGCTGTATTCAGGAAGTCAGTCTTGTAAGGGAAGCAACAGCAGTGCCAGTCTGATGTTTGCTATTGTATATGTTGAAATGGAGTAACACTGAGAAAAACGTACCTGGAGCTTCCTCCCTCTCTCTGGGAATCTGATCTTTGAGTAAATGAACTGCTTGAGAATGAACTGTGAACGGCACAATGAGTCTCCCACAGAGAAGAAACAATTTTTTAGGATCCTTCATTGCAAAGGAACGGGAGATGGGAAACAGGAATTTGCAGTTTAATTGTCTTTTTCAGTACAACTTTTAAGCTGCGTGTATTTCAAACAATAGATCAGCACGCTATTCAAATGCCAGTCTAAACTAGAACATGTAGAAGATTTGAGGCAAGTCCATAGCTGTGGAAACAGAGTGAGAGAGGAGGCTTTACCCATAACTGTGTCTCCAAACTATGGATTGCTGCTATCATGCTATACAAGAGAGTCATCACACATATAGGCCTATTTAGAGTAAATATAGCTAACAAACTATTGCATTGTAGTGTAATAAAGCAGCACGTACTGGTGTGGTTGCCAAGCAGATAAAGTTAGAAGTGATTAGTTCCACCTTCTGAAAAGCCATATGAAAATGAGCACATTATGTCTCTGCTCAGCAGAAACAAGATAAGACCCAAATTGACCTGTCAAATTCAGAGAAGTAACCATGCTAACAGAAAATAACCAGGCTAACATGAAGCAGAGAGTGATACCAGGTCCACTATTTTATCACACTTTTGTCTTCCTGACTTGTCAGGAGTCAGTGAATGACAGGTTCGGATGATTGTGGGTTGGGGGATTGGAACAGAAAGGAGAAGGGGAAAATGTCAAAAATCTCTACCTCTTCCTCTTTTTTTCTTTATCTTCATAAATAATCTACTTTATACATATGTTTTAATAATTGCCTGGCCATTTATCTCCATGGTGTATTTAGGGTACCTTACTCTGTTTGCAAGCAGGCCTGGTGCTGTTACCTGGGCTATCACGCAATGCTTGTAACTATTATCTGATCAACACGTTTGATGCTAAGCTATGAACACTCCTATGTGTCAGCCTAGCTCTTTATATGGCTTTCAATGCCCAACAGACACAAGTGCCACCTTCTGTGCTAAAAGGAGAGAGATAAATGTATTAAGTGGCAGACAACTTGTTTAAGTCACCTAGACAACTACTTAAATTATTACTTTCTCCAAGTTTTTAATTATTTTTTTAAAATTCATTTATAACCTCAATATTGTCAACATTGCATTAGAGAGCAACTACCTAAGAACTCTTGCAATGCTATGCAGAAAAATATTGTCATTAAGTATGATCAGCACCTGACTTTTTAGTAGTTAATGCCATTGAAGACTTAAGCTCTCAGCGAACTTGCTGGAATTGTCCAGCCTTTTAAAGTGCACACTTTTCTGAAAACAGTATGTTTATGTTCTGTGTAGAAAGCAAGAGAAATAGATGTCCTCCCATGTGCATTCCAGCTTATTTTGGCATCATCTCCACTGATTCCAGGTGACTAAGGCAGATATGTAATAGCAGAGGAATGAGAGAACTGAAGAAAAAGGACATGAAAAATTAGATTGAACTTTCACTGTAATTGGGGCCTGTGGAAAGTCCAGGTCTTCATCTCTTTCAAGTTGTATTCTGCTTTTCACTTGTGAGGAAACTTGCCATGCTTCTGTCTATTTTCCCAGCTGTCATCTCACTGTGTGCACTGCCCTAAAGATGGTGTGTGTGGATGTTGATGTTGCTGGAAATCTAGTGCGTTTTCCCCACATCCACTGTAGCACGCAGTTTACTTGCTTGGTTTGCTTGTGTGATTAAGGTAAGTGCTCCAAATGCTAGCAGCCTAGAACCATTACATGTCTGAAAGTTGCTCTTTTCTCTTCTCTTCTAGGCTTGTGACATATGGCCTTTCTCTTGCTAGAATTCTGCAATTCTTCATGGTCTTAGCTCTAAAAAGCCATTTATTTGACATTGTTGGATGGTCTTGTGCAAATTAAGACCCTGGTGGAACAGTTTAATCACAGTCTGGTCTAGCCAATGAAGAATTTTAAAACAGTTAATGTTAAATTAGAAAGATTTTTATGGCTCCTTGCCATATTTTATCGTCAATATGTACCTCTTAAATTGCTCAAACCGTTAGTCAGTCCCATTGGACTGCCATTTTTTCTCTTCTGGAGCTTTTTTTTTCCCCCAATACCTTGGATTTGATCTGATATCTCACTCTGCCATAAATTGACCAGCTAACATCACTATGTAAGAAAACAACCTTCTAGTTTAGCTTACATTCATGTGAGTCTATTGTCCTTGTGGTCCAGTTTAAGCCTGAGATTTTCCAATGACATATTCTCTAAAAACACAGTGAATTTTCTTTTTCATGTCATATGTTCAGGGGACTATGGAGTGTGGGTAAGTGAGAATGAGGAATAAGGGCAGGAATGGAAGAGGGACTTTTTTCCCCTCTTGTTTTCTATGTGGATTTCAAAGCAGTGAGGCTAGTTCAGGGTAGCTGGAAAATGTTTTGAAGATTCTGGCTAGAAATAAAGAGGAGGGTGAGATTGCTCTCTCTCAGTTTTCGCTAACTCCACCTATGGTTTTGGTTCAAAAGGGTACAGGTATGTGAGTGTTCAAACAAATAATTTTTGGGCATACTACTTGCCTCTGGAGAGGCATGAAATAGGAAAGCAGATAGAGCCCCCTTTTCTGTTTGTATGGTGGCCAAGATGGGTCCTGCTTGACCTCTGGAGAGCTTGAGACTGAAAGGAGCAATGATAAGTGTGTCAGACACTTTGTACTTCTTTATTTAGTGCAGAAATTGCTGATATTGCTCAATACAGTTTCTTGCTTGCTGACATGTAAATTGTGAAATCCTGTTTCTGGTCCAATCTCACTTCCGTCCTCTATAAGACTTGCCCACAGCTGTTGGGCTGGTGAAACTCTTGTGCTGATCAGAGATTTTTTTTTTTTCCCTGGTCCTTAAAATGGAGAATCTGTTCAGAGAATCTTGTATTCAGGCCTTCTTCCGCATTTATTGTTTGAGTGAACTCCTAGTCCACAATCATTCAACAGCATGAACTGGAAAACAGATCTGGGTATCTCAGTTCACCTGGTCAGCAATACAAAGGAAGTTCAGAGATCTAATGGGCAGGAAAAGATAAAAAGCTAGCCAAAGACAGCAGAGAATGCTGGATATATTAACTCTTCCTAGACACAGTGACTCCTGAAACTGTGATCCATTATCAATTTTACAACAGATGGCGATAAGAAGTTGATGTACTGAAGTACTTTTATTACTGTACATGGAAAGAGGAAATTAGCTGCAATGTCTAACAGACTTCAGAGAGAAATAAATAAAAAGACAGAAAATATACCAGAAATTTTGTTTCACTGTAAACATTAAAAAATATGTATATGAACTCTTTAATGGTCAAATGTTCTTTTGGCTCTGTCATGGTTTAAAGCCCACCAGGCACCACACCCTATACAGCCAGTCACTCCCCCAACAGCAGGATTGTGGAGAGAATCGGAAGGATAAAAGCTAAAAAACTTGTGGGCTGAGATAATGACAGTGTAGTAAGGAAAGAAAAAGCTGCACATGGAAGCAAAGCAAAACAAGGAATTAATTCACTGCTTCCTGTGGGTAGGCAGGTGTGCATTCAGCCGTCTCCAGGACAGCAGAGCCCCATCATGCATAAGGGCTTGTGGGAAGACAAGTGCCATCACTCCTAATGTCCCCTCCTTCTTCCCTCACTGCATGTACTGAGCATGATATCATATGGTCTGGAATATCTCCTTGGTCAGCTGGGGTCATCTGTCCTGGCTGTGTCTCCTCCCATGCAGCCCCAGCCCTCTCGTCAGCATGGCAGCCTTGGCTCTTGTAATCCCTGCTTGGCAATAACAAAAACATCTCTGTATTATCAATCCTGTGTCCAGCACAAATCCAAAACACAACACCATACCCGCCACTGTGAAGAAAATTAACTGTATCCCAGCCAAAACCAGCAGGGGATCCTAGGAGCTTTTGACTAAAACAATTTCTTTGACAGTTTCAGTGCTGCTTTCTCTAAATCTCAGAGCTACCATAGGACTGATACAGCTGTGATGGCAGCAGTGAGACTCAGAATTATCCTGAGTACAGACAGATGGATTTTTCTTTGTTAAAAAACCCTACCACCATCTGTATTTACAAAAGGAAATTACTATCCTAGTGATCTTTCAGAGAATTGTTTCTGGTTTTGAGGGTTATTTTGTATTTGCCTTTTCACATTCTTTAGTGACAATTTGATTTTTATTTTAATTTAATGCTATTACAGGATGGACATTTGGTTTATGGAGTGGTTTATGAAACTGTTTTCCCACTGCTTTCCCTGAGGGAATGATGTGATCGGGCTGGTTTATGTGAGTAGTGAAGTGCAAACAACCACATTCAGGAGAGGCCTTGCAAACCATTTTGGGAATTGTAGCTGTGTCTGAAGACTCCTCTGAGGGAGCACAAGTGGAGGGATAACTGTGTTTACAAGCACAATTTGTTGTTGTGCAAGGAGAAGTGCCTTTACTTGATAAATACTCCAGTGAAGACAGCTGGTACTGTTTGGTTTAATTTCCAGACTGCTCTGCCTTGTGCTGGTGCAGTGGCCAGAAAATTGAGGAGTTTAGCCTGACATTCCTGAATAACTTTTTAGGAAGCTGACATATGTTATCTACAGCAAGGTAACAGAAGAAATATTATAAGTCAGTTTTAAGAGAAAGAGCTACATGAGTGACAGCTTAGCAAATGTGAATGATAATTTTAGATAGCATACAGGCAGTGACTGAGGTAACTTTGTATTAAGGATAATTTTAACTTATTTTTAAAATATCATGTTTCTTTGA
Organism: Polioptila caerulea; assembly: GCA_013397295.1. NCBI lineage: Eukaryota > Metazoa > Chordata > Aves > Passeriformes > Certhiidae > Polioptila > Polioptila caerulea. The sequence continues at coordinate 331,629 of VYXF01006258.1, read as the reverse complement.
TAATGCATTTGTGTTTTTACAGTTGTTCCCATCTGTAGATATCCTAAACCTTTCTTCAGTTTTAAACTAAAAGCTTAAACTAACAGTCTGAAACTGAAGAACTTGAGTTCTAAATTTAGGAAGACTTTTTCCTTAACTACCTGCTAGTATTCTTCAAATAAATGTATTTGTTTAAAAATAGAAATCCATTTTCTGCAACACTTTTTCTGCTCACCTTAAAATCACAAATTTATGCATTCAATATTCCTGTAATACTCTATTCTCTTGCCTTT
>VYXF01006258.1:302303-331275 GCA_013397295.1 Polioptila caerulea | reverse complement strand
TTTTTTTTTTTTTTTTTTAATTTGCATAGTTTTACTCATTGTATTGTACTCAGTTGTATGTTAAAATTTTAATTAATGTACTCTTTCCTCTAAAGTGAGAGGCTTTTCTCTGGGCCTGATTCCATGAACACTCTCTGCAGGTCCCTACTTGAATCTGGGGGGAAAAAGGGATAATTAACCCATGACTAGATTTATGCTCTTCTGCTCAGAGCAATTGCACAGATCTTGCTCTTTACTTGGCAATCTTCTACCCACCTTGTGACAGTGTATATCTTTCCAGATGAAACTAGTTATAGTTATCATGATTTTTAGAGGGGCTAGGAAGAGAAATGTAGGGTCTTATCATGCAGTATGTTCCTGGTGGGCATACTTTCTTATCATAAGAGTTTATTTTACCCTGCTAGTAAAGTGTCAGAAGTTTGATGGTAAAGCAGTTTTTTACTCAGTGACCCCAGCAGTCTTGTATGAGGTGTATGATGCCATCTGTTACTTAACAGGATGAGAGTGTCTTTCAGACCGCACTTTGCTGAGCTCCTTCCTTATATTCTCAGGTGAAGAGAACTGAGTCTGCATGGCTACTTCTTACCTGGTTAGACTCATGGAAATAACCAGGTAGGGCCAGCTGGACATCCTCACTGATGAGACTGTGCCTGGGGACTCCTTCTTTGCTGGGTCAGGCTGTGTAATTCCACAGCAGACCCCTCCATGTAGCTGCAACTTCCTGCTGTTCCACCTGCCATTTGTACAGCCTTTTATTTCTAGTTACTTAGGCAACAAGCGCTGCACTCCAGTAGGAAAGTGTCCTGTCCACTGCCCACAGCAGGAACTCCTTGCATGCTACTGCACTCCAAAATACCCATGTGCTGTAATCCCTTCATTTTCCCCAGGTGCTTGCTGAGATGTTGCTGGGTGGGCAGCTCTGCATATCTCTGCATTTTGCTTGCCCCAGACCACAACAACCCTCTCACCTTCAAGACTGCAGCTTTCTGTGGCTCTCTTGCAGTATGAGGGCCCTTCATCGCGCCCCTGTAGTCGTGGCCATCCTCTGCTCATTCCACAGGATGAGATCTAGGTATGCATTGTGCTCTTGCATAGCCATATCTATTTTTGAAGCAAAAGAGAGCAGAAGTGGGTAGCCAGAGCACCCACAGCCTCTGTCCTTACCAGCAGATTGTCAAAGTAGGCCTTCAAGGTGCTTAGCTTCTTTCAAAGCTTAGCTTCTTTCAGACTGAACATGTGNGATTGTCAAAGTAGGCCTTCAAGGTGCATCCCAAAGCTTAGCTTCTTTCAGAGTGAACATGTCCCTCAGCTTGACTTCCTTTGTGCACTGTGAGAGAATGCCACCCTTGCCAGATGACGTTCCTGTCTTCTGCATGGGAATGATGCTGCAGGACACATTGTGAAGCATAATATACAAAGGAAGCGAATTTGGCCTTGGATAAACCTTATAGTAACCAAAAGGTAGCAGAGCTCTGCTGCTGTTCTCTACTGCTTCCGTTTTCCAGTAACTCCTTTTACTGTTTGGCTTCATTTGAAGCAATTGAGCCACTACGAGTTCCTGCTGCTTGTAACCCAACGCAGACATACCTGGGCTAGCTCAGTGTGGAGCTAGGGTGAACCCAGCACAGCTTGTTAACTCTCCACCCCTGTCATGTGGAAGCTGTACTGCTTCTCACCAGAGCTGCTTCCAAGAGTAGTGTCAGTGGGTAAAGTCATAGGGGAGGATTACAGGAACATTGTCAGTATATGTAGGGATGTGATGGGGAAAGCCAAAGCCCACTTGGAATTGAGTCTGGCAGGGGATATCTAGGATAACAAGAAAGGCTTCTACAAGTGCATTAGCAGCAAAAGGAAGCTTAGTGAAAATATGGGGTCACTGTTGAAACAGATGGATGTCCTGGTGGCAGAAGACAGAGAGAAGGAGGAATTACTGAATGCCTTTTTTGCATCAGTCTCAGCTGCTGAGATCAACCCTCAGGGAAGACCCTGCCTAGGCCAAGCTATCCATACAGCTGGCTCACTGTTGAAGAATTATTTATTCTGAGCAGGTGCCTTGTCCTATTGCTGTCTGTTGGGCTGAGTTCAGCTTGTCACATTGTAAATCACATTGCTTTCAGCCAGTGAGAGAAAGTTTTAAAGTTACTGTACCACAAGGATGCCATCTGAGGGCCCCAAGTGAGAGGACTGAATGCCATAACCTGAGATAACTGTTGTACTTACTGCCTTCTGTGAAGGTTCTCCTATGCCTTGGGAAAACCTGCCATGGGCTTTGTGAATTCCTTATAGCTTAGGGTGACGCAAGAGGCTTCTCCCATGATGCTCTACAGCTCTAGGTAAATTTGCCCCAGTTTCTATAATCACGGCCCTTGCACCACCCCTGTGCCCCCAGACCATTGGCTCTTGACCCTTACTTAACCTGAGACACTGCACTGAACCCTGTCTTTTGACCCTAGTCCCCTTCTGTGGAGGCCAGAGAGCCCACAAAGCCAGGTTCCATTATAATCCCTTGGAGAGACAGACCCTAAGTCAGAAAAGTCCCCTAGTAAGGTGGGGAGATGGGGCCTTCTCCCAAGATGCACTGTTTGATATGCAAATATACCCCAGTTCTACCTCCCTGGTTGGCCTCCCTGCCCTTTTTCTTCTTTATATGTCTTTCCCCTAAAATGTTCTCCCTTTCCCTGATCCCCACTGGTCCCTGTTTGGTGCAATCCTCTGCCCCTGTTCCACCACTGACTTTCCTAGTCCCTTACCCCACCTCTGCACCATTTCCTCCCATACCCATTGGACTCTGTGCCTTTGCCCCTGTTGCCCCATTGACAAACCTGGACCCTCACATGCTACCCTGTCTTCGTCCCTGGACTCCTTCACATGTGGCTGGAATAAATCTCCTGCATGGAACTCCATATGAAGACCCTTCCCAGTGCTTTACTGACAAGGATCTTACAAAGCTATCTGGTGTGTGTGTGTGTGTGTGCCTGCAGCACGGAGTGACCCCCTTTGCTGGAGGCGCTTCTGGAAGGTTGTGGCACTCCACCATCGCCACCGCCGCAACACCCTTTGGCGTGGGTTGTTCCTGACCCTGGACTCCTTTGGTGTGAGTCTGCAATAAACCTCACTGGAACACTATACAGGAGACCCTTCCCCTCTTTCTTTGCCGACTTACCTGTGGTGTGTGTGAGTTTGGATACAGTGGCTGTGGGTGACCCTGGATGGTTTTCCTCAGGAGATGCTCTTCAGAGCACTTGTAGTTATCACCAGCCAAGCCAGCGCTGCACTAGCCTTCACCTGTCTTTACTATGCTGGAGAAGTTCCTGCTTGCATAGGATGGCTTCTATAGTTGTGTATAATCCCTTATCCTCTGTAGTTCAGGGTTCTTTGAAAATGAACTGAAACCCAAAAAAAGTTATCTAAATTCATGCAGCTGTAAATTGCTGCTTAGTGACAACACAAGTAGCTTGAGGTGTTCCTTAATGTGGAATGGAAAATTAAGAGGGAGGTGAAATAGGAAGAGGACAAGATCTCTTGCAGCTGCCCAGTTTGATTCCAACTCCTAACTTCCCTCTTGCTCATTTAAATGTTTTAAGAGTGTGGGAATATATTTTCCCTCACTACTAGTTTGTCAAGGTAGTTGCAGCCCCCAGGAGGTGATTCTGACAATTCTGAGCTTAGCTGTAGTGGTGCCTGTCTAAGCTACCTTCCCTGGAGTCTGTGGCAGTCAGTTCTCCATGATGATGGATATCCAGTGGTATACCACTCCTGAATAGGCTATGAGGCCTATTTCAGATGTGAATTAGAGGGGTAACTGGCTGTATCTCCAGAAAGTCTTTGACAGCTGTGTGCAGACCCTGGAAACTTGCTACAGCACACCAGCAGATCTTGGTGCAAGCCAGGGACACTGATTCCTGAGACCTGTCTTGCCCTTATCCCTTAGAGGTCTTGGTCTCCAGCAAATTTCCTGCAGACAAGGGAGCTGCTGCTTTGTTCTAGATAAATAAAAGTCATTGCCAGCTCCAGTTGTATCAGCCTAACCAAGTTCATGGTGATGAGTGAGAAATTGCTTACACAGCAAGCATTTCTCTTTCAGTGTTACTGACAACTGATTTTACTGGGGCTAAGGCTGTAAGTTCTTATTACTGTTGTTAAATTGTTACTTCCAAATGAGATTTGTCCCATTACACAGATAAATAATATACTTGAGCAGAGGCACATTGAGGAAAAATGTTGATCATCTTGCCAGTTCATCCTGTTACAGTCTGTCACTTTATTTTCACTGGCTAAGGGAGATGTGTGGTGGTAGATAATTTGTAACTTAGTTTTCAGCTTTGCAAATTCCCTATGTAACTCATGTCAGTGTCAATCCTTATTATGGGCCCACCAAAAAAAAACCCCTAAGTTTTCTGGCAGACTTAGCTTTTAAGAATATTTTACTTGCTTTTATGTGCCTATAGATAGTGAATAAATTCCATAACTATTGTAGGTAAATAGTTCCTTTATTCACCTACAATAAACTACGTGCTTAAATAAAGATAAGTGCAAAAAAATGTTTGCAAGTGCAGTTTTGATACTAATACCAAATCCTGTCACCAGTGTGAATAGAGAACAACTTGGCAGAAGTTCCTTGCTAGGAGGCATTTTTGAGTTGTATGTCCTCATATAAACTGAGTATGTTATTAGATTCATGTGGTTTTGGCACTAGGGTGGGGATCCTTCGCCTCTTCAGCCAGGCTTAATGTGCATTCCCTGCAACTGCTTTCAACCTTGGCCTCATCAGTTTATTAGCTGCTTTCCCATAGTGTACTAGAGTGATAATTTTTAGCTCAGTACTCTGACAGTTATTGATGTGAAGTTCTTAGAGCCCATGAGCCTACTTATTGTAATCCACTTTCCTCTTCCTCAGTCTCTCCCACTTGCCACCTTCCTTTTTTGTCAGTTTTCCTCTCAATTTGAGCTATTTTTTTTTTTTTTTTTTTTTTTTTTTTTTTAAATGTAAATAGATAAATGATGAACAGGACCAAACAGAGGAGTACCCAGAAAATATTTGGTGAAGGTTTGGAGTTGTATTCCTTTGTTCACATAAAAGTGATTTCCAGTACAGCTGCTTTTTTTAGCCACTGCGTCTGTTTCTGCTTGAATTGTTCTTTAGCAAACTTGCCAATGCATGAGAGAGAAAAAAACCTCATATCAGCTATTTTTCACTTGCGCAGTAGGGTTAATTTCTATTTGTCTAGTCATAATACCTGCTATTTGTGGGAACTCATGGGCCTTAAATTAGGTGATGGCTTAAATAGTGTGATGGCTTCTCCTTGCTCCAAAACTGTAATAGATTTTAATGTTAAACTTCACAAAGAATGAAACAAAGACATCAAGAATAAATAAGAATTATTTCAAGTTCATAATGCCTTCCATGTGACTGCCAAATTCCTTGAAGATTAACTGTCAGCTCAACCTTCCTTTTCATTTTGAGAATTATATATGTTTGAGAGTTATATATAATGGAAGTGGTTGTAAATTACTGCTGCTAGTGTAACTGTGGGGAGAATTTTCATCTGGGTTCATGTCTGACCCAAAGTTCCTAGAAAAAACGGAGTGGACTGCAGGGTGGAAGAGAACAGTCTTACTGCTGCAGGAAAAAAAGGGTTTACAGATTTTCTTTCATTATGTTTATTTATATTGTTTCTGATGAGAATAATCTTGATCTGTGAAAGGACCCCCAGAATAAGTGATCACACTTGCCAGAAAAACGCTAGAACACTTCTGGGATTTTTTTAAGTATTTTTTTTTAAATTTATCTCTTTTGTGCAGACAAACGGCAAATATTTTTTGGTTTGTTGCTGTTGCTGTTTGATTAGGGTTTTTTCATTTTTGGTGGTGGTGATATTTTTAACAGAAGTAGGTTGTTCTATCTTCTCAGAGCTTTTGGTAGAAATATAATGCTTCTTTGTACACATATTTTTGGGTTGGAATTTGAAGGTTTAGGGAAGATACAGTGGTGGTATTTTTGGTAGCTTTCTTTTCTAGAGAAGGTTTCCATGAAACAACAAACAAAAGCTGGACAAGCTGGTGGACTGAGATTGTGTTTTGCCTGCTTGATTTTAGTGTTTGTTCTCCCTTTTTAGTTCATTCAGTTTTTATTACTCTCTACAGTATGTCCCCTGAGCTCTGTTTCTTACACCAATTGGATGAGTTTAGGAACTCTTACACTGTATTTCTCAGTGGTAATCAGTGTTTTATGGAAGTTGGGATTTAGCTCAGTGTTTTGAACACTATCTCTTTCTCCTGCAAAAATGGAAGCAGTTCTGGCACACATAAATCCTATAGATTTACTATTTACAATTTTGGGATGGCAGAATTATGCCCTTTTCTTAACTGTCTTTAAACACCAAATTTTCTTATTCTTGGGAGGAAAGTATTGGGATGGGACCTAGTTAGCAGATTCTCACAGCAGCTTAAACTTCTATGGTGGTATAAAACTGTCAGCAAAGGGAACCAAGTCCTCATAGCCCCTAAACCTGCAATGAATCCCACCTCACCTCTGATGATAGATAGGTTGCTAAAAGTTTTTGAAAGGATAAAAAAAAGTACTTGAGCCTGCCAAAGGGAGAAGAAACTGATAACGAGTGGCAGCAGGAGGAGTTGTTAGAGAAAGGAACTCCAGGTCAGGGTGACCAGGGAGCCCGGATAGAGCATAGCAGAGGTGATTCTGGGGAAAATGGCATTTGCAACTCAAAAACTAGCCCTGGGATCTGCTAACAGTGTATATGAGCTGTGGCCTAGCATAAAACTGTTAGATAACGCTTTTGGAGTGAATATTGCAGTTCTGGTGGATTTTTACATGGATGATAATTTCTGTCTTCTGGCCAGAGTGCAGGTATACTAGGAGGAAGTCTGTGTGTCTGGAAACTTGATTCCCATTGCAGTTTCAAAAAACAACTAAAGAAGAGGGGAAAGATATGGCCAATGGATTAAAATTTCAAGGCTATATATCAACATTGACTTAAGAAACAACTTCTACATAGGAAGTTGAAATTAAGTCTTTTTTCGTTATTCTTGGTTTTCTTCTTTTCTTAGGGAAGGAAAAAAAAAAAAGAAAAAGCTCTACTCCTCCACTCCTTCTGGATCATTTCACCTAGTTATTTAAAAGTCTTAGATGAAGGTAGAAGGTGATTTGGATTAGTTGCTCCACAGTAGGTTCTTCTGCCTTCTGAAATAAGTATAAAATCATCTAATATTTCCCAGAAACTTCATTGACGTGATAAGCCCTAGAATACTGACTATCTGGAAGGTATATGGGGAGGTAATGCCCACCATATTCTTCAGATTTTGAGTTTGGGAAGCTTCTGTCAGACACTTAGCCTCCATGCTTTATTCTTCTGAATAGGAGATCCATCTTGTATGGTCATTTAAGCTCATTCAGAAAATCAGCCTTGAAGCTCTTTGCAACCTTCTGAGCAAGTTTTTTTCTGTTGTATTTTGCTTCTTGCCTACTTTGCTTCTTTGTTTCTTAGATACAGTATACCCCTTTTGTCTTTTTTATTTCCTGCTATATTCATATTCTCATCCAACTATTTACCCCATGCAGTCCCAGTGAGATCTCTTAACTGCCTGTATTATGTTCTCCTGGGTTTTTCTCCATCTTCCTGCTGTTTCTGAGAAATCTTTAAGGACTTCCATCAGATTGGCTGCTTCATCGCCTGCATATTTCCTTCACCTCATTGTAATTTATGTTTTTCTTCTCTCTAGCCTAGAATTCCAGTGTGTTATCAAGTTCACATTATCCTTTTGTCTTCTCTGAAGGCTTTTGTTCCCGGCCTTCAACAGACATTCAGGTTAATTCTTGTGCTAATCACAGAGGAAATAGATGCAAAAATCAAAAAAAGATATTTTGAGGGGTTAACATTTTACTGGGAAAGGAATGGAGTGAGAGCTATACAAATATATTTCTGGCATAAGTTTCTTAAAGCAGAATAGAATTTGACAGGGGAAGATGTATACATGTTAATATATAATCAATCAATGGATGCAATAAGGATTTTTTGGTTTTAATTTCACTTGCTTGAAAAGTGACCAGCAGATTTCAGCTGGCTAAGATAGATTGCTTTGATAAATCTTTGGGAATTTTTTTGTATTTTTTGTCTCAGTTGCATTCTCTGGCAAGCACACAAAAGAGATGTCCCCTCTTAACACTCAGCTCTCAGCTTGCCTTTTGTATGTGGATACGATTCTCCTTTCTGAATCTGCAAAACCTCGAAAATCTCCATTAAAATGCACTGTAAACCTCCTCTCTTTGGGAGTACCATGGACCGATGAAAAGATGACTATAAAAGCGAAGCCAGGATAAATAAACCTTATTCCAAATGAATGTGGATTGGCAAGCTTAAGAATCATTAATTTTGCCTTAGTGAAAAAAGAGGAAGATGAAAATCCACGGGAGAGAATTAGATTGGCTCAAGAAATCCACCAGTGCTGTAACCCTACTCTAGACCTGTGTGCAATACACCCATAGGGAAATAAGGCTTTACAGCATGAAGATTTTATCAGCTTGCTTTGACAGCCAGAGTGCTTGTGACTGGATGAAGCCAGAAAGAATTACTTGTGGTGTTCCAAATGAGTGTCACTAAGATCTCAGTGCCCTACCTATCTGGCCTCTATGTGCCGCATAGAACAAATGTATACCTATGAAAGAGGTGTCTGTATTTTGGTTTGAAAACTGCTAGCAAAAAGAAGCTCCAGGGCATCGTGGCTTCTGTCACAAGCTCCTGTGGTGAGAACAAAATTAAAAGCTAGGTTTAACTCTTTTCATGCCAGCCACAAAAAGAAAGTGAAGATCTGCTCTCTTTACACCCTTCTCATACTGTCAGTGCTTTTTGGTCCTGATGCTGGAAGGTGGGGTGAGGAGGAGCCTCTCAGAACTCCAGGAGTATTTATTTACTTGGTTAGTTTTCTTAGCATTTGACTAAAATATCTGTTCAGTGGACTGGAACGGTGTTAGATGAGGACATGAATTGTTCAGTTTGGAAAGAAGTGAGAATCTTCTGGTAAATCAGCGCTACCCAAAAAAAGTCCCAAGGACATCCCGGCCCAAGGACGGGCAAGAGTTGATTGTGTAAAGATTTGCACTCCATAGCCTTTCACAAAGGGCACTGTGTTCCTTCACACCTGTAGCAGCAGCAGAGGGCTGAGCAGGACAGGTTGTGCTCCTGCAAGGCAGAAAAACATCTTGAAGTTTCCTGCTTTTCTTATGAGTATTGTCATTTTTGGCTATATCTAGCTCATTGACAAACAGGTTTATGCTTCTGCAACAACAAAGAGACCTTGAACTAGAGATTCTTAGGACTCTGCCTAGTCAAAATCATGTTTTGCTTATCCCAGGGAAGGCTGAAATTTTGTATCCCATTACACTAAGTTTCTACTTTCACTCTTGAATTAAGCTTAAATTTGGGACTATGGGTCACTGTTTCCTGGTCTTGGCTTCTGGCTAGTGGAGCAGTTTTTTTGCAAGTTTATTTGCTTGTTTAATCACATTAGGAGTGGATTTACTGGAAATATTTGTATTTACTCCTAAGTTTTTGATTAATGCATCTTCTAATGTGTTCCTGGAGGAATGCAGTTTACATTCAGCTGCATGAGGGACACAGATTTTCTGCTTCTCTGTCTCAGGTTCACCTCGCTGTGATGTGCCTGGCACAGTTAGATTCTTATTGTTTGTGAGAGTCAGGTTTTTTTTTTTTACTTACTAAATTTAATTTTTATAAATTTATTTTATAAATNGCCAGGCTCTGGTACTGCCCAAGCTGCATCCTTTAAAGGCATTTTAATAAATATTTACTTTATTCTTTTATTTATAAATTTATTTATATTTATTAAAGTCAGATATTTATTTACCAGCCTCTACAAACCAAATCTAGTCTACAGATCACTCTGGGATCTCATCCTGCATACAACTCTACAAATGACCCTAAGCAATGCTTGTGTGTGTCTGAAACAGGGGTTAAAGAAAGAGCAAAATTAGAAATATGCTTGAGACTCTGGAGAAGCAGGAGAATCCTAGCATCGCTTTCCTAATGATATTTCTTTTTTTGACTCACATTGACTTTAATGAAATACTGCTTATCTTTCAGTCTGCAGTCTCTCACCTATCTTAGAAATACTGTTGGTATAGTAATTCTATTCTCATGTGATTTTAAATACATTATCTAAAAATTTTAACAGAACCATTTCTAATCCTGTGCAGTTGNCGTTTTTTTCTAATCCTGTGCAGTTGAGAAATTAAAGTCCCCAACCAATTCACTTTCCATATATTTCTTACAATTTTTTAAATTTTTTTTTTTACTTACCAGCTGTAAAGACCAGGAAAAAAAATGTTTTTTCCTCGATTTGACAACTCTTAATGCTGTTCGTTTTCTTAAAAGATGTTTTTTGAAAATCTAATAGTTTGCTTTTCTGTTGTGATGTAATCAAGTGCTTGAAGTCTGGCATTAGCAAAAAATAATCGTTTTTTCCTGAAGTTGTGTTCAATTTTTAATATTGCATGACTTCTACTACTACTATTAGTACTACTGATAGTAATAATTTTAGAGAGTTAAGTCTGCTTTTAGCAGTTATGAATTACATCAGTTGTATTTTATCACTTGTGAAAAACGTGAGCTGTATTCGTTTCCCCCACAAACAGATGAGAGGGTGAAATATGCATTCATTTTTCTTTCCTACTGAAAGGCATTCTCCCATGTACTAGACATGTAGTACACTGCATTGTTATGGAAGCATGTAATTTCTCAAATCTCTGATGGCTCCTGGGGGGAATGGGTGCATCACCTGAAGGGAACACAGCACTTGCCACGAGCCACGTGGCTACCTGGGAACAGCCCCAGGTGAGCTGCTCCCACTCTGCTAAACTCAGCCTGAAGGCACCAAAGGTGGTTTCCAGCTCTGTTGGGTGATGTCTCTCTGTGGCTGTTTGCACCATGGAGCTCACAGTGTGCGTGTGCTGGGGTTTGTGTCATGCTTAAGAAACAGCCCTTGAACTCAGATACCTAATGCAGGCCTTCAGGATGAAAACTAGCTGTGTAATGGAAACATCAAGATTGCCTTTTGTAGCAGGCTGATCTGCATCTTACTCTTAGGGTGATCAGAGGAGCTGCCTTGGGACATCCAAGCTGCCAGGGGTCCAGGGAGTATTGTGCAAGTGCGGACATGGCTTTCACAGCAGGCTGGGAGTCACAGAACCACAGAATAAGCTGTGTGGGAAGGGACCCATCAGGGTCATCAATTCCTGGCCCTGAATGGCACCATCTGCAAGAAACACACCATGTGCCTGACAGCAGTGTCCAAATGCTTCTGGAGCTCTGTCAGGCTGTTTCTGTGACCGCTTCCCTGAGAAGCCTGTCCCAGTGCCCAGCCATCCTCTGGGTGAAGAACCTTTACCTAATAATCCTCCTAAACCTCCCAGACATAACTTNATGCTCTAATATTTTAATGTATTTTTTGTATTGTGGCACCCAGAACTGCCCCCAGCACTGGAGGTGAGGCTGCCCCAGCTCAGAGCAGAGCAGGACAATCCCCTCCCTTGCCTGCCTGGCCTTGCTGTGCCTGATGTCCCCCAGGACAGGGTTGGTGGGCTACCAGGAGTATGAATTGTGGTTGGCCCACTCTAACATCAGGCTGTGATGCCAAAAAACTGCTGTTCCTGGCCGGCACTGAGGAGCACCAAGGCAGCAATTCACAAAGATAACACTCAAATATGTGCATAGGGGAAGCTGATGAACTACAGCACAGTCTGATGACCTTTCCTGCAGTCTTTTACCAGGTCAGCAATTTCTAGATGTGTATTTTGTTTGAGGCCTACACCATTTGGCAGCCTTTATTTCTGCTTAATTAGCTTCATGATTTAAAACTATTTCTAGCCCCCTAATGAACTGGGAAAATACCAGCAGTTGTTAGCATCTGGCTGGGGTTTTAACAGCAGCCATGTGCACTTAGCAGAACAGCAATAAAGGAGTGAGAAGAAAAGTGTGGCAGTACTGCCAGGGGTCAGGACATGTGAGGGCTATCCTCAGCTCTGTTAATGATCACCATGAGCACAGAACAGAATTTCAGCTAAACAGCCTTGTTAAGTGACAGTGACAACAAAGGCTATGACAGAAGGCCCTGCACCCTGTGAGAGGATTTGAGCTAAGATGCTGGATGTGGACCAGAGCAGCTGAGGTTGTGTTCCCATCATATTTTCAACAATTCTCTAGCCCTGACAACATTTTTGAGGGAAAATCTGTCAAAACCCTTAGGCAATGAGTTGCCCAGCAGTATTATGCAGCCCTGTGGAGTTTCACTGGGAGGTGGACATGACTGCTACTGCGTGGTAGTAAATTTACTTGTTCTGGTTGTGCCTGTGCCTTACAGCTTAGCCCTGTGAACATGTTTTTCTCATCACCACTTTAATGCTTTCCCAGACAAAGCGACTGAGACTGTGTCCTGATTTCCCTGTGATCTGGAGAAGCTGTCTGCCAGTCTTTAGTAGTATGTGACCATACAGGTGACAGTCTCTCCCAGCTTCAGTCTGTTCCCTTGGATATTCATCCTTCATATAGCGATTCTCAGTTATTTCTGTGATGCAGATTTTCATGGAATTATTTTGTCCCTGTCTCAAACCCCAGATCACAAGTCTGTTCTATCTCTCATGAAGATTTTTGGCACCAGTCTGTCAAAAGATATAATCCTTATAATTAAGACAGGTATATTGAAATGTAGTCTGTAACACTTAATGCTCCATTTTAGCCAGTCTGCAATTTAACAAAACTGAATACGGAGCACAGTCTCAGCATGTCTACTTTTTGTAGCCGACATTCCTGTATAGATTATATATTTTGAAGTTTAGAGGTAATGGCAAACAGTTACAATATTGGTGAACTTGTGCTGCAGTGATGACTACTTCAGGAAAAAAAGCACTGTGTATGAAAGAAACTATATGTAGTCTAGTGAAAATGCTGTTCAGATGCATAAAAGACTTGGGTAGCTGAGGAATCTGTAGGAAGGCTGATGACAGGGGCTAAGAGCATTCTCTTAGATCATTCTAGCTCTTTAGGAAGCCCACACCATCTCTGCTCTGGAGAAATAATTTTTTCCCATATCACAAGCATGAATTCTTTTGTCAGAGTCAGATTACTCTTGGATGTGTGTGATAAAAGGTAAAAGTTACGTTGCTGTCTGTCAGTGCCCCTTTGAGGCCAATATGAAGTACATGTGACTCTGGATTTAGGTTTTTCAATCCATAAATGATCTTCACGTGTCCTTTTAACCCATATTTGTAGGACATTTTGGTGCCTTTGAACAAAATTGTCTCAGGAGATCTGTGCACACTTCCTTTTTCTGTCTCAGGTGCTAATTATATTATGTGGAGCCTCCTCCCTGGATGCTTTATTTTTGGGGGTAGATGGATTTCTTATGGCTTTTTTTAATCAGGTTGATATGCACGTGATACAGTGACATTTACTTTACTGTGGGTTCTTTTTTTTCAAATGGTCTGAAAAACCTCTCTGCAGCCACTAAATAATACCCTGGTGTGGTTTTGTTATGAAAATGGTGCTTAAAGAAAACAGACATAGCAAAGAATAACTGCATCACTGTGGGAATTCAAATGTGTCTCTTCTGGGTAAGCTTTCACAGTTCAAGCCAGGGTTTCTTAGGTCTCTTTCCTTGAATGATTTTTCTGGGATTTGACATCAGCAGAGCCCCTTGCTAAGCCAAGGAAAGTACCATAAGAAATCAAATCAATGTGTAGGGTTTTTAACATACAAGCTTACTTCAATAACAGACGTGAAAATTGAGAACTTATCAGTCCTTTTGATTTCCTGACAGTGTGATTGGGGATGTACCTCTCACCCACAAGAATGGAAGGTCTCTCAGGTAAGGGAGATGTAGCATTCTCTGCAAAAAGGAGGCTGCTTTTTCTGAGCACCTTCTCTTTCCAGCCATGGTTTGCTGTTCCTGGAGGATGACTACCCCCATCATCTCCAGGTATGACAGTGGCTGCTGCTGTTTTGGTGTGGGAATAACAGAGAATTTGCATTCTAATACCATAACTAAGACCCTAGTAATTTGCTTTTTCCTCACTGCAACCAGAAATACCCTTCCCTCACTTTGCCTGTCTTCCAGTCATCAGGGGTCTGTGAGTCTTGAGGAAAGAAAAGCTGACTTGAAACTGATAACCTCTTTCATTTGCCCACTTTGTATTGTAAATAACGATGCTAAAAGGATTGACAATTTTTTCATGCATTTGAGGATTTTTCTCCTCTTCTGCTGCCACAGTTTGTATCCTTCCCCATTTATTTATCTGGCTGGTTTGGAAACAGGCTTCTTTAATAATTGAGAAACCTTACCACCAGACAGAGGATCTATGTTTTATTTCTCCACCTTTAATTGACTGTGGATTTGTTTTTCCTTTTCCTGTCTTCTCCCACGCATAGTATTAAACTTTCTGACAGTTCTTGACGAAGATATCTAAAGTAAGCTGAACTTTAGGAATTTTGACTTTCAGTGAGGATAGTCTAATCAACCTTGACTGCAGTTTTAGCCAGTGTCCCTTCAAGTCAGTTGTGCTGTCTTTGTCTTTTCATTCATGGTGTTTACTTCTGTTTTTTGCAACGTGTTCGTCCTCTTCAGAATAGTGGCAACTGCCAACCAACTTGGCCAAGCTGGTTCTGGGAGAGACAGCAGCAATGGAGCAAATATCTCATGGAAGCAGTTTTCCACAACCATTTCTGATTAAGTGGGATAAACCACCTACAGCAAAAACTTTTCTTTCTGTGGTCTAAATATCTTCCCCAACTCCTTCTGGAGTTCTTCCTTTGGGAAATGATTCTTTGGCCTGTCTTTGGCCAAATGTGTACCCCAAATCTTTCCCCCACCTTTTTCCTATTTTTCTTCTAGAGAAAACTCTTGTAGGAAAAGGAAATCTACGACAGTACATGAAATGCCAGGCTCCTCAACTTTCTGTAATGCAACTTCTAAGTCAGTCTTTGAGAAAACTGAAAGAGTTTTAAAAATCTTCCTACAAGTTGTCAAAAATTGCTTTATCTTGAAGCAATATTTTTTGTGTGTTTGTATCATCTCTTACAAATCCAATATGTCTGGTTTTAAATTCCTGTTTCCCCACTCTGAGAATATTTCATCACTGTTGGAGCTTTGAACCACTCTGGGTTTTTTAGTTCACTTTAGTCTAACTAATTTGTGGCAGTCTGTAATCTCTCAAAGTCTAAAAGAGACCAGTTTCATTTCTGCATGGTATAGCAGCTTACTCCAGCTGAAGTTTGTCAGCCATCAAAAATACACACCCTCACAAATGTTACTTTTTGCTCTTTTATTTTTGCTTGCCTGACAGGGAAGTCACAGTAACAACTCTCCTTTCCTTAAAATTACGGACAGAAATGGGATTTTAAAACATAGTTAATATCTGTCCTGAAAGTGTTTTTCATCTGTTGGTGACCCTTCATGTATTGTTGATTCACATTCATAGCTCTTAAGTCTGGGGGACCATTGTCATTCTTGAATGTAACTTAATAATTCCTGTATTAGTCTCTGTAATTTATGGTGGGATGCAGAAATATTACTGTGGGTCAGCTTAAGCCTTTTTGTAACCAGCAGGTGAACTGATGTCCTTTTGTGATTTTATTCAAAATTGTAATGGACAGTGAGTCTTCCTCACTGAACAAAACTGTTGAAATGGTAACAGCTTTGATAGAAAGCTCAAGCATATATCATTGCTTGCAAAAAATGTTTCACCAGATACAGACTGGGGAAGGAGATGCTGGGAAGCAGTGCCAGGGAAAGGGACCTGGGGGTCCTGGTCAGTGGCAAGTTGACCATGAGCCAGCAGTGCCCTGGCAGCCAGGAGGGCCAGGCATGTCCTGGGGGACATCAGGCACAGCACGGCCAGCTGGGCAAGGGAGGGGATTGTCCTGCTCTGCTCTGAGCTGGGGCAGCCTCACCTCCAGTGCTGGGGGCAGTTCTGGGTGCCACAATATAAAAAAGATATTAAGATATTAGAGAGCATCCAAATGAGGGCAATGAGGATGGCGAAGACTCAGGAAGGGAGGCCGTNTGGGTATTAGAAAAAGACTCTTCACCCAGAGGATGGCTGGGCACTGGAACAGGCTCCCCAGGGGAGTGGTTACAGCACCAAGACTAACAGAGTTCCTGAAGCATTTGGTCACTGCTCTCAGACACATGGTGTGACTCTTGGGGTGCCCTGTGCAGGGCCAGGAATTGGACTTGATAATCCTGATGGTCCCTTCAAACTCAGCAGATTCTGTGATCATGCTTTTTGTCTTGCCATGAAAAAAGCAATTATATCAGCAGACCAGTGGACAGAAGAGAAGCAAGAAGTCAAGCAAAGTAAGCATTAAATGAAAATCCTGAGGGATGAAAGGGAACTTACAAAGAAAGGGAGTTGAGTTCATTGTTAGCTAGATGGAAGTTGAGCACAGTGAGCAAATAAGCTATCTCCTGCTGTGTTCAGGGAAATAGATTTTCTAGTAGACTCACTGTAAATAACAAGAGATGTGCATTCTCTATATCAACTTCTTTTTTAGAATAAAATGACATTTTGACCCTGAGTTTCTGCTAACTTCTTGGGTGAGAAGGGAGTAATAATATTTATGCCTAAACATTCTGGTCCTGATTTTAAATGTATTTACTACTGGAAAATCTGACATCTTCTGATAAATTGTTCAATTCATTACATATCCCCACTGTTCAAAAATATGCACTGTAGTTATAGAATTTCAAAGGAAATTGAGAATGGCCTGAGGGAACAACTGATGAGAAATCTGTAGTTATCTGCATTTAAAAACAAATGAATCTTTGGAAGCCCTTTTTGGCTACTGTTTGCCTTTCATGCTTGTATCTTTTTTTTCTTTTTTTTTGCAGGTTGTAACTTTTTTTCTTGGAAAACCTCCTCTCTTTATTTGACAGGCTGCCACTCACACACCTTCCCCCAAAAAGTAAACCACTGACACTTTCTTCTTCATTCTTATTTGCAGCCAAAAACGTTTGGATTAAGCTTTTGACAGTAGTCAAGAAATTTTGAAGACGGTAGACACCTTCCGTGAAAGCAGTTATTTCTGTAATCCTGTTTATTTCTGTCTGAGCCTTGCTGAATAGTATCAGAATTGATTCTCATCACTGCCAAAATCTGAATTCTGGAGGTGTCACTAAGTAGATTTCTGATTGGAGTTTTATTTCCATGCTATTTGATTTCTGAAGTCATTCCAAACACATTAAGATGGGAAAGAACAAGTCGAGAGATATAAACAGAGTAAGGAGAGCAAAACTGACAGAGAAAGGAACAATAGGAAAATATTCTTTCTGTAAAATAGTAAAAACAGAGTGGATCTGTTTATCTACAGAAGATAGATGGACGTTGGTTAGTGGTTATTAAAAGACTACTCCCATATCTTTTTTTATAATAATCTTTTTTTTTCTATTATTTTTTAATTCTTTTAATCCCCTTTATGTCTTATTTACTTACTTTTCAGTCCCTGTCCCTCATTTTTTGGGAATGTAGTTTTAGACACAACTCTGCTGACTTTCAGACTCAGCTTTTTGACAAGTTTTTCAAAGCCAAACATATATTTATAGTGACTAAGACAATGCTGCTGTGTGAGGTGTTCTAGCTTGTAAATTACAAGTGCAGTTCATGCCTGTACTTTCCATACTCACATTTGTGGTAATAAATGAGTATTAGTTGATTTGGGCTAGTAATTTATCTATTGATGTTCCATTCTCTACAGAATTGAAGTTAGAAATAACTGCCCCAAATTTTCACCTTGGCTAGTGGAGTCTCTCATTGTCAATGAGAAGCTGAAATGTTCCATCAGGACTTTGTTAGATCTTTATGACAGGACGTGCTGTTATGGTTTAACCTCAGACAACTAAGCCCTATGCAACCACTAGCTCACTCTCCTCTCAGTGGGATGGTGGGGAGAATTGGAAAAGTAAAAGTGAGAAAAACTTGTGGGCAAATGCTAGCCCTTCTTCCCCTATGCTCTAGGCTGAACATGATACCATAGGGGCAGGGAATGTGCCTTGGATCAGTTGGGATCAGCTGTCCTGGCCTGTGCCCCCCCAGCCTCATTGCTGGTGGGATGGGGTGAGAAGCTGAAGAGCCCTTGACTCAGCCCCAACCAAAACAGCAGCGTGTCATGAACATTATTCTCATCCTAAGTCCAAAACAGCACTATACTGGGAAGTAAATTTACTCTATCCCCAGCTGAAACCTGGATATGTGCTAATGCCTTTAAGTGGAGTGGAAGTAGTTCACACATTTTCTAGGCCACTCTCACATCAGTGAGAAAACCAGGGGTTTATTTCACTCGTTGTTTCCCCCTCTCAGGTCACCGTGTGTTTCTCGCTCATTTTGTCTCTTCCTTGGGCTCTCTGCCATCTCCAGTCTGTTCCAGAAGCTCTGTGTTATCATGTCATCATGGTTGCTAAACTTTTCTTCTCAGCCATCTGGGAGATAGGAGTTCTTTTGCTGAGTATCTAAACAAAACAGTCTCCTCCTTCTGCTGTCCCAACACTGACATCTGAAGTGAAATACTTCATTGGTTTATCTTGGGCCTGATCCTCCAGACTAATTTTAGTTAAGAATTTGGCCAATGCACTGCATTTTGTGTGATGATTTTCTTTATTAGGAAAAAAAAAAAAAAAAGAAAGGGGAGAGCAAACTCTTTCCAAGGGTGGTATGATAGATTACTTGGTTTTTTTCCAGTGAGACCATGGTTGCAGTACTGTGCTTAACCTTTTCCCTGCAGTATGACAAAGTCTTAGGTAAATCAGAGGAGGTCCAGAATGCAGCAATAGGAATGACAAGAGATTTAGAAGTGACCTATGAAGAAAATGAGGAGCTTTCCTCTTTTTTTGCCCCTTTCCTATCCAAAAAAGAGAAGATGGTCTACACTTACGGCCTCCAGTATAACAAAGTCTGTCATAAAATGGTCAGCAATTACTTGTTCTGCGGGTTTGTGATCACAGGGGAAAAAAAACCCAGTGAGTTTGTGACAGAGATTAGCTCCTGTATTAGAAAAACTGTATTTATAAGGTAGCAAAGGGGTGAATCAGACTGACTAGGAAGATTGTGAACTTGCCTCAGGAAGAATCAGTGTAAGACAGTGTTGTCACATATGCTCTAGGAACTGTTTTGCCTGCTTTGTGTCAGGGATCCTCTTCCATCTCTGCAGTTCTCTGGGGAGAAGAGTGATTATGCTGAAGGCAGCACACCCATGGTTGCCATCAGCCTGTTCTTTGATCTGCAGGCAATTCCTCTCCTGGCTGAAGTTGACAGCAATGCTGACAAGTTGCCATGAGCTCAGAATGGCCTCATTTTCCACACCAACATTCACAAGCTGCTGCTACCTCCTGCCTGAAGTATCCCCTTATATTCTGTGCTCATCAAGGGGTGCTGGGTTACTGCTAAGCAGACAAAAATTGCTGATAGAGCAAAGACCACACTTGATTTTGGTCCTCCTTTGGTAGTTAGCAGTCATCATCATTACCACAAGACCGGGTGTCAACATGTAGCTCAGTCAATGAGGCACACTGAGATATGTTCTGGCCCAGGTTCAGGTAGGAGAAATGCTACCTTGGTCCCAGAGCCAACCATTAGGACAGAAGGACAATGGTGGCATTCAGGCTGTCTGACACTGTGTTCTTGTGTTTTTTTTCTTTCTAATTTTTTTTCCTGTCTCTGGTTGAAGGACAGAAGGATAGTATTGCAGAAATATTTTCATTGGAAAAAGGGCTGAATTGAATACCCTTTTGTGGTTGTTGTTGTTTGTTAGTGTTTTGTTTTGGTTGTGGGTTTTTTTGTAATAAGCAGTGAGTGTTCAGGAATTCATGCCCCACTGCTGTAAATATTAGCTCTCCAGTAACTGAACATTGGCCCTCTACTCTGTAACACTGCTTTGCTTAGGAATGGCACTGTTTGGATCCTGTCCCCCCTTGTTTTGCTACTACTGAAACTGTGCTTCTAATGAAAGCAAGATTTTGTTATCTGCAAGCCTGAGGTGCTAATGTTTTACTTCTTTGTTTTTCTCAGGAAGGGATGAATGTGCATGTTTTAGTTCCTAGCATTTATTACAAATTCTGTATCTGTACTTTTTTCTGCTTCTCTGCTACTTATTTGGGCAGGATTGCTTACCCTCAATATACTCCACCCTCCAGAATGGGAAAGTGTAGGAGATAAACCATCACCTTACCTAGGGAATCTTTCAGATCAAGAGTCAGCCTACTGGTGACCTACTCAGTGTCTGCTTTACTATGCATGTGATGGATCATACATTCCTGGCTGGCTTACAGATGGACTGATCCATTTGCCTTATCTGTGGCATGAGTGAGAGCTTCCTGCCTTTGACTCTCTCAAAAAACCCTCCCTGTCACATCATTCAGGGAAGCATTTTTCATTGGGGAAGCAGTGAAAACACGTGCCCTGCTTGAAGCACGTGCTGCCCATACAGCATGACTTCCAGGACTGATGGCACGAGGAGACAGTCCCAGCTCTGCTCCCCATGTCAAAAATACAGACAGCAGAGGGAGACAAAGGGAGGGAGAAAGTAAGGCCAACAGCTAGGAAAAGTGAACTAGGAGAGTGAAACTGGGAAGTGTTGTAAATGTCTGTGGGAAGGGGAAAGTGGCAGAGATGCTTGAAAGAGGAAAAGAGCTAAGAGAAGAACATGGGTGAAAGCCAGTGAGATAAGGGGTAAAAAAACCCAAGGACTGGCTGACACCTAGCAGCGGGATACATGGTATGCTCCCAGCTAAATTTATATAATAATTTATTATTTAAATCCTGCGTTGCTGTTTTCCCTATCCTGATATTTTCTTGGTATAAACTCAAATTTTAGGACTCTTCTTCAGGAAAAAGTTAAATAGAAAACCATTAATTAAGAGATGTTCTTAGAAGGGAAAAACTGTCAGTGTTTCAAAGCTTCTTTCACAAGTGAAAATATTTAGAAGGAAGTATATTTTTCATCTGTCATTTAGATGCCTTGTTCACCTTATGCTACTTCCTTGAAAGTGGATCTCCTGCCAACCATTCATCACCTGCTTCCCTAGCATTCTTTCCAGCATTTCTAAGCTTTGGCATTTTTCCATTTCTGTACTCTCATTTTAAAAAGTTACTTCTGTTGTTACATATCCAGAATAGTAATCTTTCTGATACCAAATAGCAATATATTTTCAGGAATGTCTGTTTAACTGCTTAAAAAGCAACATTTCATGTTTCACTATTGCTTTAAAAAATGTTTTGTTAGCAGGTCTTCATAGTTATTATTTTTGGATCATCCTAGAACACAATATTTCTTTTGGTGTTTGTCTTTTTCTTTGATGATTATTTGAGTAGTTGTAGAGTCTGCAAAACCCACATTAAAAACTGTAACTAATGAAATGTAGAAAAGAAGGACTCTGAGGGTAAAAAGCAGAGCAGGTGAGCTGAGAGGCCAAGAAACTGGGTGGTTTGGCAAAGTAGCCTGACGGCTGGAATTTTCAAGACAAATTAGGAGGAATTGTGGGATCTAGACATGCAGTCTGCACTAAATATCTTTGTCTCCTGTTCTCCCACCCTACAGATGAGTAATCTCCAGTGATGTCAGTGGGCGTTATCCTCATGTCCTGAGGGTAATAGATTGGGCCCCTGTAGTGTAAGTAATGCCTCATTTTCTCTTAAGCTGCAAAATCATCTGAGTTTCCCTTAAATGTTCCACAAGGGAGCTGAGAGGGAGGAAGAAAGGTTTAATATTCCTTTCTAGTTGCATCACTTGCATGTTTCACAGTCGAGCTGTAGAGTACAAACACAGATTTGGAATTGTTTAAATGACGAGAGTTATTGCTTAGTGTCTCAAATATTTTGGCTGTTTAGATACTCAGTCAAGCCGCAGTTCTTCCCCCCAACAAACGCACTCATGGGAGAGCAAATGGTAAAGAACACGAACAGCCTGAAGTTGAGTAACCGTGCTTTTGGCAGGGAGGTGCCAGCTGTCATTGGAAACAAGTCCAGAACTTGTTGTGAGGATCTTTCTAAGGAGAATGGATCTTCAAAAAGGTTATAAAAGGAATGCAGCAATTCAGCAGTGTTTACTACTGATGTTTATGCCACTTTATATTTGAAAAATGTTTGCTCACAAACTAGTTCTGACAATGAAGATCCTTATTCTATACAAAGATACACATACACAATTTGGTGGGGAAAAAAGGTGTCCTGATTCTTTAGGCTCATGAGTCTTGAGTAAATTTAATTTTTAAGAAAAAGAAAAAAAACCACAAAGTGTGTGCTCAGAGAACATGAAAGCTTTAAGGTGTGAAATTTTTATGAATTATGAAAATGGGCACTGTGCTGTGAGAAACATCCAAGGAAATGCTGTAGCTTTCTAGAGGAGGTCTAGCACTGAGCTAGATGCTTTTCAGATGTTTAAGGGTCCATTCTTCATGTAAATGTTTAGGTTGACTTAAAAAGGAAGAAAGGAGAGTCTGGGAAGGATGGGAAGAAATGACTAGAACAAACGTTAACTTTGCAGACCCTAAGTGGAAGCAACAGAGAGAGAGAGAGGGTAATTTCAGACCTGACTCTTCCAGGAGCCGAAGCTCTGCCCAGTGCTAGACAGAAGTGGCTGAACATCAGCAGTGTGACATGCCACATAAAAATGAAATTGGGGAGGGCCCAGAGCAGCCCACTGCTCCCTCTTTTTCATTGAATGATCTTATCTGTCCTGCAGTTTTGGCTTTAGTTTAGCAGAGCTCACTCTAAGAGTATTTCTCTTTGATGTGAGTAAAGCAGATCCATAGTCCATGCATACTGAAGTTTAATAAAATATATCCATAAAATATATTCATAACTGCCTTTCCAGCATTGCTGCAGCCATTCAGTTTTAATTTGTGGGTAGGAATGATTTACATGCAAAGAACAACTACTTCAAAGCATGTGAAGATAAGGGACTTATGTAAAAATTAAGCGGCCTACAGTCTGCAGGATAACTGCAGTAGCTCTTGCATCCCAGTCAGAAACCTCAGAGAAGTACCAGACTGAGAGAACACTCCAACTGGAACAGCACAAAACAGATCTTTAATGAAAGCAATTGAAATAACACTAAATAAACTCTTTTAATGGAGTTCCAAAGAGATGTGTAAAAGCTGCTAGTAAAGTCAATTGGAGGCCTGTCACTGTGCCTCAAACATCCCTTCACAGCCCTCCTGCTGGCAGCAGTTCAAGTCTCTTTACAGCACATTAGAGGTAAGTGCAGCAGTATTATACCAGACCCTTTGAAAAACTAATAAAAATATTCTCCCTGCGAGAGAAACCCACTGCTGCTAGGAGAGGAATTGCGTGCCCTTTGGTCTGGGAGTCATTTGTTTCTTCAGCTGGGATAAAGAAGAGTCTTTAATAATTTGCAAAGCTATTGTTAATAGTTGTATTCCCTGGGCTAGTCTCCTAATAGCAAGAGACATCCATTAAAATGTGCTGCTCAAAATCAGGCCCTAACAATACAGTCCAGGGGCCCCAAAGTCCTTTTTCGGTCTGTGGCCTGCACCGGGTAGGTTAAACTGCAGCGTATGCCGAGTAGCGCTAACCTGCTGTGAGACCACGCTCAGACGTGCTCAAGCAGAAAACTTTATTGCTTGGCCAATGGTCTCCTGCTGTGTGAGGATGTGAACATGGGTGAAGGGTATGAGGTGAAGTTCTGGTCCTTTGTTTTGTCTGTACCTGACCTGTGCCACAGGGAGGCTTCTGTGGGAGTGCAGCGCAGTGAGATGCAGGGAGCAGTGCCTTTCCCCTGTGGTGATGGCTCACCTGGGAGAGCACAGTTTCTGCAGCATCTCTAATGGGTGGCCACCTTAAAAATTAACAGTATGTTGCCTCTGCTATGGAAACGGATGTTTTCCCTTGCCACATACCTGGACCTATAAAAAACCTTATCTAATAGGATTTTTTTGTCCAGGCCCATAAAACCAACATGGCAGCATTAAATCTTCTGTCTCCTGGGAGTGCTGGAAGCAGCTTCAGTGACTGCTGAGAAGATAACCCCACACTAGGCATGAATGCAAAAGCTGTTGAAGGTGCATCTGTGTTACTGATACTGTGTAGGTATTGCTACATTGAATGCAGGGTATGAGAAGATCCATGGTGTCAAATGAAAGATTTTGAACTAACAAATGGAGTTTGAACAGAGGAATAAGAACCCAATTTGCACAATATTTTAAACAAAAGAGTCTGAAAAAAGTGTTTGTTTTAATTTTATCATCTCTATTGTTACCTTTCATTTTCATACTTCTATTCTGACATGTGATCACGCAAGTTATTTTTAACTATCATGAAAAGAATGTTGGATAATTTCATTAAAAAAAAAAAAAAAAAGAATGCACATTTTCTGCTAAATTATTTAATTCCTGTCAGGAAAACATTTTTTATATGCATGGAGTAGCTCAGATGGCAAGATTTCAGGTGGCACTTTTGACAGTCATTTGCAACAGGTACTTTACCAAAAAGTGAAAGAGGCTTGGAAAAAGTTTTCTTAAATAGGGGCCAAAGAAAACCTTTCTACCATAATCACTGCATTCTGTACAATTCATATATTTTATAAAGAAGTTGTTCAAGTTACTGTACAGAAGCATTTTAAAGAGTCATTTTTAAATCTCTCCTCGTGAACCTGTGCTCTGCTTAATACCATAAGTAGAGCTGCATAGCCTTAGCAGGAAGGAAGACATTAAACAAGCTAATATTAAGCTCCTCAAAGTTGAATTGATTTCAGCAGGAAAGAAATTTTAAGACACTAGACCTTAGACCAAGCTAAAAGCAAGGATAGTTGGATATATTATGAGACGTGGGGCCTGGGGAGAGGATGCTGGTTTGTAGTTGCTCTGTGTAACATCTGACCTGTGTCTGGTGGCAGAGGATTAGTGTTTGGGATTCCAGTAAAAAGGCTTATTTTTTAGCAAAGAAAAGAGAGACAATGTGGTGGCCAAAAGGATGGCAGGCGTTGGGTTGCCCAGAGCCCTGCATAGCCACAGAATAACTTTCTCACAGGCACTGGATTAGCAGGTTTGCACTGAGAAAAGTAAAATAATCAGTGTTTGTAGTAAACGCATTCATCTGGTGGCTGCTGCTGTTGTAGTTCCAAATTTGTATGCACACATGATTCTGTTTAGATCCAGACAGATGGAGAAAACTTTTAGCTGTCATTTTTGTTACATTTTAGACAATCAAAGTATCTCCCTGTGGCCTCTTCTGCTGCACCCAGCCCAGGATATGGATCACTAGTGGCACATAAAGATACATGCCTGCGCTGTGTGATTCTGTATCTTTGTTTTTACTATCTGCCATAACCAGTAACAAAGAGATTTGTGCAGATGACTATCAAGAGTCGCTGAAAAGACACTGAAGCCCCAAGCTCCTAGTAAACCTGGTATCTCTCCTAGCAGGCTGGCTGAATTTGAGCTGTGATCTGGTTTCCTCATCTCCAAGTGCACAACACATAAGCTGATTAATGGAGTGGATGGCATTGCCACAGCCTCCCAAGGCCTCCACATTTTACATACACAACAGCTCCCCTAGATAAAAACAGGGGGTAAGAAAAGACCAATAGACATCTGTTGTCTGTGTTTCATAATGCCTTGGGTGGGCAAATTGTGTTCCCTTCACCTTTGCAGTGGCATACAATTGTTCATTTGATTGTGTTATGATAAACTACGTCAGAGAAGAGAGGCATAAGACATCTGCACATTTGGAAAATGGGGAATTAAATCATGGGAGTAGTTTAAAGACCTCAATGCATGTACCTGCTGATGCTGTGTACAGCTTTTGGGCTGCATGTGGTGGCATCTGGATCTATAACTCATTGTGATCTTAAAAAGGGCAAGGGGATCTTAAAAACTAAATGTTTTAAAGAATGTATCCCATAGTAGTTACGGAACAGTTCAGAAAAGGCATCAGAAAGTGTTTTTGTCTATCTCTGCATTCGAGATGAAAGCAGGACAGTATTGAGCTAAAAATTGGCAAAGGGACTGGGAGAGAGCAGATTTGGGCGAGGCCTTGGATGTCATCCTTTGGCCTTTTGCTGCTGAGGTGTAGATCCTGCCATTGTGCTGCCTGGCACCTGGACATGACACGTGTGTGGCAGGTGGGTGCCAGCACGCTGTTACCCTGCCAGCGAGTGCTTGGTGCCTCTCCACTGCACCACTGCAAAAGCCCTGTGCTCTGGCAACCGTCCTTCCGTGCAAAATGCTTTTGAGCTTCTCAGAATAATTGGATGGGAGGATTACGTGTTTAAGATGAACTTGGATTTGTTCCATTTGAACTGCAAACACAGGGTTTAGTTAAATGTCCTATGCTGAAAAAGATCTATTACCTTGTTGCTATTGTACAAGCAAGTTCATACATGATAAAGACAAGAAAATTGAAGGAAAGCTTCGATTATTTGTAGGCTCAGGTGATAAATAAGTTGAATAATTGAAAAAAAAAATATTTGGAAAACTCAATCTTAAATGCACCCTTTGTATGCCTGTTCTTGGCAAAGTAGGTGTGAGAGTAGTTCTGCCTGCTGTACTTCTCTCTTCCCTTTGATTTTTTTCCAGCCTCCTTTTCCTTGCAGAATTTTTAAAGGATAAAGGCTGACCTCCTTCCTGCTTGTCTCTTTTGATGTTGATTTCCCTTATACCTTTGCTTTGGTCATTTCAAACTTGATCGCTCCTAAACAAGTGCCAAATGCCATGGAAACGAACTCAGCCCTCGTGTAATGGGTTTGACCATTAGTCTTCTGTCTTACTGACTTCTCAGCAGAAGGAATTGAGAACTTGAGCCATGGCTAAGCTCCAAAAGCAGAAAAGGACAAATATTGAGGGCATTTTTAAATGCTATTCTGCTGTCAACAAACACAATAAATAATAGGGGCAAAAGATCTTCTCTGACCTCAACTGAGGAGATACTGGAAATGCCAAGTTAGATGAGTCCTGCTTGCTGCTTTCAAAACATTTTTTTACCCTAAGGAAAGGGGTTTTATTCCTTCAGAGATGCTTTTTTTTTTTCTTTTCTGCTTACTATTATTTTATTCTGGGACAATATTGCTCATCCGATGTGCATGAGCAGCCACAACAGTTTTTATGGAATCCCACTGACTCTTTATTAACAACTGAGTAAATGCTCATTTTGGCCCTACAGCAGTACTGAATTAAATCCTCCAGAATAAAGTTTAAAAGATTATTTACTAGTGTACTGTAGGTAAAAAATATCTGTATGTAGCTCACACAGTTAAGCTGTAAGTGTCTGAAAGTTGATAAAAAATAATCATTAAAGAATGGAGAGGGGGTGATCAAATGGATGACCTGAGGTTTATAGTCCATTCTAAAGACTATAAGTGTTGAATGAGAACTTGCACTGTATTGTACATTATTAGTTTCTTAAACTTCTTAACAGAATTTTGATCAAGTTGATCAACGAAGACTTTTGGAAAAAAGAGACCTTTTGGATTGCAAGCTTGATCATGAATCCATCTTTCAGAGACCAAAGCTTTGTTCTTTGTCTCTGCATAACATCCCACACCTTTTTTCAGTTTCACCTGATATTTCTCCCCTTTTTTGTGTATTTCGTTTGTGGGTGTGTTCCAGGTGCTCTGATTTTGAGCCCCTGTCCTTGGTCTTTGTGAAGGAGCAAGAATTTAATTATCTTTTTAGGAGAAACATTATTTGAAGGCAGAAACATGTTCTGGTTCTGCAGGAGTCAAAAAAATCTTGCAGAAGGTGGATTCTGTCCATCCAGTTCAGAAGTGATTTTCTGTCTAAAAACTGATTTAGAAAAAACCAAAGATGATGTACTGAATTTTCATTAGAAGTAACACACATGTCTTTGTGTAGTTCAAATCAGTAGAGCAGTGGAGTAAGTTGTTGTTTAAAGAAACATCTCAAAGGAGAAGAAAGGCAAATGTGTTGCCTACTTTCACCACTGCTTGAATTCTGGGGCTTGTCCAACTAGGTGATTGTTGGATGTGTTCTCTAACTAGACATAAACGTGTGCTTGCTTAGTAGGTCACACAAATCTCTGTGATGCAACTCTTTTCTCTGGCTTAAAGTGGATTGATTGGCATCATTGCATGTTTAACACTGAAGATTAGAATGCAAAAGCCTTTTTTTGGATCATGTTAGGAGACTTCAGCCTCTCCCAGGCTCTTATTTCATCCTGCTAATGAAACTGTGGATTTTGAGGCCACTCTTCTAAATAGCATTCCCACATTCTAGAGTACTATCTGACCTAGTCTACAGCATGTGGCCCTTGTAGCCATCCTGCATTTTCATCAGGGCTCCACGATCACTAAATGTTGGCTCAACAGAGAGATTGGAAAGAAACTGTCCTTCTGTCTCTTTGTTGAACATCTTGATTCAAAAAGGATATAAAAACCTATGTATTTTATTGCCTGATATGGCTTTTCTGGAAATACTTTAATTTCTAGGGAAATGTCACTCAGGGTTAGAAAGCTCTAATTTTGATATACTAGCATTTTCCTCAGTTGTGAACTACATTTTGATGAAGTGGCTATTGTTTCCCTCTGTTTTAACAGAAAGGTAGCTGAGGATTTCTGCCAGGTATTATATAGTTAAAATCACTGTCCTGGCTTTTTGTCAACAAGATAAAAAGAATAAATATAGGAAATCATAAGTTTATACACCTAAGCAAATCCAATATTAAGCACAAGAACAACATATAATTAAATTGTTCTACTTTGTTCAAATGAATGCTGGTTAAAAATTTTGTATGATAGCAGCAAGTACATAAATGCAATGCGAAGAATTGCTTTTTGGACATTTTTCCTGGTTTGGGGCAAATTTGGGAAGAAACCTCCGTGTGGAGTCCCTCTAGAAAGCCAATCCAAACAGCCCCTCCCCCAGCTGGTTCAGGAAAGAAAAATTTCCTTGGAGGAAAGTGGAAAAAATTGTTTATTTAACA
>VYXF01006258.1:193637-302263 GCA_013397295.1 Polioptila caerulea | reverse complement strand
AGGCCCAGGGGGGCCACAGGTGTGAGCTCCTGGTGCCCTTTTAAGTTTTTAGTCCAGAGCAGGTTAAACAGTTCCAAGAAAAAGAAAGAAAAACCACATTTCGGAGAACTTCTCTGCCTCAGCTAGCCAAAAACTAACAAAAAGCAAAGGAGAGCTCTCTCACCGTCCGCACTGCAGACAGCACAGGCCGTGAGTGAAGGAAAACTGAAAACTCTGATCTTCATGTTTTGAAAACAATTGCCTCAGACATTCCACTGCTTCGCCTTCGCTCTCAGATCCAGTTTTAAAGGTACAAAACTTATTTCTGAACTAAACAGACAAATGGGGAGACAATTCAGCATCAACCCAGGACAACTTTACAGAGCATTCTTCTGTGGTGTCTTACTTCACACTTTTCAATGAATACTGCTTCAACATACAGGTGGGAAACAGAAAGATAGAGTTTATGACACTTCCTTTAAAGTAGGTCCTGAGAAGAGATACTTCCTTAAAAAATACCATGAGTACTTTCAGCTTCCACTAGGGACAGAAAGAGAAGCACTCTGCCCCTTCACACTTTGTCTGGTTTTGGATTATTTTGATGTACACCTTAGTGCTGTCATAACTCACTCTTTCAGACTCCTACCTCATTGCTGTTTGTACTGGGAAAAACTCTTGGCTATTTTCTTGTCCTAGACTTACTCTAGTGGAAATAGTGTGATGTGGGAAGATGAGAAGCAGAAACATCCTCTGCTTTCTGTATACTTGAGAGGAAAGAATAACATGTCTGGGAAGGTACAGAATGAAGAAATGCTACAGATCTGGCAAATAGTGTAAAAATTCACCATTTAAAAATGCATTTAAAGTAAGTTCTCTTGAATTTAGCATATAATCAGCTTACGGAGTTTTATGTTAGAAGGTGTTACTTAGCCAAGTAGAGAGCGAGATTAAAAAAATAAATAAAATTAGGCTCTTCTATAAAAAGTAGTAGCAATTGAGGTTTTATTGGGTAGACCAAAAACTTATAAGGGTCCTGACAAGTCTTTCTTTTCAGGGCATAAACTGAAAAGACAGGCTTTTCTTCATTGTGTATCGTAGGTTTTAGATTTAACCAGAGGCTTAGGAATTTGACCTAGTCCAAAGACCCAGGCCCTAAAGCACCAAAGATCAGTCTCACAAATGAGACCATGAACTGGTGGGCATAGTTGCTTGTTTAAATGTGATGTTCCCTGTTTTCCCCTAAGAAGCGGTTTTGTGGCAGAGGGCCATGGGATGGGTTGAAATTGTAGAAATTGGTAGTGGATCACTGAGAATTTCTGTCATTCAGTGTTTTAAAATTGACTGCAGCATTAACTGGCTCACTGATTGTTGATTGTTGGTGACCATCTGAATACCTACCATGCCAGCAGTAGTTACTGAGTGAATGAGCTGGGTGAAGATGATCTACTATAAACACAACATGAATCTAAACTCTATTTTGAATACCACTTTCTAGATTGCAGAAACTTCCATAGCCTGATCAAATTCTAGCCAGGCTAATTTCATTATTCCTTTCTGATGTTTTATTTTGTGAATGTGTACATATCAGTGAAAGCTGTGAAGTGGATCTGCTTTTGCCTTTTCTATAAGTTAATCTCACCAAGAACCAAAAAAAAGATAAACAAGCTAAGTCAGTGTAGAAATTAGAAAAACAATTTCCAAAGAACCTTCTTCCCTTACTTACCGTGATTTTGCAGCTGGCCTGAGCCCCCAGCATTTATTTTATTCAATACAGTGACTTTTTCTAGTTGCTTCAAATTATGCCAAGATTGTTCTGATGTGTAGGAAGGTCTTGGCAGTGCTACTAAGGCCTGTCTTCTTCTCTGCCGCTCCCAGGGGTTTCTCAGTATCCTCTATAACTGCAGGCTCCCAACTTGATGCTGCAGCTCTCCCCTTCCAAATCACCCTGCAATTTACAGTCTTCTCTCCTCTTCACGCACTCAGTTACTCACCAAGGAGGGAGTAATCCTATGTCCTTTCAGCACAATCTGCTGCTCTTAAGAGAGAAAAACACTCAAAGAGAGGGGGGAAAAAAACAACAAATTATACAGATAACAACTTTCATTAACATGTAGTAGATTCTTCATTTCTTTTTGTTTTTCTCTGAATCTCACTGTAGCATTGGTGGGTTTTGAGAACACATATGACTTCTAGGTTGTGAGACATAGAAAAGAGATGCCTGATCTGTGTGTTCTTGGCCAGGCTTGGGAGTGGAGACAGAAGAGGCGTAAAGAGCACAGGTCTTTGTCTTGTTAAGAAGCCAAGCTTGCTAGCTTGGTGCAGCACAGAAGTCATCACAAGTCATCCCAGGTAAACCAGTATGTCAGCATCACAATCAATGCTTAGGCAAACTGGTTCAGCACATTTTACTGAGCAGGAGGGTGCCTCTGTGCCACTGCCTTCTGTGGTCTGGATTAAAAACAAGAGTGCATGAATCTTAATCCAGGTTGCATATTCAGACATGTGAAAAGTGTTGTGTATAGTTCATTTTTACAGCGTTTATGAGGAAGACATGAATTCTTTTTGGTGTAGTAAACTAGGCTAGAAGTAAAAGTAATGGCTGGATCATGACCAATTTGAATTTTCCATGGTGTTTCCTGTATTAGCCAACATTTCATAACAAGACAACTTTAATTTAGAGGGACCAATGTTCACTTAGCATATTGCTGTATGTGTTGACTCTAAGATTTATGGGGAGCTTAAAGTGGTCTCTAGAAAAAGTCACACATTAACTACCTGATAGTAAAAATGAAAATTTTCCTTGGGAGCATGTTCAGGCCAGCAAAGCTCTCTTTAAATGCATTTATATTGGCATTCCTTTATTTGAGAAGAACAGAAACACGCAACTGGTGAAGTAATGGAGATGAACTCTTTGGAAACTTTGTGTGACCTGGGGCACACATGAACATGATTTTATGGCCAAATGGTACCTTCAGCAGAGTCCTATGCCAAAGAATATTTTGGCAATGCCATGCCAAATAAATGCAAACTAAGTTTAGATTCATTATGGATAGAAACAAATGGGACAATCTTTGTGCGTTTGCCTGTAGGACAGAAATTCTGATTTCACTCCCTCATCACCTCATCTTCATCACTTCTTCAAAGTTAATTTGGAGTTGCTGGATAAAAGATGATCCATTCTTTAATTACACATCTAGCTTGCAATAGCTTTGTGCTTATTAAGAACTAGAGGATTACATCTAAATATGAGCCTGGCTGGTGCACACCTTTCCTTTGTTTCTCTTTGTAAGCAGAGGTGAGCTTGCAGGGTGATGTGAGAAGTTCCAAGATAATGTGCTTGTCTCCTTCAGTGTTCTTCCACCCACTCCTAGAAGGATTGAATTAATGAGAGTTTGAAGAATTGCTTAACTGAATACTTAAATCTGAATGTCAGGGTCCTTAAGGTATGACAATCATGTCAACTACTCTTACTAACACAGAGCCATGATCCTGGTAGGCAGGGGAGAAAAGCTTGGAAAGGTGTTGAGGTACAGCTAAAAGTCACCTCCTCAGACTGCAGGCATAATCTGCTGCAAATGTGTGAAAAAGCAAACATAAATCATTCCTGTTGTTCTTGTCTCAGAGAAACGTGAGTGCAGTACAAAAGACAAAGCACATGCTCGTAACTGAATGCTTTATAGTACATATACTCTTATCTAATATACCCACAGTATTCTGTAGGTAACACTACACAGATTTCTATATAGTGTTTTGTGAGAAACCTGAATCTTTAGAGAACTGCTATGATTTTACTCTGATGTGTTGCAGTAAATGAAAAGAGAAATATGATTTATGTCATGGTAATACTAATTTTGTTGTTGTTCACTTGAAGAACTATTCATTATACAGCTCTGTGGACATGTACAAAATGAAACAAACCCATCTGCAAATTCACAGCAAATTTGAATCAAATTAGATGAAGGATTTAAATTTTATGAAAGTTTGATAATGACATCATTTATTTCAGTGTTTCCCTAACTTTCTATTTGGCTCATTATAACTATGGAATGACTTGTCCTAGAAATTTAAATTTATTTAGTCTGTTGGTTTTGGCAAAGACTGATGTCTTGACTAGTTGCAGAGGCCTTGTTGGCAGAATTAATTAGCAGTAATAGCATTAATAACATGGTTTCTTGAATACCTCAAGGGCTTCACAGTGCTGATGAATTCCACATGGTCCTGAAACAGAATTAAACAGGGGAGCAAATAAAAAGGGGGTATACAGCCTCATTCTTGCTTCCCATTGACATACACTTTTAAAAGCCAAAATCATAAACTATGTTTTCTGGAGCATAGCTCATTGGGAAATTTATGCTGACAAAATAGTTTTAGTACATTGAAGGTGGCTTCAGTGTCTGGGCTATTTAGTTGTGATGAATGGATGAACTGAGGATTAGTGTTACAGGAGCAGAGTCAAGGATGTGGAAACAACCTTAATCATGTCTTTTCTTGACTCATAGTATTTGAGTTCATGAGTAAGTGTGCAGATGAATGTTCATTTATAAGATTGCTACATTTTTCTAAATATTTTCCCTTGAACAGTATTTAAATTGACTGACAATTTTAGTAGCTTTTTTCTCTGCATTTATTCACATGCTGGTGAAACAAAATGTATTAGCTCTTTGGATGCAATTCAGTCCCACTCTGTAACCCAGGGCATGCCCACTTGCTTTTCTGTACATCCATTTGTTCCCTTTCTCACTTGCTTTATGATTTGATTATGAGGATTTATTCACCCACACCTAGACATCTCTTCAACACCCTGAAAGCCAGGGCACTGTAGCAAAGCAGATCAATGCAGCATTTTATATATATTTTGTGAAGTATTTCTGGGACAGGGCTTTAAGCTAATGCAATGCTATGAAGCCCTTAACAAGGAGAAAGACTTGTTTGTGGTGCCAGGAAATTCAGATAGTAAGCCTCAAGTGTGACATGAGCAATTAGATGCTGCACAAAAAAGTAGGGTGTCTCTGGTTTAGAGAAGGATTATTAGGGGTCTGCACAAGGTGCCAGTAGAGTTGTATAGATTTGGAACATCCAAGAAGAGTTTTGAAAGGAAAAACCATGAACTAATCTGATGGTATTGCTAAAGACTGGGATGTGTGCTCAGTATGCAGGTAAAGTCTCTCAATTAGAAAGCTCATAGTAGAGGATAACTGCTGCACAATGTCTGGTATAAGGAAGCAATGAAATATTTATAAATTATAGTCAGAGATGGAAATAATGGAATTCTGGTCACAGGACCATTAGACCCTACAATATGCTGTTTGATTGTGGTCATGCATGGCTGATCCAGAGTTGACTCCAGCTGTATGTCTGGGTGAGCTGAGATTGCTTCCTAAAGGCAACAGGACTGGAAAAAGGCTCTGGAGCAGCCAGTTATGGTGTGTGGATCAGCTGTACCCCGACGTGGTGTTATGGGTTAGTGGAAAGGTCAAAGAAAGGCTCTGGGAGATGCAGTGAGTGATAAGGATTGGAAGAACATGTCTAATACACATGTTTTTGAAGTACCATCCAGGTTTGAGTAAGTGTGAGAGAAATAATAGTCTCCTGATGTGCTTCAATATGTGTTTTGCATTAGAGGAAGAAGAATTACTGCTTTCCTGCAAGTGTCTGACCAGCTCAGATGTTAACTAGCCTGTGGGCTAGAATGGATAATATTTAAGTTCCAAAAAGGGAGTTCCTAAGTTTAATGAGCTCCAGAGCTGCACTTGTTCAAAATCAGATCTGGAATAGAAATTCTTAAATTTCACATGAACAAATATTTTGATTTTTCTGATGCTAATTGAGACATTTCAGACACAAGTTTCTGAAGAACTGCACACAACGTATAATCTGATATGTGCTCAATAACATTTTGCAAATGTGGGCTTTGCATCTTATTCTTATTTTGAGCCCAAATGTAAAACCTAAAATTCCAAGTGTATAATAACTCACCTTAGCAACAAACTGTCTTTTAATTATGAGATATGGTGCTGTCCTGATGAAGCATGGAAAAAGAATTTCATAGAAGGCCTCCAAAATACAATGTTGTGGCCTGTGGTTCACTAAGCTACCAGCTATGCACAGTAGGAGGAAATTAATAGTCTTCTTTACGAAAAGAACTCAAGTTTGTTTATACTATTTATTGGTGCTTTGTGGGGATGCATGTTTATTATCTGGCACTGGTCCTAGCTCTTGCTCAACCCACTCTGCTGATGGTGTTTTTCCTACCTGCCCGTGCAGTGAACTCAGTGCTAGAGTCAGTCAGTAAAACTGTTTCTACCTCGTGCACCATCCCGAGAATCAAAAGCGAGGGCTTCTGGCAAAGCAACGTGTCATCAGCTAGGAGAGTGATATACAAAATACCTCCACAGCACAAAGCCTGTAACTGTCTGACCATCTCTGCACGAGCATCACAGAAAGAGTATTGCAGGAAAGCAATGAGGCAGAGAGTGACCTTCTTACACCAGCTGAGAGCTGAGCCCACAGGCTTTTCTTTGTCATAACACTGTCAGCCACACAGTTCAGTGCCTTTCATCATGATTGATTAATCAGGTTCTAACAAAAATTATATTAAGCCAGAAGTGGTTTTCTTTGTTGTTGGTTTTGGTCTTGGTGGGGATTTTTTAGTATTATTATTTTAATCTATGTCCTCTGCAGGCTTTCATTGATGAAAACAGCCTTCATATAGTGGTGAAAACATAAGCACATCATAAAAATATTTGAAAGTATCAAATGAACAGCACATTTCTTCTGACAGCATCCTCAGAAGCTCTTAATCCATGCTGCCTGCTGTTCTGCATTTCAGCTGTTACCTGGCAGGAGAGACCAGGTCATGTTCCCTAGTGCAGCAAATGCTGTCCCCAGCCATGGCTGCCACTGGACTGTGCCTGGGCCGCACTGATGGGGTGTCAGGTGGGGCCATATCCCTCCTGTCCAAAAATCATCCCTGCTGGGGGATGTGCCAAGCCTCTGGAAGGAGTGGAGTCCCCTGGCATTATCTCTGCCTTGCTTTTATTTAGGATTTTCCCTCTTTGTCTGAGCAGCTTTGAATGGAATGACTTGGTGTATTGGCTGGGCCTATGGATCCGTGGTTTATGTAAGGGTACTAGGCTCATTCCAGTGCTCTCAGTAGTAGTCATGGGGAGCTGGTGAGGGAAGAGTCAACAGGGTTCTCTGCTATCCTTGAAATACTCTCTGCTTTTTGGCATTTTTATAAAGATCTGTTTTGCAAAGGTTAATTATCGTCTTAAGTCACAGACCTGTCACTAAGGTGGGATCTTCCACTTGTGAAGAAAAGGGATGAGACTGCTGGGAATAGAATAAGAAGGCAGAGAAAAAATTCAGACATCTGAGTGCAGTCAGACCTCTTACAACTGAGGAATGATCTTGAAAATCTTTTATTTCAACAGGATGACAAATTCAGAGAAGACAAAGTTGTTATTTTTTTCTAAACTCTTCTATCTGTTTTCCTCAGTTGTTCTCTTTTTCCCTCCATGATTCCTCTCCTTGTCCCCCACCACTGGCATATATAGTTTACCAGGAAATTAGCAAGTCAGGAAATGAGACATGTGGTATAGTTTCTGGAAATACCTCAGATTAGAAGTTGAGGATGAAGGTATAATGGCAACAAGCTTTTGTGAAAACCTACAGCCTTCATGACTGATTTTGGTGGATTTTTTAATTTTCAGAATTATTTCTAAGGACAAAGGCTAATAAAACTTTTTTTTTTTTTGAATAGAAGTTATCCTCTAAATTTTGCCTGAAGTAGGCTGACCCATCACCTGCTAGCTCTCTGTGTTTACCTGTCTATTTCCACAAATCTGTCACCAACAGCTGTGAAGGAACCACTTTTCCTGCTTGAGAATTCTGAAGGTCTGCCCACTGCACTTTGTCCTTCAGTGTTCTTGCTAAATTATTCACATTGGTCTGAAGCCTACTGGTTTGTTTTACTTTACATCCAAGGGTTGCAAGAAAAATCCAGTACTAAATTTCTAAATATTTTTGTTTCATTGTCAGTCTTTGGCAGGCTGAGGTTTATGAAAGACTTCTTAGCAGAACCTGTGTGCTTCTCCAGGTGCTGAGTGAAGGGTACAAGTCCAAGAAATCCCTTGGGGCAGTTCTGTTGTGAGATCCAGTGTGGTTCTCTTGCCCTCTTCTCTGATGGATGATGTTCTTTAGTACCAGTGCACAAATCTTGTCACTCACCATGACATCCCGTTTGTAGGATCTCCTGCAACAACTCTTATGCTTTGAGTTAAGTTAAATGGTAGCCATTTATTACTGTATGGTGCACTTCCAACAGCTCTAATCCATATGGATAAAAAATCCAAAAGACAAAGTGCCCTCAGAGATGCTATTAATGGCTGTAGCATTTATTCTTCATCAGACCCTTAATTTAGTTTGACAAAACAGCTCTTGCTTTAGTGATGGCTCAGTTCTGCGCTGGTTTTATGGCTTCTTGTAGCAGCTGGTAGATCAACCAGTTAAGCATCTGCCCCAAGGCAGGAGAGAGACACAAACTACAAGTGGCCAGGTCATACAGGGGTAGGTTCTAAAGGTTTGCATCTATTTAAATGGGAGCCAGACACCTAAGTACTCAGGAAAAAAACATCTGTGCCTTATTTCTTAGTGTACCTATCATATATAGCAAATACTCATTTTCCCTAAATCTTGAAAGAAGAAGACGAGACCTGTGGATAAAGAAATGCTAGTGATGTGTTTGGAACAAAAATAAATTATGACTGGCAATGATCATCTAATTGAGTTTGCCTCATTTATTACACAAGATACACAAGTTACACAGGAGCTCATTGCAAAAAACTGTAAACTAATTGCTACTCTTGTGTAAAAAGTAGGAGAATAATTAGGACTTTGTTTTATTTTGGACACTTGTACTTTTGTGTACCAAATTTGAGAGGGACTACCATGAGAAGGTCAAAAGATCGAGAGAGGAGCAGAAACTTGGATGGAGAAATCTGTACTCTACATTATATATATGATGGCATAAGAGGACCTTGCCAAAGCCTTAGGTAATATAAGCAGGAATCCGTGGTTGTATGGTCAGAATTTTTTTTCTTTTTGTGATGAGCACTCTCTCTGTTGCCTTTAAAATGTATTATGTCTTCAACAGAATGGTTGGGGATCCCTGCATAAAAGAAAGAAGTGTAGGTGGGTGAGCCTTGCAGATTGCATGTATGGTTAGTTTTTATGGTTCTTGACCTTGAACCGAAATTGCACCTCAGAGAGGAAAAGAGTCACAGCCCAAAACCACAGCAAACGAGACAAGACAGATTCAAACCAGACCAGAAGCAGGTACAGGGTCTCACTCCCTCTATCTTATGACAGGTGGCTTGATGCGAGTGTGCCTTGATGAGGTCAGTAATTGCCCCTGTGCCACATTCACCTGAGTCTCATGTTTAAATACCTTCTAGGCAGTTGTTTTGCCAAAAGGAAGTTCTGTGCTTCATACTTGGATAAAATCTTGCAACTTTTCTTCAAGATTCCTTTTTCTGTAAATTATTTTTTCAAGATTTCTTTAATGTAAATGGCATGTCTGGCCAAGACAGTTGTTTTACTGAGTATGTGGGAGGAAGAAGACAACAAACCTCGGAGATACCAGTCACTCTCCAGGAAAAAAGGTGATGTTGCTGCAGGCTGGATTTTTCATTCAGATTTTTTCCAGCCCCCTCAGAGCTGGAATTAGCTCAATTAAGCAGTGCTGCTGTCATTTTACTTGCTGCAGCTCAGTGCTGAGTTGCACCTCGCAAATTTGCACATTTGCCCTGGAAGGTCTGCAATGCTGACCAAGATGATGAAAGCCTATTATCAAGCCTGGGACAGACCAAATAAAATTTGAAGCCTGTTTCAAATACGTGTTTCTGTTTTTCAGCAACGTTCCTTTGGTACTGAGGAACTGAGCTTCCCTTCTGAGTACTTCTCATGGGCACTGTAGTGATTAAATTATATAGCCATATCTTTTGATCTGGAATCAAAGTGTTTCTCAGCCTCTTAGTGTTCTGGATATGAAAATAGATTGAGGGAGTGTTGCTTTGGTCATTACATAACCAACAGTTGGCAAAGATGGCATTTATTTCTGGTGATTACACAGTAATTTCGTTTAGCTGATTCCAAATAAAAAAAAATTTAATAGTTCTTTGCAACACTAATGGAAAAGTTAATAGTAATACTGTGTAATTTGCTTGTGATGAGAGTGTACACTGAGGGTCAGTTAGTGCTGCTACTCACTTGGGTTTTGGCTCATAAAAATGAAATGATATGACTATATTAAGTCTCATCTGGCTTTTAGGATTCATTGAGCTGGAATCTAGTTTCATTTTCCTTAAAATAATTACTTAGAATTGCATAGTTTTGTGACGTTAGTCAGGGTTTATGCTGATGTAACTGAGATCAGTTTCGAGCTCAGAGGTTTGCAGTTACAGTGGGCAAGGGTGTAGGAGTATTTGTGGTTGGTTACTTACTGCATGGGTTGTCATTGGCCTCTCTTTTAGGCCGACAGTGACAGATTGCTCTGTCAGACCAGCTCGAGACTAAGTCAAAGAGCCTGGGCTTGCAGTGTCGGATTCCCAAGGAAAAGGCTGGGTGGTAATGGCAAGGTTACTGCCCACTATTTCAATATCCATTCCTATCAGGGAAGGGACACTGAGAGACACTAACTGAGGTACAAGCCACATTGAATACATGAAGCTTCTTTGACCCTGACTTTGTCTAATTTTGCATATGATGGAACATTTTGAGGACACTTTTTGTTTGCTTTACAACTAGTGAGAGCCTTGACAGGATTTATATTCTCCTTGTGTATACTTCTAAACAAAGATGTGGCAGAATGTCAGCATCCCAACAGGATACTATCTGAACACAACAGAAAAGCAGTGTCTGGAAGGGATTCTGAGGACAAAAAAGAGACTGAATGCAATTAAATTATAATAAGATGGTGATTAAAATTCCCCTGGGTTCTGAAATGAATATATAATGTGGTCCTAACCAAAGGCAAGTGTCCATTTTCTAAGACAATGGTTAAGACAGCTGAGTGAAAATGGGCCATTCACATCTCTGACTAGCCTTGCAGACATGCATACCTGAGTGCTAGTGAATCTTCCATCACCTTTCCATTTTGGAAGAAAAATAAAAACCAACAAACCCAAAATCCTAACCTTATTATCAGTCCAGAGTTTCAGTGTTCTCTTTTTACTTGGTGTGAATCCATAAAGTAGAAGTAAATAGAGATGTGAATGTATAAACAAAGAGAACTTTAGCTCTCTGAAGAAGAATTAAACTGTAAGATACCACAGGAATTTGTAAGTTTTCCGACAGAGTAGAGCTGCATTTCTTCTTCAATACATTATTTTTAAACAGTTATATTGGGAGAAAAATTGGTTAAAAATAAGGCATTCTATTTCATGCAGTAAAGCTAGTGAGAAAAGTTTTCACAGTGCTGCAGCAATTTCTGATTCAAAATCCATAATGCTGTGAGACATCTGGATACTTTTTTTCCTCTAAATAGGTTGACCCTTTTGCGGTTCTCCTGAGTGAAATTCTGTCTTCATTAAAATCAAAAGCAAAATTCTCACTGACTTCTGTGGGCCAGGATTTTGTCTTGGAACACTTTCCTTAAGAACCTTTCGTCTTTCAGACCATGGCTCTGTGGAGCACTTAAACATATGGTTACCTCTCAGAATGTCTATTTGTTAGCAGAAAAATACTCTTGAAAATATGTTCATCATCAAGATAGGTAATGCTAGCACCACTCAGAGACATCAGCTGGGATAAAATACATTTTGGGGGAAATGTTCCTCTTTTATTTATTTTATCCTGTGAACATTTAGTCTGCTTGTAAGAATCCAATGGGTGCACTTTTTCTTTAGATTTGCCTAGTAACTTTTCATCCCTGGCTTCCGTAGAAGCAGGAGAGCTTTGATGAATATTGCTGTGGAGATAATTAATTCCAGTATTTCATCAGCTGTATATTACAAGCAGAAGAAAGAAGGGAGGCTAAAGAATCAGAGAGTTAAGTAGCCAGATTAAAAGAATGTAACTTGTAAAAAGATTGTGCTACTGCTGTAGTTCTTCCAAGGAAGAATTTAATTAGTTGCCTGTTCGCTTCATGCTTTATTATGCTGTTCAGATTTATGAGACAAAAAAGGTGAAAATTTATCTATTTGCTGCTTCTTTCAGCATTCTGCCAAAAAAAAGAGGGAACATTTAGGTCAAAAGTTACTGTTCTGCTGAAGAAAGGGAATTGCAGATTGCTGAGGGCATCTCATTAGCATCAGTATCTGCTTCTCTGCATGAGCGGCAATAAGTGGATGTCACAGCTGAAGAACAAATGAGAACATACTGCACCAAATACCATCCTCCCTGATGCAGCTTTTTACCTCTGGTGAAAGCCCGGTGATTTGTGGAACTTCCTCTCTGGCAAGCTCTGGGCTGTTGCTTTGCAGTCCTTGCAATGGAGCCTTCAGGAGAACTCAGTGTGACGCAGAACCCAGGGCAGTCACAGGCCCTGCTGCAAGAGACTCAGTGTGAGATGGTGCTCAGCTCTGGAAGCAGCATGGGCTGGTCATACAGCCAGGCACTGCAGGTCAGCAGTGGTCAGTGACAAGCACCTGGCTCAGAGTTAACTCCAAGGAGCCACTTAATGCCATCAAAGGTCCACCACTGGTCCCTAAATTTTTAACTAAAAAATATCTATACGTAAGTATAGCCAAACAGACAAATTTCAAATTGTGCATCTCTTGGAAGAAATGTGAATATTTTATTTAAATCAACAAAAACTGTGGTTCTGATTTGGAAACATAACTCCACTTATTCCTTCAGCACATACAGGCCTTTACAGTGAGATGTCTGTGGTAGAAAGAATGGCTGCTGTGATTTGCATTTATCTCATTAGTTTGTTTAGAGAATGCCCTAAGAGACACTTTTTGTGGGAGTCAGTATGAGCAGATGGAAATAAGAGACCTAATAATAAAATGCGTGCTTAAGAATGACATAAAATTTTAAACAAAGGCAGAGAAAATTGAACATGGATCTCAGCTACTTTTAAGACAGGAACAGTTGTACCAGTCTGAGGGGAAGAATTTGGCCCAGTGGATATTGCTGATTTGATTTTATGTACAAATACAGAGATGCCGGGAGCATACAGTATTGATAATTGGGGCTTCAGGGTACAGGATATACTGCATAACTCCTCTGAACTATGGAGTGCATAGACACTGAAACACAAAGTTAAAACAATACAAGCAGTGAGAGAATTTGGGGAGTGTACTTTTTCCCCAATTCCATGTGAGAACATGCCACTTAAATTCTAAGAAGACACTCCCCTGATATTTCCATTAACTGAACCCAGTCTCCCAGGAGGAGATGAATGGGAGGAGAAGGGTGTTCACTTTTCCTGTCTACAGTGAAGCATTTTCTCATACCTATGACTAAGGAGGGGATTTTGTAGCTGAGGCTGGTTTTCCTTTCTGTCTACTGTGTTTCTTAATACTGTGGTAGGAGCAAACACTGCTTAACTTTGGTCACTTTGCCTGGGGAGGAAAGGGGGAAGGGAAGCTGTGCATGTTGGCCCAGTGTATGGTGCAGGTTTGAAGGAAACTTGTGGCCTCAGCAAAATTTTTCCAAGGAGATTCAACCTGATTTTGAGTCTTTCTGTATTCACTCTGACTTTTAACTTCCTCTCAGATCAGTGATTGTGCAAGACATTTGCTGTGTCTTGGTCTCCTGGTCATCCTTTTTCTTCGGTCCTGAGTTAATGCAGTCTGTGGCAAGTTGCTGCTGATGATTTCAGTGCCTCCTTGGCTGTTACACTTTTCCTGGACTCTTCCTAGGCTCTTCTAATGCCTTTCTTACTGCCTGTACTGCCTGTACCTACATGCAGATCCCTGGAAATGGGACAAGTATGGACTCTCTAAATATTCAGAAGTGTTTGAGAGGCTCTTTGAACTTGTTCAAGACATCTTTGGTCTTCTCTGATGCCAAAAGTAATGGACCTCAACTGGCTCAAACCAGTGTATTGCTTAGATAGCCTTGGTTTATCCTAACCAAGTGGTAAGGTTACACCAGTAAACTCCAGATCAGATACAAACTGTTTGAACACAAACTTGAAGGATGTATGTGAATAAGAAGAAAAACAGAAGAAAGCATGCTCCAAAAATGTGTTAAACATCACCACATACAGGCCTTCAGGCCATATTTAGATCTTGAGCTTTTAAATCTGAACTGGGGCAGTGCCCAGCATGGTGAAATGTCTGACCTTTGGCATAAGCAGATTAGCTGATACACAGCCTGATATAAAAGAAGGGAACACAGTCTATTCTCAGTGGTGGCATCCCTCTTAAGAGTAAGAAAGATCCTTAATGGGTCGTAAACAGCCAAACAAGATCTGCTTATGTGTGGCTCACAGCACAGCTCATGCCTTAATAGACAAATTGTCTCCTGGACACTTCACAACCCATTCAAGATTATTTATATCCTCTCCCACATGAGATTACAACATTTCCCTGATGGCAATTACAGCAAAGGCCTACCTGGAACAGCAGTATGAGAGTCTCTGATCCTTCCTTTCACAAGCAGCAGCCAGAGCCAAGGAGCAGAGCCAAGGAGCTGGTCCAGGGGATCCGTCTCCCCTTGGCCCACAGCACCTGCTTTGAGAGGTTCTGTTGTTCACAGTGGTCTACTGAGCTGTGCACACAAGCATGAGGAAGGCAAAGTTGAGCACAGGGAAATAGGAAGACTTTTAAGAAATTGTACCTCTAATGAATTTAAATAATATAAATATTGCATAAACCTGCTGGCTACCTGAGTTATTTATGAACTCAAAGGAGTTTAATTCCTGAAGCAGGAAGAAGTCTCCTCACAGCTTTCTGCTCCTGAGCCCTCTGATTTGAGGTCATTGAATATTTGGCCTATCCATATTTCTTTTGGCTGCAGATGTACATGTAAACATCTGGAAGTTTTATCAGGGAGGACTTGTAGATATGGCATGTGTGACTGGGTATTAAGGGCACCTTTAGGTACAGCTGGTGTCAGGCAAGCTTATATAGATGAATTGTAGTTTAATGTCAGCTACAAATTTTGTCTGAACAAATAAGAATGACAATCAGTTTCTGACAGTTCTTTATGTAACAGCTAAACTGTAAAAGTACCCTTTAGCCCATTGAAGCTTTGTTTTGAATTTTCCACTTCCTCAGACATTTCAAAACTGGG
Source organism: Polioptila caerulea (assembly GCA_013397295.1). Taxonomy (NCBI): domain Eukaryota; kingdom Metazoa; phylum Chordata; class Aves; order Passeriformes; family Certhiidae; genus Polioptila; species Polioptila caerulea. The sequence goes on along the minus strand of VYXF01006258.1, from coordinate 287,038 downwards.
AATTTTACATTGTCTGCTCCAGCTATGGTTAGTCTTGAATTTAAAAAATAGTGTTTTAAGAATCTGTAACTCAGAGTCAGAAATGGTGAAGTAGGCAAAGTAAAATTATTTGAAAACCTACCAAGACCCATGTCAGGCATAAAACTGAATCTCAGATTCAAGAATCTTGTTTAACCATAAGACCAATTCTCCCATATGTTTTAAATAATTCTGAAAGCTGTTTTTTGAAAACTAACTTCAGAGTATTCTGCTTACTCTCTGGAATTCTTTATATGAAATTTGTTTCAAAAATATTGCTGTTTACAGAGAGAACCATATGGAAAGAGTTTCACACATTTAGTTTTTTTTCTGTATCTTAGCTGAGATTGATTAGTATGACTTGTGTTTTCAAAAAAAATTCCAGCAAAAACCAGGCAAAACCCCAGCTCTTGTACAGTAGTAGCTGCTTCCAAATTAATGGATCTGATTTCCTTTCTAATATTTGCAGGGCAAGAAATGACTATTTAGTTTGTCTTTCCTTCTATTGAAGTTTATTAAGTTTAGTCATTCCAAAAGCAGTATTTTTCATTGCTTAAGTTACAAATCCTTACTTAACTTTCTAGTAGGGGTTATAGAATTTTATTCTGCATTCCACACTCTGCTTTTATCAGCTCTCAGTTTGGAGCTGTGACTTCTGTTTGGCGAGGTCTTGCCCTTTTTTTAACCTTCAGGGAGGCACAAGGAGAAGGAGCATGACCATCTAAACCCTCAGTTTATGTCTCCTAGTACGGTAACACATGGCTTTGTTATTTTTCCACAGCCCTATACAGCTGGCATCAGAGCCTGACCTCAGGTTGACTTTCAAGTTTACAATATTTATATCTAAAGAAGCTGAATCAAAGTAAGATCACAACACAAAAGTAGACAGGCTGCCGTAACCTAGGACGACTTCTAAGTATGCTGACTCACCAGGCACCCCATTAAGAACAACGACTGGATGGATTTTTCTTGTTCTTGATTCTGCCTTACAAATCCTTTTCAGAGGTTGTTTTTCTTAAATTCTGTGTTCACAGTCAAACTCTGTACTGTACTGCACTGTACTGACTTTAAAAAGGGCCCAACCTCCAAACTTGGCCAAAAGAAAGATAAAGGTATCCTTTTTTTATTTCTCTCCTTAAAATATATATACATACACAAAGCTTTGCAGTATAACAAAGTATACATTTTAAGCAGGCAATGCCAGTTGTAATGTAGAGTAGGCCTAGTAATAAAGCTGTTCTTAAAAAAAGATTTTTAAAAGTTTAAAAATACGTAAACAAACTCAAACACCAAATCACTTTACCACTGTTCTGTGCCCTTTTGCCCCTATCATGCTAGTCTGAGAAATGCTTTTGTTGTGTTGTGGGAATTAGATGGGCTGGTACCTGTGCAAGACTGTGATTCTCTCCAGCGTCCGTCTCTGCTCCAGTGCGATGACTACCCAGGGTCCGGTTCAGAATCCTAACAGAGGTGCCCAGCACTGACTTGTTCACATGCACCAGTCAAGAGATTATTAAGTAGTTCACTGTTTTGGGTCATTTGTTTTCACTGCATTGTTTTTGGGAAGCAAAGATGTAGGAAGTGAGGCCAAGCTGACTGACAGAGAGAATGGAGGTCTTAACACAGTGCCTGGGATGTGGAAAAGGAAGGTGGTTAATCCCCAGAACTAGCGAACAAAGTGTGCCAGTGCTTTGTGCCCAGCAAGGCCTGTGTCCCTTGAGACTGTTCAGAAGCTTTGATCTGTGGCATAGACTGAGCTCATCTTAAGAAGCCTTTGGACAATCAAAGACTATTCTAACCAAATGATTTGTTGGAAGCCATGGGGTTACCCATGTATCTTACAAGGTCAGCGCAGACTCAGAAACCTGGTAATGGCAGCCTTAGTTTAGAAAATTTAACTTTTTTATTTTTTTGCCACATTCCTGAGATGTCCTCTAAGGCAGAATATTTTTTGACAACAGGTATCAGAGCTTCACTGTGGTCAGAGCATCAGTTAGGAATGGTGAAGTCTGAGCTTAATGTAACACTCAGCCTATCTATTTCTATTAGCTGAGCAGTTCTTAACTCTCTTTATTACACTGAGCATCTAGACAGATTTCCTGGCTCTTGATGAGATTACATTCTTCAATTTAGATGATGCAGGAGATGTCTGAGATGTAACTATTGAACTCAGAAGAAAACAATTTTTAAAATTGAAATAATTTAAGTCAAACAGAGTTAGTGATATGAAAAATGTGATATATAGTGATATGAGAAATGAAAGGCAATATGCTGCCAAAACCATATTGGTGACTGAGGATTTCAACCACTGTTTAAAAATTATAGTCCTGGTGCTTACTCTTTAAGTGTGTATTATAGAGTGTGTGTGCATAGAGTAATATATACTTAGAAGCAGGATATAAGTACTACAGTAAAGTAGAGTGAAAATGTGCTATTTGAAACTGCTTCACTTGTCGTCTTTGGGATGATGTATGCTTCTGTAATAGAAGATGCATACAAAGAGGTTCACCATACAGCTTGCCCTGTAGTCCAAGCTTGGCAGCTGAGAACAGATTATATTTTTCAGAAAACTGGAGGAAAAGTTGGGACTTAGGTACAGGAACATCAGGAAATATCTAACTCATGAGTATGAGTGGAACACTTCAGCCAGCAACAGAGAAGGAGAAGAGTTCGGAAGGAAATTCAAAATGAATGAGCTGCCAAAATGGAGAGGGAGGCTAAGGAGGGAAGCAATGTAAATAGATCAGGAGGATTATGCCAGAGTGAGGACGGTATCTTTTAGACAGCAAAATGGTTTTTTTCCTCCTCCATTAGTCTCCTCTATTTCAGTATCTCCTGTCAGCTAGTGAGAGAAGGAGGAGGATGTGGTAATGAAAATAGCTATTTTAGATTTCTTTTTTTTCTCTTTAGGTGTTTGCTGCAGCTTTGCCTGGCTTATGGAAATTGGTGCTGACAGGCTGAGCAACAATGAGAGGGCTGGAGTTAATCTCTTGACTGACCTCCTAACTCAGGCATTGCCAATATAGAAATTAATTAGAGGTCTTTCAAGTAATTGAGATCCATTACTATTACTTAACAGACCACAGTGCATAGAAATCTTTCATTCTTTCTTGAACTAATAAGGTGTGTGTTCTTATAAATCATTCAAATGGCACCATAACTATAGGCTGCGTGTGCCAAATGACGCTGGCTGAGTTGTGCTCCCCGGGAGGCAACGGGAGCCTTCAGGGACTCAGCGGAGGCAATGGGAGCTGCCCGTGCAGCTGGCACAGGCAGCGTGGCACTGGGGCTCTGGGCAGCCTTTCCAGTGGCATGGCTTTCATTAAAGCCTGTGTGGCAGTAAAAATGCATTAGGTGTGGGATGTGCCCCTGCCTTTGGCTGTGTTAGGTAGCCACCGTGGTTGCCGCCATGCAAATGCCCCTCAGTTTCACGTGCTGGAAAACAGGCACTGCAAGCTGCTTCCTGTACGTGTGCCTCCTGCCTTGGAGACTTTAGGGACAGTATAAATGACAACATTTAGTAGTTAGACAGCACTTTTTACCTCCCAAGCTTCATGTGAACATTAAGTAGTAAACATGTTGCCATAAATCTGACAAATGGAGATGGAAATAGCATAGCTTGGGTGATATTGATAAATGACTCAGCTAGAAACTTCCGTGACCAGAGAGACGATCCAAGCTCAAGCTGCACTGAGAGGTATGCAAAATGGGATCCATAAAGAACAGGACACTGTTCCTCTGCAGCTGGATGGTTTCTAATTCAGTGTCAGACTTTGCTCCTAAGTGCGCTACTGGTAGCTAGGGAGGACTGGACAGGAATTTAGCTCTTGCTTTTTGCTCATTCAATACTAGCAGATCACTCATGCTCCTTGGTATGTCAGTGTGGGACTTCCACCACTATGATCTGTGTCCCCGTAGGAAATCTGTGATTCTTTACCAATTTTATGCAGGAGTTAGCTGTGGGAGACAAGACCTGTACTTGCAATCAATAGAACTGGAGAGTGGTGCCCACAGCCCTGAGCTATGATCTGGAAGCAGTGTCGCTGTGGTATCTCTAGAGCTTCAAAGGAGCTGCAAAAACTGACTGGGGAAGCTCTGTGAATAATCAAATGGTCAGCTCAGGCTGTGGCTAAACTTCTCGCTGCAGCTTCTCTAGCGGGGTTTAGAGCTGGCTTTGGCATGCTTGCTTTGCACTGCATTTCCCTCTCAGGGAAGGGATTCACAGCAGACCCAGAGAACTTGATGAAGGTTGTAAATGCAGAGTTTCTACGTGTTTCAAGTGAACTTTGCATGTTTGGAAAAATATTCCACCATAAACCTTTTGGGGTTTAATAAGTAATCAGACCATCACAGATCTTCTGAACTAACAAGAACTGAAATTTGTGAAAACATCCAGGAAAAGGAATGTGTATGCCTACTGTGTTCTTTTCCTTCCCTTGATGGTCACTTATGGCCATAAGTGTCATTAGGATGCTGATTTACATGAAACTCTTGGTCTGAACTCTTATGACCATTCTTTTATTTTGGTGTCAAGGTATGCCCCTAACAGTGAAATTACCTGAGACAGTCTGGCTAGTCCTCAGGTGACAGCAACTGAGCTACTGGGAACTCCTCAGCCATTCTCACTTGCCAGAGGTGAGGAATGACAATTCTCTGTCTCTCCAAACCCAGCAACTTTTATTCACAAAGAAGTCCCCTCAAAAAGAGTGTTAGAGATGTTGCTTACAAACAATTTATAATGCCTTTGCCTATTGCTGGCTTCTGTACCTGTCTGGCACCATTGCCTGCGTGCCTCTTGAACAATTAAACTGTAATCCATAAGAGTGGGGTTCAGAAAGAGATTGTTTTATTTAGAAGACACACTGGTGCACCTGAGGGACCAGAACTGGGATGAGTGTAAATTTTAGTTCCAGCTTTCAAGAATTTGACCAGAATTCTGATTGCCTCGTTAAGATTTTAGAGGGATGGGGATCCAGTAGCTGTTTTTTCTGGAAATTATTTAGTGGCTGTTAACAGGTATTGTACAGAGAGATTTGGGGGTTTATTTGGAGTTTTTTTCTACAGATAACATTCATGTGTTTCTCCAGATCATTCATAATAAGCATTAAAAGCCATGCATCCAAGAGTGAAGCTGTGCAGGATCCCCTCTGACACAGCTCTGGCTCATGGTTGTGTTTCCAGCTGGCTCTTGAAAACTTTGCTTAGTTGGGCTTTAATCAAAGTAGTGTCTTAATGTTTCTGCTTTGTCCTTCAGTGTACTCAATTCAGCTGAGGTGCTTAATGAGGAAAGACTATCAGAGTTGGATTGATCTGATTTTAAGGTTTGTCTCTGAGATCCTGGAGCTCAGGAAGTTTACCTGGTGAAGATAAACATTTTTGGATCAAAGACATATTTTGCCACTGGCGTTTGTATTTGTCTCCTATGTCTTAATAACAAGTCCTTAATAATCAGGAAATAAGGACTTCAGGACTTCCTTCCTACAGTCTCTATTGATTGAGCTGCTCTGTACTATTTTGTTTTGTATGGAATGTCTAAATAGTCATGGAGACAGAAAGCAACTGAGCAGAGATTATTTTATAGGCTGGAGTTAAGATATTCCCCTGAGAAAAAAAGGACATTGAACCTCTTCACAAAAAAGGGGAGATATTCCCAAACTAGGGAATTAGGGGAGTTAAGATATTCCCCTGAGGAAAAAAAGGACATTGAACCTCTTCACAAAAAAGGGGAGATATTCCCAAACTAGTTGGTATTTTTAAAAAGAGTTAAGGAAAAGTAATACATTTATATTGCCAGAAAAATCTTTTCAGGATTGAAAGCATTTGGTATTTTCAACCCAAATACACAACCTCAAAACAGCAGGATTTTTTTTCCCTCAGCAAATTTTCTAGGTTTGTTTCTTATTACAGAGTTCTAATGTGGAAACTAATGTAAGTGCTGAGTGAGTGGGAAATTCTTGTTACTATCCATTAGCATTTGATTTGTACATTTCTAAATAAGTCCTATACTCCTACAAATGATTCAGACTAATTAGTAGACAGGGAGTTTGAAAAGCAGATGTTATTTACAAAAAGCAATAGACAGGAAGTTATGGAGAATAGTTTGGAACCAAAGAATAGAGGCAGAGAGACCAGCAAACAATCTGATGGGATTTTTTTCTTCTTCTACTAAATTTAGAAGGCAAAGCTGCATTTTTTCCAGTGCTGTCAAAAGTGAAGTGCCTTATAAAATGGAAGAGATTTAAAGTAACTCACAAATAAATAGCTGCTGTAGCTAGAGGGAAAGAATTGCTTAGAAAAGGAAGAAAAAGAAATCCTGCAGTCTGAAAGAGACTTAGCTGAGTCTAAATATGAACTTTAAGGTCCCTGAGACTTTTTCTGGAAATCAAACATCCAAACCTGTGGAAACCAAAAAAGACAACTACACTTCAAATCCACAATGTAGTGAAGGTGGCACTTTAATTGAGTCTTGATCACCATGAGTAGCAAATCAAAATCAGTAAATCAGATTTTTGCTATAAACAGAAGCATTGAGTGATAATCCTCAATCTTTCTGATTACAAATTACAACATTGTTGAGAGATCTTTGCAGGAAAACATGTAGATTGGATTTTGGAGTTGTCCTTTCTTTATCTGCCACAAGCATTTAAACAGTTATTCTTTATTTAGGTATTTTTAATTTTGAATTTTTAAATTACGTCTTTTATTTCCCTCATCTTTTGAAGGTCTCAAAATTAGGAAGATGCAAGGGTAGCAGAGTAGTCATTATCATGGATGTATCTGTCATAACAAAGTCACAACAGAACCAAAACTTTGTGAGTCTGAGTGAAGAACTGCGAAGATGCCTGATGAGACAGAGGTTGACGAGCTTAGAATTCACTAGGAAGGAGAAAAAACATAGCTCTTCCAGTGTACCAACACAAATTATCCGAAAATTATGGATTTCTTTATACGATGACAAAACACTGCTCAAGTTTTACAGAGGCATGAAAATCTCCTTGAACCATTAAATTACATTTCTTTCTGTCTTTCTCTCCACATAAGTCAAAGTTTAAACTTATCAAAGTGGAAGCCAGCCTGCATTCTCCCCTCTTGATTGAAATAGAATCATGAGTGCACCTTCACCTTGAAATTCAGACAAGTCTCAACTAATTGAAGCTACAGACATGTATATTTATAGCAAAGGTCAGAAGCTGAATTGTTAATACTCACCCATAATTAAAGAACCTGAGTTAAATTTGGTAAGGAAATATCATCTCCTGCCTTGCTGCAGCAGCTCAGCTTTGTTGAAAAGCCTAATGCATTTCACTGAAAATTGTAGCTCGAAGCTTTGATTCATGTCCCAAGCTTAGCTTGCAATTAGCAGTCGTCAGATAATGTACTGCAAATCTTTCTAATAAAGCCACAGAGCTTGTTTTTTGTTGAAGGCATTGGGTTGATAGAAGGCTGTTTTCCTCGCTGCTGCTGCTTTTACAAGCTGCATATGCTGAAAACATGTTGTTAATGTGACAAAATTGTTTACTTGCTCATTAAGGAGCCGTGCGCTAATGACTGGGAGAACCAGAGGTGTTACATCTGAGTCAATAACAACGGGCTCGGGATGCGAGAGCAGTAAGTTTACAGTACATTGGGCTAGAGACAGGCCACCCTGCACATCATCAGACATGCTGGCTCATGAAAGGCTTCTTTCATGGGTTTCTGTAGCAAGTGGGTAGCTAGCATACAGCGAGCATGATCAAGCACTACTGGTGCAGGCTCGTAGGTTTATACAAAGCTGCTGGAAGGAGAGGTGTCTTGTAGTTTTAGGGTTCCTTTACAGGAAGTTGAAGTACAAACAAAGCTGACTGAAAATAAGCCCAAGTGGAAGACCCAAGATTATTTTTAGGATCTTTCCCTTAGAGAGAAGGAAAGCTTGTTTAGGCGCTGGTAGCTAACATGATGGAGATTATTTGTCTCCTTAACAAATTTGTCTTATTTGTCTCCTTAACAAAACCTGTGCATCTGTCCCACATCTCTGCCTCTCTGTGACAGGAGAGTTTGCCCTCAGATTGCAGAAACAGCATTGTCAAATTTGGGTTGATATCAAGGTTGTACCTTTGAAATCTCACCTCCTATCTTCAGCTGTATCACTGTCTAGTAAGGTACTAACTCTCCTTTCAAATCTTCCTTCTGTGAAATCCAGGTCACAGTCATTATCCTAATAAATACTGAAGGGAGAAATGCTCCAGTGAGCAAATTATCAGAAAGACACAGAATCTGATTTGGCAAGTCTCCTTTGAAATTTGTGGATTCCTTAAACTGGCCCTGGCAAGAGTATTTGAAGCAAATACTGTCCAATGGAAAAAAAAAAATTACCTCTAATTTATCATTCTGTAATAATTCCAGTCAGCCTCTGTGACAGAATAATACTGAAAGTGATTAACATTTCACATTCTACCAAACAAAACCATAAATTCCTGTCTGGAAAGAATAGTACCATTAGGTAGAGATTATTAGTACCATTAGGTGGAGAAATGGCTCTGTTGCATTTGTAGTATTTTAGATGACCTGAAGAACGGCAGTACACACAGTGTGTACTAAGGTGTCAATACAAAGCCATCAGAAAAGGACCATTTTGGATCAGTGGGACAAGGCCAGCTATATGGGATTCAACAGGCCAAGTACCAGGTTCTACTCTTGGGTCACAACAACCCCATGCAATGCTACAGGCTAGGGGCAAGAGAGGCTGGGAAGCTGCTCAGCAGAAAAGGACCTGTGGGTGCTGGTCAACAGCAGCTGAACATGAGCCAGTGTGTGCCCAGGTGGCCAAGAAGGCCAATGGCATCTTGGCTGGTATCAAATACAGGGTGGCCAAAAGGAATAGGAAAGTGATCATCCCCCTGTACACGGCACTGGTTAGGCCACACCTCAAACACTGTGTCTGTTCTGAGCCTCTCACTTCAAAAAGGTCACTGAGGTTCTGGACTGTGTCTACAGAAGGACAGTGGAGCTGGTAAAGGGTTTACAGAGTAGGTCATATGAGTTATGGCTGAAAGTTGTTTAGCCTGAAGTAAAGGAGACAGGTTGGACATTAAGAAGTGTTTCTTCACCGAAAGACAATTAAGCATTGGAACAGTCTTCCCAGGGAGAAGTTGGCATCACTATCCCTGGAATTGTTCAAGAAACAACTGGATGTTGCACTCAATGCCATGGTCTAGTTCACAAGGGAGTGATTGGTCAAAGACATAACTTGATGATTTTGGAGGTCTTTTCCAACCTAAAGGATCCTGTGATTCTATGATTTCCTGGGCCTTTGAAAACAAAAGAACCTTTTGCAGTCACTGACATTTGGTCATAGTGACTCACTATTGTGCTTTCTTAGTGTTTCATACCAGTTTTACACTTTTGCAAGTTCTCACCTTAAGGAAGCCTTTTTTCCCAGTGATTTGCCTTCCTGGTTTTCCTTCAGACCCTACCAGGAAAGAAACTGAGAAGTTTGCACATGTTTCCCTTGGACTCTAACACAATGTCAGTCCTGGATGCCTGCTCAGGCCACAGGGACATCAGCTAACCCAGTACTTGGCCTGTGACAGAAGTGTATAGGTTGTAACGCTACAGACAGCACAACCCAGATGTTTGGTCCCTTAATGACACCCAGCTATGCTCTCATAACAGGGGAATGTCAGAAATAGCAGTAATCCCTCTTTCTGCGATCTCCACGAAGCCTGACGTTCTGTAGATTTGTGTCCTGGGTAATATGTAACACTCTGCCCTCCAGAATAAGTCCTGCTCCCTCTTGGGGCTTCACGGCCATCTCTCATTTCTAAAATTTGTAACCTTCCAGAGTCCTGAATGCCACTTTTCTCAATATCTGATTTTTTCATCTTTACCCATTAGTGTCTCTTTCTCTCCAGTAGTTCTATGAAGGTACATATGCAAACAATAGTTATTCCCCATGTTCCCTTCATGTTTTACTGTATGTATATGTGTACACTGATTAATTCTGTAAATTGCTGAATTTTATCTGTCGTATTGGGAATACAAATACATCTGGATTTCAGAGAACTTGCAGAACTTTCACATTTTCAGGAGCTCACCTGTCTTCTAAATCTGATTGAGACTGACCAGTGGTATAAAAACAGTAACAGAAGAAGGGTCTTACAAACAGTGTGATTGAAGAAACCTTTTTCTTCCTCAAGAAATCAGGCTAAAAATCAGCTACACAAAGGGCTTTGACATGGCTTGTGAATAACAAAAATGCACACAGCATTGTGAGATAGATAGGCACCAAAAAAAATCTGACAGATTTCACTATCTATTTTAACTATCTAAAATAAATATATGAAATAAATATGAAAAAAATAATAGAAAACATTTTCTTTTCCATTTACCTGTCAGTTTTGTGAGCAGGGTGTGCTAGTAAGGTCCTGCAGCCCTGACTGCACTTGTATGATTCAAATAGTATCAGTGGATCTTAAAAATACAGGGTTATGTGCATTTGTAGATTGATGGACCTGAGAGTAGGGAACAGTGGAATGTTGGCACTGGGGATTTTTTTCCCTTCCCATGAGCTTATGTTTTGAGTTTAAGCTTGAGAATTCAGAGGAAAGGAGCAAAGACAGAAAATTCAATCCTTTCAAAGCAGTCAAATCTTAGCTACAGTCACAGAATGAATTAATAATCTGTGCTCCTGAGATAATTTCCCACTCCTGGGAATGGATGTAGGGATACCACAAAAGTTAAGAAAATTTCTTGAGACATAAGTATTCTCTGCCAGCAAGCCTCCAGAGGTGGTGAGGCCCATAGATTTTGATGTCCATCAGAACAAAAAAAATTACTTTTTTTTCATCCTTTTTGAGGAAGAAGCATAAAACTCACAGAAAAAAACCAACATAAATAAGACTTTATTATGCACTGGATGTGAAAGTTTGGCATACCAAATAAGTAGTACATATTCAACAAGGTAAAAAATGGAGCCACACTTCCAAGAAGTCCCAGGTTTTTATATGGTCTTTAAGCTTTTTCATATCAGAGGGAGAAATTATGCTTTTTCTTTAAAGCTGTGCAAGTTTCAGTTTTCACAAAGCCAAATTAACTTTAAAAGTGCACTTACTAAAATGTTTGTGTCATTCACAGTAATATGGACTGAGTTAACTTGTTCCACACAGTGACCTTAACTATTCCCATATTCCAGCAGATTTTGTACAATCCCAGGAGTGTAGGTACAGTCCTGTATATCATTGCCATTCTGCCCCAGCACTCTGGTTGCTGGAAAAGTACTACTTGCTGAATACTGTGTCTGTTAATTCTTTGTGTAAGAGCTAGAGGCACACACTGTCTCATCTCTTGTAAAGAACCACTGAAGTATGGTTTTATTTGTATTTGCAGAGACAACAAAATCAAAGATAGCAACTTGGTGGCTCCAACTGAGATAGTAATTAAGATAAAATGATGATGTTACTAACATATCTTAGGAAGCCCGAAGGAATTAACATATCTTCCAGGAAATTGAATTGGAAAAGAGATATCCTTTAAGAGTAAGCATGAAAATATTGTATTTTTACCAAGTATGATGGAGAACTGATACATCTCTGCTGTGTTTGGTTAGATAAGTGTGGTGAGTGAGTTAAGAGGAGCTGAGAAGAGTTTGCAGGGCAACTGTGAAATTAATGAATTCATTTAACCCATTTTCCTAACAAGCTTTTTATAAAAATTGAGTGTTTCTGTTGTTGCCCAAAATTTTTAATACATCTTCATTTTAAACCTTTCTGGTCGATGGATAGGAGCTAACTACAAGAAGAAATAATAGTTTGCATTGTCTTGGAGCCACTGACTGTACCTTTCTGTCTATTCCCTAAGAAGATGCCCTAGATCTAAAGACTATGTATTAGCACAGGTAGTTGAAAAAACAGCTTATTTTCTGACACTGACACTCCTTTCCTTCAACTCATCCAGAAGGCTGACAGCCCATCTCATTCCCATCACGGTTATCCCACCAGCTTCTCTGGCAGTTCAGCACTGAATTTGGCCTGTTCTGCTAGTCTTTCTGGGCCCCTCATTTCTGAGCTGCAACATCTCCATCCACAAGAATTCAGGTAGGGACTGAAGTAATCTGACACTGTTAAAGTCTCAAGTTGTTGGTTTTAGCCATTTGTCTTCATGTGTGCTTTGCTGGATGCCGGTTTAACTTTTGGTTTTGCAATATGGTCTTTGTAGAGTTTATTTTAAGCTTTCAGTGGAATAAAAGAACAGGAGGGAGCAGACCTGCTGAGGAACAGGCACTTTGTGGCTAAGAAGCCTTTTTATTTCCTTGTTATTTGAAAAAGTCTGCTTGGAATGGCTATGGGAGAGCTTACAGACAAAATAATTGTGCCCCTTTTCTATAATTGCTCATGAGGAGGTCTAGGGTTTCCTCTTCTCCTGTCTGCATGGTTTTTCACAGGTGGTCTGCAAGAAGTCCACAAAAATATACCCCAGCAGCATGTTAAGATTTTAGGTGTGCTTAGCTTCATGATACTGGAAATGCTCTGGAGAGAAGAGCCAGAGGGGTCTTGCTGAAGGCTCACAAGACAGGAAGAGCAGTGTCTGGTTTGAGACCAGAAAGACACAAGACATCATCAGTGGGTTGACTCCTTTCCTTATCCCACTCCCTACCTCCTTCTCCCAGTTTGATACCAGTTTGACCTAGAGGAGATTTCTGTGACTGCAAAAAGCTGCCAAAAATGTTTATTTGGAAAGATTAATATATTTTGAGACAGTGAAAGAAATACTGTACCTCATCAACAGTACCCAAGGACATGGCATCCTTTGGTGGGTTGACCCTGGCTGAATGCCAAGTGCCCACCAAAGCTGCTCTATGACTCCCCCTCAAACTGGACAGGGAAGAGAAAATATAGTGAAAGGTTCATGAGTTAAGGGCAGGGAGAGATCACTCATCAAGTACCATCACAAGCAAAACAGACTGAACTTAGGGATATCAACTGAATTTATTACTACCAAAACCAGAGCAGGATAATGAGAAATAAAATAAATCTTAAAATCACCTTGCCCCCAACTGTCCCTCCTTCCTTAACTCTATTCCTCACTCCCCTCAGCAGCATAGGGAGATAGAAAATGGGCGCTACAACCATTTTGTTACGGGTTGTTTTTGCTGCTGCTTCCTTCTCAGGCAGCAAAGTCCTTCCCTGCTCTAGCATGGGGTCCCTCCCATGGGAGACAGCTCTCCATGGNGGGAGACAACTCTCCATGGACTTCATCAATATGAGTCCTTCCCACGGGCCACAGCCCTTCACAAACTGCAGCATGGGTCACTCTTCACTCTTCCATGGGGTGCAGTCCTTTAAGGACAGGCTGTTTCCCCACAGGATCACAAGTCCTACCAGGAAACCTGCTCTCTCCATGGGTCTGCAGGTCCTTGACAGGAGCCTGCTCCACCATGGGCCTCCCACAGGGCCACAGCCTCCTCTCAGGCATCCTCTTGCTCTAGTGTGGGTCTCTTCTGAGGGTTGTGGGTGGATCTCTACATCCTGCCGTGGGTTGCAGGGGCACAACTGCTTCACCACAGTCTCCTTCATGGGCTGCAGGAGAATCTCAACTCTGGCACTTGAAGCACTTTCTCCCCCTCCTTCTCCACTTACCTTGGTGTCTGCAGAGTTGTCTCTCACACGTTCTCACCCAGCTATTCTCTGACTGCAATTACAACTCTGCAATTACTTTTTCCCTCTTCTTAAATCTGTTATCACAGAGGTGTTACCACTCTCTCTGATTGGCCCAGCCATGGCCAGTGGTGGGTCCATCTTGGAGCCATCAGGGACTGGCTCTGCTGGACATGGGAGAAGCTTCTGGCAGCTTCTTACAGAAGTCATCCCTGTAGAGCCCCACCACCAAAACCTGGCCACGCACACCCAATACACATCCATTTCTGCAGCTGCTGCAGGCTTGATTCCCAAGTCTCTCACAGGATGAATCAATTCCTGTTACTGGAAGTTACAATTTCCAGTCTGAATCATATATTTGCACCTCTGAGGTCTCATCTCACTGGGCAATCAAATGGAAAAGTACTGATGCATTAGCAACAGTAGAAGATCATGGGATTGAAAAACTCCGGCCCATTTAGAGAAAATGAAGTGCTTGTAGCTCAAATAGGCCACCCCGAAAACAAAATGTGAGACCAAACTACCAGAATAGGAGTACGCCTCAAACTATTTATTCAGACAATCCTAGCAAATTTCTCCAGCTCCAGCATGTTAACTTACCCTTAATATGACCCTTTTGCTCTCTACACCTTTCTGAGGAGGGGACATGGAGAGGGAGGTTCTGAGCTCTTCTCTCCAGTACCCAATGACAGGTCACGTGGGAATAGATCGAGGCTGTTACAAGAGATTAAGATTGGACAGTAGGAAGCATTTCTTTACTGAAAAAGTGTTCAAGCACTGGAGCAGTCTTCCAAGAGAGGTAGTCAACATCCCAAGCCTGTCAGTGTTTTAGAGACAGTCAGATTTAAAAATGACCTTTAGCTCTAGTCAGCTCTGAAGCTGTCAGACAGTTGAACAAAATGATCATTTTAGGTTACTTCCTACTGAAACAGTTTATTCTAGTCTAGACTATTCTATTCCTTAGCAGTTAGAAGTAACATAGTTTTATGTGGAAATGGGCACAAAACAGAATTTGAGATATGAGTAATATTAGGTCTTTAGATCATGCAAAAAAGATGTGGAAATCTCCCCAGAGGAGAGGGCATCAAGTCCCTTTGGCTCTGAGCACTCTGATGCGAAAGTTGGTGCAGGCCTTCAATCTGGACTTTGTGACCTATTCAAGAGTAGTCAAGGGTGGGAGACACTGTATCACCCAGAACAAGAGATCATCCTTTTTGCTACCCATCTAAGCTGCAGACAAGAAGAATTTGTTTATCCAGTGAGCAATGGGTTTTCTAACCTGATGAAAATCTTTGGCAACCCAACTTCCCAGCTGAAAACATCCAGTTCCCAGGAAGCTTGTAGCGAAGGTTGTTCATCAAGGAGTTGAGATTGTTCATCACGGAGGCAGCTTGTTACCTGTAATCTGAAATAATCCAGAGCCCTGGAACTGGACAGAAGCAATACAGAAAGAATTGTGGTGAAGCCTCCTAAGCACTGAGGAGAGGCTAAATCAGCCAAAGTAGCAAATCTCTGTGGATTGGAGTGGAGAGGAGTGGCAACAATAAGAAGGTCATGATGACAATCCCTGAAGCCTGCTGTGGCACAGAGGAGCTGTTACAGAGAGGATGTTGCCATGACGTTTCTTTGGATAAACATCTGGAGTCCTTGGGCTTATTGACGTGGAGCTGCTCCAAGAGCCAAAAACTCTCTTTTGCTACTTTAATTGAAACCCTATTGCTTAAAGAGCATTCAGCCCCATCTTGGCTATGAAGCCACTGCCTTGAATGAGAGCAGCATCTCCTAGAGGAGGTGTCCTTCAAATGAGATTCAGTCACACTTAAAAACGGTCTTGTGGTTTAATCTGGAAGGAGGATCCTTGTCCTTGGCTTCTAGAGACCATAATTTTGTCCTCTGGCAGGTCACTTTGGAACAGTCTGACTTTAGTGGCACATAAGCAAAACAACTGCCTTGGCCCCCAGACTGTGGGTGTGGGTGAGAAGCAGAACACGTTATGCAGTACACAGAGGGAAGGGTACAAGACTGACTCTATGAACCTGCCTTTTATGTTGCTTTGCACACCAAGTTAAAAACAAAAACAAGAACACAAAGCATTCATTGATTTCAGCTCCAAGCTCCAGAAGTGTAAAACATTTTTTTCTATGCTGTTTATCTCTTGGAACATCAACTCTAAAATTACCTGTCCCAACTTTACAAGCACTAGACACCTCTGAAAACTGCCCTCTGGGGATCAGGAGTCAAACAGTAATGCACATTTTATAGGAGGCATCTAATCTTGATCTTAAATGAGATTATGAGACCAAATTAATAGCTGCTAGTTAGAGTCCACTAATAACCTTAATGGTGTGTGCCATACAAGTTTCAGTAGGGTTTTAAGGGAAGGACACGGCTCTGTCAGTGCCACGTGTGAACTGCAATTCAGAGTTGCCTGTAGCTTTGTCCCACTGGTGTTCAAGCTAGAGGAAACTGTGTGTGCTCTAAGTGGATTTATTCCAGGTGTATTGGAAAAAAAGCTGAAGAGTAGAAAAGGCTATCTCCCATTAGAGGAGCGGTTTATCTTTCTCCTAAAATACCTTCTTTATTCAAAAGTACTTTCACACAGGAAGTTCTGTGTTTCCATTACACCTTTGGTATGTGTCTTTGATTTTATCATCTTGTGTCTAATTTCTCTGTCAGGGTTTGGTAAGCTGTTGACTGTTCATTTAACTCAACAGCTTTGAAAACAATTTTGAAAATTGTGTATGAGTCACTGTACTGAAGGCAGAGAGGATGGAAAGGAATATATGTGGAGAAAAAAAGAGCTGATAAATGTGAAAAGGGAGACAGCTGTACTGATATACATACAGCAACCCAGGAGCTTCTCCTGGAATAGTGCTCAGGGGTCTGCAAAGACATAGGTCAGTAGAGTGTGCTTTGTCACATCCGTGTCTAAAAAGATCGTTTATGGGAGCATCTGGATTTGGCAGCAGTCTTCTTGTCATTAAAGAAAATTGGTCTGATGCATGGCATAATTTTCAAGAAAAGGAAGAGGATAGGTTCACCAATAGTCAGCAAGTCTTGCTTACAAGTTTCCACAACTGCAGCGTTCTGAAAACTGGGAGCCCAGTAGGGTCAAGCTATCAGTATTCATGCTCATATTCCTGAGAGAAGATAACCCAGAGTACTCCAAATTTCCTTTTGCTAGAGCAAAGTGAGGGTTTTGTCATCTTTGAAGAAGATGCAGCGTGTTCTGTGTGAAGGTGGCTAACCACTGCTTGTGGCTGGTTATCTCTCCTTCTGATCCGTCTGACCAAAACATGTTTCTGCCTTTCTTGACTGCTTCACATGCCCTAAGACTGAATCCAAATTCTAACCCTGCTTCAATTAACCTCCACCACAGCAGTTCCTTTTCTTCTGGTGTGGTCACTGACATTTTTCTCTTTAACCTTAAGGATCTTTTTACGTGTATTCATTGGTCAGCCATGTTCTTCTCCTTGCAATGCTGTCTCCCTTCAGATTCTGCCTCCTTCCTTCTTGCCTTTTCCATTTTGCTGTGCTGCTGGATGTAGATAAGGCATATTTAGCTTCTGTATTACTGCTTACTTTGCTGCAAGCCACCCCTTTATTCTAGGGTGCAAAGTCTATGGGATAAAAGGGAACAAACTTTGTGGTGGTTTTCTGGACATTGTTATCCCAACAAAAACATGAATTTAGAAACTTGGGTAGCAGAAAGCAGTTCTCTGCTGTGGGTTAAATCACCTGATCACAGTAACCCTTTTAAGTTCCTTTAGACTCTTGGATTTTGTTTATCTGCACAAGTTGCATCAATGTGTTTTTCCAGTTGCAAAATGTCTCCTCTCTCCAAACATGATGAAAAATTCCACTCTAACTTCTAAGCTCATAAGTAAAGATTTCTTCCTTAATTGTAGAAAAGGTAAAGAGATGGCTACTGCTACCAAGCAAGAAGTATTAATGCGTGTCTGAGGCAGAAGGATTGCACTTGTTTCCATGGACCTTGAGAGATCAATGGGAAAAAGAAGTTTAAAGACAGATGACCATACTGAAAAAAGCTAATGGCCTGAAGCAGTTAAACTAGGCCAAAGATGCCCGTTGTGGAAATTTTCATTCCAAGGAAGTTTCACCCCAGGGAAAACTTAATGCTCAGTATGTCTTTAAGAAGGGGGGAAACCTCCAGGGAGGAATTCATGGCACAATTTTGGAATCTTAATTCTAGTGAACTGCCAGGACCAGATGGTGTTCATCTCAAGCTGTGAGGGATCTCAGCTCCAAAACTGGAAAACTTCTGACAAACACATACAATATATTCCTTAAAATAGGAGTTGTTCCTGGCTCCTGTGAAAGTGTCACCAGGGAGCATCGCTTTCAAAATGCACTGAGGAGTGACCTCAGGAGTTGCAGGTGAATGCGCAATAACCTACATAGAGGGGAAGCACTTCAGGCCAGTCAAAACGGAAACATATGCTTAGAAAAACAGAATTACATCATCTGACCAGCAATATGGTTTCTGGTGAAAGTCCTCAGCTGGTCTTTGAAGTTATTTGAAGATTTTATTTAAAATATTAGGAAGAAAAATCTGGTATATATCATCCAGGTTTCCAGGAGGTTTTGGTGATGTTTTTAACATCAAGTCCTTTTTTCCTGTTAGACAGGTAATTTTTGTTCTGAATTAAATATTGGCTAGGCATCAAATGTTTTAAGTCCTGGCTGTTTTTGAAATGTAGGTCACCTAGCAGCAGCAGGCAAAGATCTGTGCTGGGGTTGCTCTTGACCAATTTTGTTGGTGCTTTTACAGCTGAGTTGGAGGTGTGGTCATTACATATCACTATTCATGTCAGGAAAAAACTAGAGGAGCTTACAAAATGTAGAAAGCCTTACTTCATACCTACTACATTTTTTTACTACAGTGAATAAAATCATAGGTAAATTTTAACTTGTACACATAGAGAATCAATAGGAAGAGATTTTAATTCTTTTTTTACAGAAATGGCATTGAAAAACAAGGAAACTTTTCTTCAGAAGCAGGGATTTCGGAGTGGTTATTGACAGCAGTTCAGTCATCTACACCAGGCAAGAAAGAGCAAGGAGAAAATCTTACTTCAGGTCCCCATGAAATGAAAGCAGTAGTCACAAGTAGCAGCAATTTGAATATCCTTAAAATGAATGAAAGGAAATAATTCTTCAGAATTCAGTGCTGACAGCATATCATAAAAATTAAGATCTGCAAGACCTAAAGGATTAGATCATTCTGTCACCATTAACAGTTTTGCAGCAGACAAATTATATGACCAATGTCAGACATGAGATCCTGGGTTATAAACTGCACTTCTGTGAACTGAAATGAAGAAAAATGCCTTCCATAGAATTGTACAAAAAGAGAGACGTAATTTTAGTTGGACAGAGGTTATCTTCCTCTGATACAGAGGAGTGACCTGAACTGGTGAGTTAATATACAACTTTGCTGTTGAATTCTGATGACCCATCTCAGACTTTTTTATTTCTGAGGAAGGCAATGCCTGTCTGTGGGCTTGCATACCTTGCATGTGTTTCTTCATTAGACGCTGGTATTTTATGGAGAATGGAACTTCAAATAAAGTCAAATTAAATTGATGGCAATTTGAAATGTTGTCTGCCTGCCTTGCACTTTTTATATTATGTATTGTTAAAAAAAAAGTAATAGCATTTTATGCTTTATGGCAATGATTTACAAAGTAAATGTAGCTCACTCTGCTAAGTGTTTTCACTGGGATCCCAAAAGTAAACTGTGGTTACTTCAGAGTCTGAAGGTCACTTTCAGCTTCCTAATTTCCCAGTTTCCCAAGACACAGAATTATGTTTTAATATGTAATAGAAAATGTAAAAGTAGAGAAATGGCTTTTTAAAATAAAGCTGAAAAAAAATTATTTCAAACACAAAAATCTCTGATGTAACTGCTGTTTGCTATTGGGAGTCTGATTGCTCTTTTACTCAGGGTAGTCCAGCTTCCCACTAGACTTCAAGAAATAGATTTTTTTTTTTTTTTTCTTTATTTCTTGAGAGAGAATTATAAGACATTTCATACCAGAATAGACTATTGATGTAGTAACACATGTAGTGCTTAGTTAACACATGGTAACAGGCATGTAACAACTACTGTCATTTTTCTGGTATTGAATTATAACTGCTGAGATCTAATGAAGACCTACTGAAACCAAATCTTTAAACAGCAGATATAATTGCTGAAAGCACTTAAGAGGTTTATAAACATGTGATGTGTAACTATGCAAATATTTTTTGGTATTTAGTCTTAGTTTAAAGTCACCTTTAAACTCAGCAACATCTCTGTGTGTTTTTATATTCATATGTATATGTATGATATAAATACATTATATATACACATGTATATGTACATGACAAATACACATTGTAAATTCCACCACACATGTTTTAAAGAAGGGACCAGCAGCGGGGCTTACCTTCGAGATTTTAGGACTGAAAGAGTCACACTTTGAAGGAGAAATTAAAGCAAAACTCTTTGCGTCAGTGACATGTATATTCTGAACCTATACACACAGTCTGTTCTCTCTCTCAAGAAGTGCCATTTCTCAAATAAAAGCAGTTGAGGACAAAAGAAGTCCACAAAAAACTTACAAACCATTAGTCACAATTTAGGTGCTCATATGTGAACAGCTCCTGGATTGCTCTGTCTGGATAGGTGGGAACACAGTGGTCTGAAGCAGCAGGAGTCTCTGATGTGATCATGCGTTAGCCAGTCTCTTGATGTCTGGGAAGAATAGCTAAGTAATGAACAGAGACATAATTGTGCCTGATTTTTTTTCCCCAAAAGCTTTACCTTCTAGAAATGAAAATTGCTTTCTCTTCTCTGACCTGACACAGTAAGAAATCCTTAATATTCAGTCTAAGCAACTAACTTGCCTCGGTGGTTGAATTAGAAAGCTCTGTGAATAACTCATGTACTATGTTTAGAGCACTCCTGTCTGTCATGATCAAGAGTGTTGTGATAAAGGTAATGGATTGCTCCTCTTCTCTCGCTGTAATCACTGAGAGCATCAGCAGCCACAGGGCCTGATGTGACCAGAACAAATGCAAGCCCTGACGTAGCCGTGACTCCGCAAGGCTGATTTTCAGGCTTTGAGGAATAGTCTGTGTGGAGCAGTTGGTCTGAGGTCCTTGTTTTGAAATCTAGTCTGAAGTGCTGAGCATAGTTGACAAACGAGCTCACACAGTCTGGGTGTGGTTCTCCAGGGTTTGGGAAGAACAACTGCAAAGTTCTCCGGGAAAAGTTTTTTATGAGTGCTGAGTATCTTTGAGCTGGTAAATTATTTTGGCTAGTTTGTTGTTGCCAAGGGTGCAGTAATGTGCAGCCAGAGTCAAGAAGACCTTTCTTGCTATAAATGAAAATGCCATGACTGGGTTTTTTCTTTTCCTAAGATTTGGTCTGAAAGGCAGCGGGGTATTGTTGCTCCACTTTACCCTTTCCTCTTGATCTCAGTCGTTTTGGGGCCAGAGAAGAAGAAAAAGAATGAGAAAGGATAAGCAGAATGCAAGGAACAAGTCAGGTATTCAATACATTGACGGGTTTATACTAGGAAAAGGGAGAGAGCCAAGTCATATATGTATGGCTCTGGATTCCTTCCAGAGGTTTCTGAAGACCAGGAATGCTGTTGTTCATTGACACAGCTGGGTCTCTGCCAGGGAAGGGAACAGGCAGTGAAGGGTGTGTGTGTGTTTGTCTTTCTCTCCTCAGTATGAAACATGTCTCCCTTCTCCTTTCCTCTGCCATTGGCACCGTGTCTGTTTGCAAAATGACCATCTCCCCTGTGGAATGACGAGGTTGTTTGAATCCCAAGTTTGAAGGGATGGGCTGCTGCATAACATTTATTTTTGTTTTGCTTTGTGTTTTGATAAGGTTTGGCTTTTGGTGCCTGTGAATAAATTTTCTAAGTACGTATTTTGTTCCTGTAATGGCAAGGTCTGAAATGTTCCCTGCTAATTTTCATTTGTGTGTGACTAGTGATTATTTTTTATTTCCTTCATTTGAAAGCCTTCAGAAGGGTCTGATCTGATCTCAAGCTTTTCAGAAATGTGTCATCCTACAAATAGTCCATAATAAGTCTAGTGACTATTTAAAACATAATAGTTTACAGTACATTTAACAACTTATGAAAAGTAACAGGTTCCTTTTGATTTGCCACTGCTATGCCCACAGGCAGGTTTTCTAAGGACAGGTTAAACATGTGTATATAAATATATATAATAGCTACATACAAGTACACATTTCAGCAATAATTTTAGAAAAATGAAATATTTATAACATTTTAGAAAAATATCCAGGCTTTTGACACATAAACCCTTCTTCAGACAAGCTGTTATTTTTGAAACTACCTTCTCATTGCTTCCCAGAGGTCTTCAAGTCCTCTCAGTGTTCAGTGCGTGAGAGTAGTGGTTTACAAACAGTGGGAGAAGAGCCAGGAAGTCTTGCATCTGCCAGTGTTCCAACAAGCACTTGTGTGCGTATCACGCTTTTTGCCAAATCAGTTGGCAAAGGGACAATTTTTGCTTACAACAATTGTCAGTGTGCAGCTCAAAGAGCTCATCTTCCGCTGCTGTCCTGAGCTTGATGAGCTCACACGTGTGCAGTGGCTCACCTTGTCTCTGACCCACACACGTGTTCTTCCCAGCACTCGCCACCTACGGCCTGGATTGAGCCACCAAAGGCAGGCGTGGGCAGGCAGCAGTGTGTTGACTGGCTGGGCTCCAGGGGCCCTTCCTCATGGAAAGCAGTGCTTCATCAGGCTGCCCCGTGCCTTTTGGGAACAGAGACATTGTGGTACACGTTGAGTCAACATGTGGCTCATGTTGAGTCTGTTCCTGTCTCCACTCCCAATCCCCTGTGTGACTCGGTGGTGAGGAAGGTGGCAGGCATTGCCTTCTGCCTTTGCTCAGGTATCAGCCCAATGCTCAGAAAATGGGACCAAATACTCCTATTAATGGCCCTGTGGGACTGCATCTTCCCTCAGGCAGAAATGTCTTGCCTCATATATGGGCTAGGGGAGCCTAGAGAAATTCAAGGTTGCCTAGATGTTAACCACTTCAGGGGAACNGCATCTTCCCTCAGGCAGAAATGTCTTGCCTCATATATGGGCTAGGGGAGCCTAGAGAAAGTCAAGGTTGTTAACCACTTCAGACTCTATTAACTATGTTGTCACTTTAAAATGGCAAAAAAAGAGAATTTGGATCTGTCTGAGCGGTGTCTTTTTGTAAGAAAATCAGTCTAGGTGAAGTAACATTGTTGCCCTTGCCCAGACACAATCAGGAGGGCTCAGAGAAGCTGGATTGCTGCTTTTCTATCTGCTTTTACACCCAATAAGAAGAATCACTTCCTCTTTAGCAGCAGTTTCCAACAAGGGTAGTGTGTACATTGTTCCTGTTCTGTAGTAATGAAGTGGAACAGGCCATATCTAGATGGTGTTAATACACACTAAAAGCAAACCCAAACCTAACATTAATGAGAACACTGTGTTGAATGGAGATCTGAGCTGCTCTAGGTCATCTGATCAAATGAAAGCTGAACTTAATGTGATGAAATCAGCCTCAAAATCTCTGCAGAAACCCTTGCAGAGCCTTTTTTTTTTAGCAAATAGGGGAGAGATGGCTGAGATTACTAATGCCACTGTGGCCAGAAAATTTTTTCTGGCCAGGCTGCTCTGCAGAAACTTGTCTCATTCTTTGCTGCCCAAGCAACTGATTTGACATTTAACAACTCTTTGGAAGGAGGGGAGCTTAGAAACGGTGGTTCCTGACTAGAGCTAGCCACGATGATGAACAGCGCTAGCAGATATATGAAAAACACCAGGAAAATTGGTTTTGTGACTATTTGGAGTTTTGAGAGGTATTCCCATACCCACGCTCCGTTGCATGTGTTTACCTTGCTAGACGCTGTATTGGAGGCACACCTGCTTGCATCAGCTCCGTGGCATGGGTCCAGCTGGGACATGGAAGCAGCGCTTCTCCTCTGATTGCTGCCCCTGCAATCAGCCACACCTGGTCATTAGTGAGCAGTTTGGCAGCCGTAACCATAAGGCACTGAAATTTACTTTGTGACAGCAATGTTTAATTTTACGTAGGATTGCTTCAGAGCCAGAAGTTCTGTGGTGCTTACTAGAACAGAGGTGGTAACGTGTATTCTGTGTCCAGAGAGGAGCACCCTGTATGACACTGAGTGTTAAAAGGCATAGAAGAAAGGGGAATTAGGAGAAGAAAGAACGGGAATGAAGAAAAACACTTTGAGTTTATTCCCTGTATTACAGACAAAGTTCATAAAATATTCAGCACTTGAACTCTGAGTATGTGGTCAGAATTTCCTCTCACTTCTGAATGACCTGCTGCACAAACATTGGCTTGTTGACGTATAATAGCTGCCTTCAAACAGGATATTATTCAGCACTCTAAAATAATCTAAAACTCATTTGAAATAGCCAGGTTAATCCCCATCACCTGCAAGTGAGGAATAAAAAATAAATTATTCACAACCCATTACTGCCCTAGTAAAGCACCACAGACTTTTGCAACTGTTAATGTGGCTGGAATCAATTAAACTGCTTTTCATTCTTTTAGAGTCTTAAAGTATTTTTAAGTTTGGTTTTAAACATGGGCAGTGACATACTTTCCCAAATGTGAATCCATAGCACGTGTTTTAAGGTGTTTTGGACCAATTAAGACTTGTTTAGAAAATAAACCCATTAAAGACAGAAAGGAGAAATATTTCCATTTAAAGAAGAGGGTTTGGCTACAAGGGGTTTGCTTTTAGCTTAAATCATACCAAGTGAGCTGGTAGGAATGATGAGATGTGAATAGATTCACAAAGCTTACTGGAAAGAAGCAATTGCATCTGGTTAGTTTATATGAGATAAAAGCAACATGGGTCATAGTTGTAGAGTACCAAAATCTTTCTCTTGTGAAGAAATATTGATTTGACTTATTTCATTTAAATTCTAATTATTTATCCTTAAAGAAATGGCAAACAGAAATGTGCTATGGAGCAAACCAGCTGTCCCCCTGTATTTTCCCTGCCCTGTCATCAGGGCTGGATCACCCACAGTCAGGTTTTCCACCTGCCAACAATTAAGCACCTCTTCCTGTAACCTACATAAACCCTCTAAGAGATCTGTCTTCCCAACCTGTTTTATTGTGTTTTTACAGTCTGTTGGAGGAAGACAGAGTACAGAAGAGTGCTAGAAAAACATCTTCCTGGAGAGGGAAGGCTGAAAGTTCAATTATTTGCCATCCCCAAAGAAGGGTGGAGAGATGGGGGTAAACAATTTGGTTTATAGTGAGATGCAATAGAAGTTCACACTTTTATTTACTTTGAGATTTCCCCTCATTTACAGAGTTGACTGCACAAGCTAGCTGACCTCTCTGAAGCCCTTCTGGAGATTAAGCATCTTTGACAGTGTCAAGCCTTTTTTGGGGCACATTCCCTATAAGGTGGATTTCACAGTTACTGAGAGGGTCTCAGTGAAATCATCCTTTTTTCACAAGGGAAAAATACTTCTTAGGCACCCCTTGGAGGCTGCTAGGTCTGCTACTGGTTTTTCTCCACCATTCACACCCTTGCTGCTTCCATCTGCTCTCCAAAATGTGCTTTTGAGAGGTGAAAGGGGATACTTTTGTCTGTGTATTTTGCTGACAGTGATCACAGTAACAGCTAATACCACAGTATTTAAAACATGATGATTCCAGTTGTACATTTAACAGCCTTCAAAGTCAATATCAGAATATTTCTTTTGCCAATCAAAAGAATATAAATTCTTGTCAGACAGCTTTGGAAGCAGGTGTGTAATGTGCTGGATCTGAAAATAAAACATTTCATTTTCAGCCCAATCAGCCAACAAGACTGTGCTGAGCTTTTCCAGTCCTTCACATCCCAAAAAGGTATTACACTGAGCTCGTAACTGGCCTTGGAGAAGGAAGGACTGAACTCCAAGAGCAGACACTGACACTTTGCCTGACCCTGGCTCAGTGGAGTAGCTAGCATTGGCTAACCAATATCTGCAAATGGGTTCCTCTGGAGCCACTTTCTTGTTCCATCTATCTCATAAGATTATAACCACACCTAAACTAAGCTTCAGCAATTTAGGATTTTTGGAAACACTTTTGATCCTCTCTTTTATCCTACAAAGCCCTATTGCTGTTAGTACTGGAGAGATGTCAGCAGTTGTCTAAGTGAGAACTCTTGTTTATTTTCTTTTTTATTCCTAATCATCTTGGCTTCCTTTGGTTTGTTTTGAGAGGGCAGAGGAAAATAATACTCACAGGCACCAAAGAACCTCAGTTTGTGGAAGGCCAAATCATTTCCATGACTTGGAGTAGTACGAGTGAGGAGGATTGCTATGGGGAGAGAGATTCTGGCCAGGTAGCCCATGTGCTACCAGAACAGACTACAGACAGCAAGAAGACAAGAGAGAGCAGTGGTCAGTGCCATGAATGTTGGCCTTTTATGAGGGAGAGGAGTGAATGGACTGAGAGGGAAAGGCAGTGTGTTTTGTGATGGTGGGAGGGGGNAGGGGTGGGGAATTCCCAAACAAAAGGGAGGGGGGGGGGGAAACCAGAACAAAAAGCTTATAAAAAGAACCAAAATATGCACCGCAACAAGAGAGCAGTGGTCAGTGCCATGAATGTTGGCCTTTTATGAGGGAGAGGAGTGAATGGACTGAGAGGGAAAGGCAGTGTGTTTTGTGATGGTGGGAGGGGGAGGCTGCAGGTGAGCATAGAGGAGGTGGCAAGGTGATACCTTGGGGTAAACAAGGGAAAGGGATGTAAGGTGGGATTTTTAAATCAAGAATAGGTGGCTTTCATTGAAATTCTTTGTCTTTTAGTTCTGTTAGAGCCAAGTCTTTGTCGTGGATTTTGTCCTCAAAATTTCAAAGCTTTTCCATTAGAATTCTTTAAGGAAGCTATCTCACAGAAACAATAAGGCTTCCTCAGTAGTGACACTCGCCTGCCAGAGCTCCTACCTTCTGCACTTTCTCTCAGTGTGCTGGGCAGTTTATGCCATGGTCCTTACTTCAGAAAGACTTGATCCTTTTAAATATGTCAAACAAACAATCCTAGATCTGCTAATCAGTTATTGATCCCCTGGATCTATACTGTTTTTCTACAATACATTATGGTGTTGCCCATAACATAAAACTGAAAAGTGAGTGTTGGTCTCTCAGTGTCTTGGCTCAGTCACTTTACCACAAATAATCCCTCTTGCATCAGTCTGTGCTGATGGCTTCCACACAGGTGAAGTCCCTTCAACAGATACAACAACTTAGGAAGCTGAGTTTCAGCCTCTGTCTGCTACAAACAGACAATAGCTAGAAAAAAGGCATGGTGTGTTGGTTCTGTGCCCAGCTGGAGTTATAAGCAGCATAAATGATAAATTATACAGATGGATTAAAGTGAAGTTTGCCCTCATCTTATGGCACAGTGCTCAAACACAGCTTAACTAGATCTTGGGGTGCCTGTCTGCATTCTCACAGCTTCTGCTTCAGGATCCTCTAGAACCGCAGCACTGTCTGTGTCACTTCTCTTTGGGTGTTATAAATAACACTGTTCTGGGACCTCTTTTGTTTTGGCACCTTCTTGAAATTTTCTTTTAATTTCATATTCCTAGCAGATTAGTGTGCTTCCTGAAGGTAAAAATGATGCTTTTATTAGGGTGTCAGGATGACAGCATCTTGACAACTTAAAAACTGTTCTGTTTGTTGAGGGTTCTTCTGGCACAAACTCGTTTTAAAGAGTTGGGAGCATGGAGAGAATGGAAGCTGCAGAATTTGCTGTCAGATGCAGACTCTCATTGCAAAGACATGGTAGCAGATAAAGGCAACAAGGGTGGGAAGTCCTGGATGCAGTTTTAACTCTTTCCAGACACCATATTACTGACAATTCCTGACTGCAGCAAATACTTGAAGTGACATTCATGATGCCACTGTGGTAAATGAAAGCAGATGAATCTGGTCATAAAGCCATGTATCTGCTCCAGGAGGCTGACCAGAAACAGTGGGACTTCTTTCTAAGCATGTTATACCAGCAACAGACATCTAGTAAGGGTTTGGTGGTTTGGGTTTTGGTTTTTTTTTACTTAATTCAAATCCAGGCATTATCAGTTAACAGATCTTTTATGAGACTTGATTTAGGGTTTTTTATTTCAACATGTTTCTCCTGTGCCTATGTAAATAAAGGGAAGAATGTAATGGAATTGACCTTCTAGAATTTTTTAGGCCGAGGAACACAATGGCTAGAAGAAGCACATGTGTACATGCTTGTACCTGGACACTAGATAAACTATTTCTCAGCTGGATCTGAGTAATAATTAAACCTGTTGAATGATAGAGACTGGAGGATATTGTGAACAAGCTCATCCTGACTACAGGTCACTTTCTGTTCTGATAGGTATGGCACCAAATCTCTATTGTAAGGACACTGGAATTCATTCAAATGATCAAGGAATTAACTTGTTTAAATTAATAAAATAATATGCTTTTAAAACTACACATGAAGTGCTTCTGAATGCTGCCACTTAAGCCTACAGACTAAGAATCAGGGAACATCTGAAATTTCATTAAAATGTCAAGAAAGAAAGAAGAGGGGTGATAAGACAGGAAAAAGCTGGTCCACAGTTGTTTTTGTTAGCCCTTGAATTGAAAACTATTCAGTGTGCTGCTCTGAAAAAGTTTTTAAGGGAAGAATTGACCTAATTTGTGAACTCTGTGACCCTCAGTGATAAACACAGGGCTGTTATATGAGAGAAAACTATTTGATTTCTTTTTTTTTGCAAAACAATACAAATGGTGATGTGTTGGTCCCTAAAGGATGAAGTGTTCCTAGAAGCACCTACCTGCATCGCTGGTTAGTGGACTGGTGAGAAAATTGGTGTAATATTCTTATGTTTAAAACAAGAACTCATTCCTATGTGAATCTAAAACTATACATTTTACCTCCCACAGTTCTTTGGTCTTAAAAGTAAGCATGGCCTACAATTTATAATTTATGGCATGTTCTGATAAAAAATTTGTATTATTTATTCTAAACTCCAGGTATTAAAAGAAGAATATTAAAAAGGAGGATGGAGGATCATAATTATTTTTATTTCAGTGTTAGCTTTCAATAAAGTAACACAGAGTTACAGTGTTAGTAACAATAAAATAGGAAAGCAGTTTAAAAAGAGTCATGCCAGCCTTGTCTGTCCTGGTGTTATACATATGTGTGTCTGTATATATAAATATATATATATATATATATGTTTGCACTGGGTTGACCTTAATTCTGTTTTTGATTTTAAAATTTGCTCATCCTGATATCCCCCAAAGGCCAGGGTTTCCAAAAAGTTAAAGCTACAAGTTTTTGACTGAAGGCAGCTGACTCTGCCTGCATTGAGGAGCAAAAGTAATCAATAGTGAGACACCTACAAGCTCCACGTACCTGCTACACAAAAGCTCCAAGAGCTGGAAGAAGACCCTACAGTGCCTTTTTTCGCTCTCACAATCTGGAGGACGCTCTCAATTTCATAGTCAGAGTGAGAGCCTTAACCAACACATTCTGCTCCTTAGGCTGACCTCTGTAAAAGTAAGTTTTTATAAAGGAAAATTAAAGTGATCACATGTTCTGAATATAGTGGGCTCCTCTTTTGCTTCTACTCCATTGCAATTATGTGGGTGAGACTTATCTACTGTAAACTGCAGCTACAATGCTTCCCATAGTCTGAGGGCAATTTAATCATTTCTTGGTGTAATGGATCTTAAACAGAGGATTCAGTCTTTTCTTGAAGCTTGGTAACACTGAGCACTTTCATTTTCTGCTTTCAAATGTATGATTGCTGCTCAAGTGCTTTTTTTGTGGGAAAGTCTTCATCCCTTTTTATATGATCATAGTACAAAGATCCTGGCCTATCATCAAGTTAATATATGAGAGATATGATTTCAGCTATATAATTTGTGTGCCTGAAGGAAATAATTTTCCTAGGAGTACCAGAGGCAGTTCTAGGCAGCCATACCTTAAAGCTTACCTGCACTTTCTAATTTTAATTAAGATAAAGAAAGAAGGCAGTTAATGGCAATTCACCCCTTAAAGCTGGTACTTCAAAGGACAGGGTGAAATCCTTAGTGTCAAAAGTCTCTCAGGTCTCATCCTTTTGCATGATATAATGTATTTATTCTTGAAATATGCATTACTTTATATGTATAAATATATGCAAGTCTGCATAAATATATTTGCAACAAAAGATGTTGAAAAGGATAAAAGTCTATGGATTTCAGATAATTAAATTATAAAGAGAACCGTTCCCCCAGAAGTCATATTATCATCACCTCAAAGTCAAAAATACCTAAAAGAAAACAAAGCAAAATATTGCTAATATCTCTTGGTCTTGACTTAAAATCTAGCTCTGGAATTTTTCAAAGGCTTCTATTAATAAAAACTAGTGGTAGTTTTTTAGTCATCTAGTAAGTTCCAGTTTGTTCATGGTTTATCTTAAGAGTTAACTATTAGAGAGCCTCCACCATGCTCATCCTCTGGGAAGAGAGCACTGCAACCTGAGCTTCCAGCCTCATCCTGTTCCATATGCTGAGTGTTGTGAAATGTGATGAGTACATTTACAGTGCTCTTGTAGGGTCTGCAAATGAAATGAAGAAATAAATGAAGGAGCTGAATGAGTTCAGAGAAACAGCCCCACTAAAATTAATCCCTGCCCCAGCCTTGATTCTGTCCTGCTGATGGCTGGGTCAGGAGCAGGGGTAGTCTGGGCCAGGCAGGACCCCATCACTGTATAAGGCTGTTGCTGCTCTTCTGTGACACAAGTGCCCAAGCATTTATTCACAGAATGCAGAGCACACAGCCCAGGCTAAACCTGCCCAGCCTAGGATCTGCAGCAACATAGCCATTCAGACTTTGGCTGCAGAGGCTCCACAGGGAATTAGCTAGGTTGGGTGTGATGCTTGAGCTGGCCTGCTTGCCTGTGACCCATATAAACTGCAGTCTCAGCATTCCTGAAGCACACAAAGCTGGAAATCACTGTATCTGCTTCTAATGAATGTAGGCTCTGTCCACACTTGGCAGGTTTCTTCAGCACTGCTGGTTAGACTAATAAAAGATATTATCTCTCTCTATGAGTTTTACCTCACTTATATCCTGAGATTATCACAGTTCTGCCACTTGGAGGTCAGACAGAGCAACTTTTTGAGATTAGGCAAAGCTACAGTGATATCAGAAGAAATAACCTGAGAATTATGTCCTTAAACCAACATAAAGCTTAAGGCCAGGGAGTGGGTAGTTGACAGGGCTTTGCAGTCCCTCAGGGTGCTCTGGTTTCATTTAGTGACACAATGCACTGCCAGAGGCTTTCTACTGGTGAACTCCTTTGGCATCATGCTATGCACTTTCTTCCTGAGGTGTGTGCTGTGCCTGGTCTTGGGCAGGAGCTGTTGTTTCTTTTATAAAAACCTGCCTGTTTTTGCTGGACTTTGAAGCAAGCTGGTCTTAGAACAATATTGGCATGATCTCTTGAAAGAATTTTTGTGGACTGAGGGGAATTTTGAAAGCTATTGTGTGTGCTTACTGCATGGATTTTACCTCTCTCTGCCTCCTACTTGCTAAACCATAACAAATAGAGGATTGTGTTTCATACTCTTCACTGACTCGGTCATATTTTCAAAAGCTGTTTATTTTTAATATAAATAAATGAAACAACCTGCATCGACTTTTCATATCTACAACCCCCCCTCCTCCCCATGTTTGCAAAACATTGCAGCAGCCTAACAAAATACAGTGTGTGGTGTTTCCTGCCATGACCCAAAATACCCACTCGTGCTCAAGCCCAGCCGTGCAGGTTTGCTGCTTTTGGCTATGAGCGGTGAGTGCTTTATGGCAGTTAACCATTCTATTCCAGCAACGCACATTATCCTCTCCACATCCCCTGCCAAGGCAGTTTCCTCTTGCAAAACTTCCTTTGTCATTTTCCCACATCTTTCCCATACTTTTTTTTTTTTTGTTTGTTTCCTCTGATCCAGCACAATTATCTGGTGTTTTGAAATGCAAAACCAACCCATTGCTTGTGAACATTTCTTTCTTTTTCTCTTCTGGCGCACCTCTGTTGGATTTCATATTTCTAAGTCCTCTTCTCCTAGATTTTATTTGTCATATTTAATTTCTGATGCACCTGTAGTTCTTGTGTCTTCCAGAGCTATGAGCTATTTGTGCTATTATTGTATTGCAGCCTTGTTCAGTACATTTTTTCCTACCTTTGTGCACTTAGGCAAAGATCTTAGTAAGATCTTAGATCTGTAGTAAGAAACAATGTTTTGCAAGCATTACAGTAATGATTGTGCTTAAATGCACAGAATTATCTGACTTAGAAATGGTTGGATTTCCAGACACGTTCTTTCACCAGCATATATGTCTCAATGCTCTGGTAAAAGTCCTTTTACTACAATGTGTCATATAAATGGCATTCTGCTTTTCCATCCCACACCAATATTTGCCGTCCATTATTAAAAAAACCCAGCCAAACAAACAAAAAATTCCCTAAGAAAATCAAAACCAGCTATCAGTGCTTGCTTATTGCAAGTTAGCAGTAGTCAAACCTCATACAGAGCAATAAATTGCGATTTCTTTTAAAGTAGGATATGAAGTTTTTTGCTGGTGTGCTCTCCTTTGAATTGAGTTAGACAATGAAATGGGAATTGGTGGTTAAAATAATTTGTCATATTATGGTGAGTTGTAGAGGTCTAAGATGTGTTCAATCCTCTGCATGGGGAGGGGTATGGGATGACTGACCATGGACCAGAGAGCTCGAAGTTGCCTATGTGGAGTGACACACTTTCTTGAGGTAGTCAGACATCAGGTTTCACTGGTGTTTCCCCAATCCTCTCAATTTTGACTTTTTTTTTATATAGTTCTTTAAGTTACCAAAATCAAACCCACCTCTTCTTATGTGTTACAAAGCTGCTGGAGTAGAGAGATTAGTATGTGTAATAAGTAAGGGAGAGGGTGAAGAAGACTGAGAGATGTGTAATCACAAATACATTCCAAATTTTCATTCGGAATAATATTTTTTATAATACATAGAACGCATAAAATATTCTGAGAAATTTATAATAAGCATGCAGTTTGGAAAGTCAAACCAACTCATTAAAAAAACTGAAATATTTTGTGAAACATGAAATTGAGTTTGTAAGTGATGGGAAAGTTAATTTCGTACCAATTTTCAATTGATTGCAGAGTAATGGTCTGTAGATGCAAGTAAAAAAATTATATGGATGTTGCACAGGTCAGAATTGTTTTACTCATGAATTCTGAGCAGAAAACAGATCAGATTGTAACACAAAAGCCCCCCACAACTTCAGTTAGGCAGTAAAACCAGAGATCAACAACAGGAATGCCTGAGTCCTGGCTATCTTACATCCTGTGTCATTTGCACTGGTGCTAAATCAGAATGAAAATGTGTCAGTTTGGATTATTCTGTCCATTTCTCTGAGCTGCAGCAAGTAACAGAAGGTCTTATACATCAGCATTTTCTACATCAGACTTTCAGATTCATTGCGCCTTTCCTGTGAATTGTGCTTAATCTTAGAAATGGGATCCTGGATTCTGGATCCCTGAGTTTCCATAGTGGTGAAGTGCCCTAGGAAATAAAAATTAGAACTCCCTGTTTATCAGTTTTGTCCCATTCAGTTTCAGAAACCAAGAGAAGGCAAAGTTAAGTGTATTTCTTTCAGTGTGTGCTGCAAGGCCGAACCAGACATGCAAGGAAATGAAAACACTAGCAAAATCCTTGCTGGTTTTACTGGTAGGAGAGGTAGAGGAGCGCATGCCATGACAACAACATTGTGCTGTAGGGCCTCAGCACGACCTGGGGTCACTGAGAAATTTTTAGAACTGAAAGTCAGCACATCCTCCCCCCTGTGCTGTGGTGTTTATGTGTGGTGGGCATGACAGTGTCTGTATATACAGGCCGATATACTGAGTATGCTTAGCAGATATCTAAAGATTTTGTACTTCGAGGCTTCAACAGTTTAATTCCAAATTGCCATCCATGTATCTCAGATCACAATTTGCATTTATTGACAGCCTCTTCTTGGAAGAGCTGAGTAGAAACTGGAGATGACTTGTGAGGACATTTCTCCTCACCCAGGTCACAGGCAAGGCATAGGAGCAGNGTAGAAACTGGAGATGACTTGTGAGGACATTTCTCCTCACCAGACATCAGGTCACAGGCAGGGCATAGGAGCAAATGCAGGCAGGCACAGCCTGATCAGCCCTGCTTGCTCCTGAGTGACCAGATAACCAGACTCCATCTCCCTGCACTTCTTCCTTTCAACACCCTGCACTTCTATGGAAAAATAATTTCATACAAATTTTAGAGGAACATCCAGTTAATCAAAACACAGCAGGCTGCCAGCGCAGCCTGAGCAGAACGGTGCTATCGCACACCATGGCACTTTCAATTGTGCTGCTTCATTCTCTTGACAGAGATATTAACAAAAAGAGGAAACAGGCTATTACCGTGACAAAGGCTTTGACAGCACAGGGAAAATGGCATGTTAACTCAGCATCAGGCAGGCTGAAGCTGGCTGGTAATAACCATGCTCCACTCGTGGCACTCAAACCCTTTCTCACTGCTCTGTGGGTGGGTTTGTCTACTGTGGAGCAGGGCACGTTTCTCCATGCACTTTTACCCACATTTTACCCACCTGAGTACTCAGGCACTGTAGCCAAGATCCCCACTTTGAGTAGAATGCGATATTAAAAGATCATCTTTAGCTTCCTTTGTTTCAGATCTCAAACCCTCTAAGTTACATCCACTGATATCTCGAGGAAACAAGTCAGAAGTTACACTCTATTTAATGGATGGGAGGGCTCCTGTTTTAAGGGGGAGGCAGCTTCCGCTGTACGTGTAGAAGCACTGCTGTCTGATTTTATTGCAAGCAGATGTTGGAGTGTGCTTGACTTGGAAAAACCCATGAGGCTCAGAATTAGCTACTCTAATTGAGGTCATTTTGTAAACTGGGTGCATTTTAGTTGCTTCAAGATCCAATCCAAGGTTACAACAAACAAGGATCGGTTTTCTCTGGGTCTCTAAGGAAGCTCTGGCCATCACTTCATTCATTTCTCCCTGTTTAAGACCCATTAATGATCAGTGTTGGGGAGTATGGTTTGTTTGGGTTAGGATTAGGTTTAGGGTGCTTTCTCTCTGCCAGTCCCACGCCATGGGTGGCTGCAGCAGTAACACACCTTAGGTAGCCCTGACATAGTGATCTGTCTGTCAAATCCTTGTCATTAAATTGGTTAAAAGGTGAGAAATTACAGTTTTGGATGATACTCTGGCCATTTTTGAGCTATGACTTCAATTGCTGTTACTTTTCTCTGGAATTTGATATTCAAAACAATTTTCCTGACCTCCTCCCTCAGACTTTATTTAGGTCCTGAATTCCTTAAGCCAGGAACTGCACCTCTGCTCACAGGAATAAGTGGGCTCACTGCGTTCTTGATCAGTGTGAATAGTAACAGAGACCAGCTTTGCACAAAGGTGTAGCCTCTTCTGTTACATCTGGTCATATAAAAGAGAAAGATAGACAAGCCTTGGGATATTTATCAAGTCTGACAAAGCAACAGTAAAAAAAAAAAAAACTCCAAAGATTTACAAGGTCATGATGATTGGAGGATGTCCAGCTACCCAATCTTTTTAAGTGATTTTCCTGGGAAATAGAGTAAATGCAAGCAACCGGTAAGTCTCTTCTTTTTCTTTTCCCTTAGTTATTGAAGTTGGTTTAATTAAATCAATCCAAGACCAAGCTGCTGGCCAGACCCCTCTTCCCCTGCCCCTAATTCCTGCTTCTTCCACTGGGCAGGTACTGATGCAGGGATAGACGTCTTGAGATCTGATTCAAGGAGCTGATGTGTCTGAAAACACAACCCTGGCCCCCTGATGCTTGTTCCTGACCCCAGAACAGCCCTATGCTCAGCTAGTTGAAGTATTCTGTGTCCATCCAGTGGACCACGTTGGGAAACTGATCCAGCTGGAGAACAAACAGGGAAGCATAATGCGTTTTTCTCCCAGGTGAACCAGATTCCTAATTTGATATGCTGAGCAGTTGAGAAAGTACAGTTAGAGGCAGAATACAGGACAGGGGCAAGAATGAGATCATTAGAGAAGAGGACAAAGTGAACCTGAAGACATGTGGCTTGAGCTGTGTCCTTGGAGCTACAGGCAGATCTAGGCTGCAGGGGAAAGTAGGGCATTGCGACAGCTCTGGCTCATCCTGGGACGAGAGGGGACACTCCTGCAGCAGCTCTGTGAGCAGACACAGATCTCCTTGAGAGAGCCAATAATAAATAGTATCATGCTTGGACACCTGGTCTTCAGAACAGCTCTGGATACAAACAGGGAGGTGGTGATGTCAATGAAGAGCTCAAAATAACATCTTGTCTCCCTGTCACGGCCTGGGAGTCGCAGCTGTGGGACTGGAGAATTGGGTGTATTAGCACTCCTGCAAGGGTGGAGGCCATGCTGTGGCTCCCAGCCATGTTCAGACAGTGGTTTTTCTGCTGTCCCCAGGATGTGATGGGGAGCTGCTGTTTCTTGCTTGGGCACACAGCTGTTGGTTTCAATATGTTTTCTTATGCTGCAAAACAGATGAGAGAAAGACAGAAGGCAATCAGATAAAGGTTTAGAAAACATAAGGAAGGTATAGGAACAATCCTTACTGCAGATGGGAGCAAAAGCTTTGACTGAAAGAGAAGTTTATATCTGGCATTACATTCCCAAACCTCCCCTCTGCCCCCAGGGCTCTGTGGGGCAGCACTGGGCAGCAGGTGTGGGTCTCCGCACAGTCTTGGTTTCCCAAGGACATCCCAAGGTTTCCATCAGCTCTTGCAAGGAACTTGGGCTTGCAGCATTTTTGAAAAAAAACCCCAAATGGCTGAAAATTATGCCATGCTGCTTTTGACTGCTGTGCTGGGTGCTGGTGTTGTCCTCTTAATATCAGCCTACTCCACCCCAGCACAGCATCCAACTGAACAATCAGGGAGCTTCAGCTCCATGTTTGGTAAAAAACCAAACCAACCAACCAAATAAAACTTTTAAAGCTGTTGTTTTGTTTTTTTTAATGTCACTCCTAAGGAAAAGAAGGAGTTTAACTCAAAGGTAGAAAATGTTAATGACTGTAAAATGACAAGAATAAAAACGTAGGAGCCCATAAGATGTATTTTAATGTGAATATGTATCTGGAAGGTGAGTCAGGATCTTTTCCCAGACTAGTAAATTCAAGAGAAAACTAATAGCATTTTTATTTTACCTAGTGTTTACCACAAAAATAAAATATAGCACAGACAATATTGACTGTTCACAGATATAGATGCAGCCATCAATATAAGAAGAAAGATTGGTAGGACACTTCTCTCTTGAAAGTAAACTTTAAGTGGCTGCAAAATTTTTAATGATGTTGACATTCAGATGGTCACAGTGAAGCTTCAGCACAAATGTCTTCTGGAGATGAATGAAGCTGCTTATGATTCAGAAATATTATTTCAGCATATGATAGGTGCTGTTTTCAGACACCACATCAATTACACCTTTTTTCACGATAAAGATTTTGCTCGTAAGTAAAGCAGAAAGGTTATACAAACCATCAACCAAAAAAAGTCTTTACATTCTGAAGAAGAAATAATGGTGTCAAATGAAAGAAAAAAAAGTTTACTGCGGAATTTTATTTTACTCTAGGTGAAAGTTTTGGTTAACAATAATAATTTCTCTGCTAGCAAATATATTCTTTCTGCTTTACTGCTGACACTGCCTCCCCTATTTTACTTCTCTGACCTTCAACTTTAGACTGTATAGTTTTGCTTCCTTCTGCTCCAGGTTGTTGCAGAAATTGTATAACTTATTTCTGGTTAGTAATCCTGTGCCATCTGGAGCACGTTTCATTTTTTGTTTTATGTCTCTTATTGTCTGTTTCTTTATAAAAAAGACAATTTACAAGTTAATCATACAAAACATGAGCTCTGAGTGAGTCCAGAGGAGGGCCAAGATGATGACCATAGTAGGGAGAAACACCTCTCCTATGCAGACAGGCTGAAAGAGTTGGGGTTGTTCAATCTGGAGAAGAGAAGGTTCTGTCGAGTCTCTGTAGTGTCCTGCAGCACCTAAAGGGGGTATAAAGAGAGATGGAGAGGAAGTTTAAGCAAAGTTGTGCAGTGCTAGGACAAGGGGGAATGGCTTCAAACTGAAAGAGAGTTGGTTTAGATTGCATGTTAGGAAGAAATTCCTCACTATGAGCGTAGTTAGACACTGGAACATGTTTCCTAGAGAAGCTGTTGGTGCACCATCCCTGAAAGTGTCCAAAGCCAAGTTGGATGGGACATTGAGCAACCTGGCCTAGCAGGTGGCATCCCTATCCTCAGCAGAGGTGTTGGAACTAGTTGATCCTTAAGATCCCTTCCTACCGTTCTGTGGTTCTCATTCTTTGACTCTATGATTTAAAGTTGTTGAAAGGAATTGCCCTGACAGCAATAGTATCCATTGTCCTGCTGTGCTGACTCAGGGTTACCAGTGCAGGAGGGTGTGAGGCTCTCAGAAGGAAAGGGAACATGCTGCCTGCAACCTGCACCTCAGCAGCTGCTGCTAGAGGATTTTGGGATGCTCATTTTAGGTGTGGGCAGTAAAGCTAATCTCCTAATCTCCAAGAAACACTGTACATATGGTGTGAATGGCGTGACTATGGCCATATTACAGCGGGAAAATGTCTCTCCTTAAGAAGAGATAAGGTCTTAGTTTGCCAAGATACAAAGAGGTGTACAAAATTGCCAGAGCTGGCATCCATGAGAACTCTTGCGTTGAGGTATGCCATGAAAATCTGCACTGAGCAGCCAGCCTGTATGCATACCAGAAAACAAGCAATTAGGGTGCATTTTTGTTTGACTTGCCTTTTTATGGATATTCTGTTTGGGGATTTTTTTACACAATCAGAGCATCTAAAAAAGGGAATTGTATGCTGATGGTCATGATTACTGAAACAATTTATTCAACAGTTACTTATCTCACCAATTCATCATTGTTTAAATTTTAATTCAGTGACAATGTAACCTCTGGAAAACACTGCTTGCATGTATAATTAATAGATTGTTATGCTCTCTAGTTTAAAATTTGATATACTTCCCTCAAACTCCATGAAGAAATGTTTCATGTGATCTTTTTCTGAATTCACAACAGATGAAAATGACCTGCTAGGTTTCATACCAGGAGGTTCATTTGTAGGGAGATGCAGATCCAGTTTGCTGTTTGCTGTCTAACACAATTTAGTCAGAGCAGTACAGCCCTCCCCTTTTCTCCTGACAGCAATTCTCCCTCCAAAATGAGGTTCTGCAGTCTGCTTTTGTACAAAGTAGACTCAAATGTAATTATGCTGCTATGACAACTTAGTCTTAGAGCAACTCACAGTCCTTTTTCTTCTCATCTTTGTAGTGTTGCTATGAGTAGAAAGTGATTCTGTTTTTTCTTCTTCCAGTATAAATAGAAATACACGTCAGTGAAGTCCAAGTTGTACTGGTGCAAGGTCGGGGTCAGTCCCAGTATGTTAAACACGTGTTTCTTTAAAATAATGTAATGAAAAGAGGGAGAAAATGTAAAGTGCTCAGTCCCCCAGCCCTGTCTTAATGAAAGCCATGTTAACCACCCTGTCCACACACCTGCAGGGGGAAGGAAACTTTCTCTACTTGAATATCCACATGGAAAGCGAGCAGCCATGACCACATCTCTCCCTGCCTCACCTTTCCTCAGGAATGAGCCACATGACTTCTTCAGAGCCCTCGGTTGCAGTGTTTAGTCCATGTAAAAGAGTCTTGTGTGTGCTCCCATGCAGGCTGCTCCTGGGGCTGGGATGGCTTACAGCCCGAGCCACAGCCAGGTGGGCACACCAGCAAGGAAGGAAACCAAAACCCAAAGAACTTCTCTGGACACTGCACAGCACCTCTGAAGGAAGGCAGACGAAGGAGCTGGGCTCTGCATGGGAGGAGCCAGTGAGGAGAAGCTGGCTGGAAGGTCACCCAGCTTACTGGAGGGATTGGCTGTTCTAGTGGGAGAACATGACAGGAAATGCTTGATAGCTGAGGAGTGCTTTACAGAGAGTGGGCACATGCTTTCTGTTCCCTCGTGCCTGTGTCCTTGCAGGGCTCTGAACCTGACATCTCCTGTGCTGAAAGCAAAATCTCTGCTGCAACAGGTTTCAGCTTCCCCTTAGACCTTCTCCAGCCTTTGAGGCAGGCAGTAGAGAGTGTCTTTCGGAGGTCACCTCAAAATTTGGAGCATGGTGCAGGCACACTAAGGCACAATGCCTGGGGTCAGGCCTGAGGGAACATGTGGTTTCACCATCTAGATGTCTCTGTTAATTGCTACCAAAGCTGGAGGTTTTCCATGTGTTTACCTTCCATGAGTTATGTCCTGCAAAAAATTGTAAGTGTAGCCAACATAGCTTAATTCACAGTGACACCCAGGGAGCTGTGGAGAGGTGCCAGAGGTATGATGGAGAGAATTTTAGTTTCATGTGGCTTCCTGAAGCTCCCTAGAGCACACTCAAAACAGTCTAGCCATTTTTTTCTTTTTATTTAAGGTAAAAAAAAATCCCTTTCCAGCTGTGAAAGCAACTGCATAGGCCAGAACAGAAGGTGTTTGCGGTAAAAAGACACAGGCTTAGCCAGACTATTTTGATCTTTTTTTCCCTCCCTGAATTCTCCAGAGAGGTGCCAGCATCAGAGGACAGGAGAGAGACCCAGGGATTCTACCTTTTTTTCCTTCTGAGCCAAGCTCTGGAAGAAGTAGGAACTTCTGTCACTTGATGTCCCCTCTGTCACATAGGCTGAGACCAGATGTCAGAAAAAGACTGCTCTCGGTGTGGCTGAGAGAGTGATCAGACCCAGTGAAGGGCAGGAGGGAGGTCATGTCACTGCTTCTGAAAAGGCTCTTGTCTAGAAGCAGTGACCCAAACCATATCAGAGTCCCTGAAGTCCCCTGACCCTCTCCCCCATGTGCTTCTTCCTCTCCACCACGCAATCACCTTGCAGTGGAGTTGGATTTCCCCAGCTTCTCCCTCCCCACAGCGCCCACCCAGAAGCTGCCATGTCAGAACTGGGGGTAAACAGGGTGAGCACCAGGGCCTTAGAGGAAGTCACCCCTCCAGCCACTTACAGTGCCACGATAAAGTCTCAAAAACAAGCTAAGGAATAGCAAGTGTTAATTTTGGGGCCTATGTGAACTGAGAGGATTGCCCTCTTGCCTGTGCAGGGCTGTTTCTGAGTGTAACCCTCCATGGCTCTGGAGCAGAGGTGGGACCCAATTCCCTAGACAAGGGGACTCTGACAGCCACAGTGGGTCTGGACTTCTGTTATGCTCTCCCACCCTGAGTGCTTGATTCTGGGTGATCCTGGGTGCTGCAGAAGCTGTGCCTCCTTCCTTGGCTTCACCCTTCTGCAGTCTGTCAGCATGGGCATCACCTACACCCATGGGTGGCCTGGGAACTCAGACACAGAAAAGCTGCTTTCAAAATGGCATCTGTCAGCCCTTTCTCCTCCTCTCTCCCCTGCCTCAGAAACAGAGAACAGACACCACTGCAGGTGTTTTCCCTGTCTCATTTTGACATCTTTGTGAAGTGACACTGTCAGAGAGAGATCTTTCCTATGAAGGAACATCTCCATCTCCACTTGCTCCTTGACATTTCAGTGGATGAGCTAAGAAGATTCTGGCCTCTATTTTCATCAAGTAAGGCAGATTTCATGTACAGGCTGGTTACCCTAGAGCTCACTACAGCATATGAGAGACGTCTTGACTGAAACACAGACCGAAATCCAGAACTTACAGCACAAACAGTGTTTTTGTCTCGAGCCCCATGTTTGCTTCTGCATGTTTTCTGACCTTTCATAATGTTCCCTGCTAAACACCTCCTGGCCCAGACCTCACATTTGCTCTGGTGGGTGGCTCTTTCTCTGTCTTGCTGTCTAGACTTCCTGTGTTTTGCAGACTAAGAGTTTGTCAGAGACACTCCTGAAAGCCAAGACTGATCCTTGACAAAGGAATGTTGCTTGTGGGAATCATCCATGGCTGAGGTGAATCTGGGAGGGGAACTTTTCTGTGTTTCCATTGACCTACTGATCAGATGTTGACTGCTGCAGCCTGTCTGTGGTGGAGTTCCTGGAGTAACTTTCCTAGGGGAAGCCTTAAAGCATCTCCATATACACGGCAGCTGTTCTTCTCTAGGCAATCAGTGTTCCCTGGCTGATTTTATACCTCTCTTCCCTCTTGCACATACTGCTCCCTGCACCTCCCTATTGACAAGGGAACACCACCACCCACTTCCACTTTACCTCTCATCCACTTTGTTCTCAGCTCTGAGGGTATTTTTGACACAATCTCTGTGCACTTCCACTCCCTGTAGCAGATCCCTGTCTGCTGTGCTGCAGCTGCAGGAAGAGCTGCACCTCAGCCCCACACATTGGCTGCTTCATCCTGTTCACATGAATGATTCCTCAGACGTAAAACTCCTGTTTTTGACTGAGATTAGAATACCTGAGCATGTTCATTACTGAAGTGCACCACATTCACAAGCGAATGGGGCATAAGAAAGCTTTATGTTCTCACAGTCTTGATTCTTCCACAGTCTCGTACCATCAATCATATCCCTGCAGAGTACAAAACAATGCTCAATGCTGTCTCTTGTATTTACTTTCTGAAGATGTTAATGACTGTGGGAGCGAAATGAAGTGGTCCTTCCCTGAGGAGATAAAACCATTTTGTTCTGAGAGGCAGGTCATAACAGATGGGATGTACGTGCACTTACTTTCTGTGTGCACTTCTCATTTCTCTTTTCCTGGCTTTTTCAGAAGCAAAGTTAGGGGTGACTCATACCAATTGATGGTTGACAGCAAGACAAACATTCTCTGTTTTGAGGGGTTTGTGAGAGAAGCAACGGGAGTCACACTCTTCCCCCCCTTCTCAGCAAAATCAAGTCTCTCACAAAATAATAACTTTCTTCCAGATGATTCTTATACTTAATCTTAACAATAGCAATTTGTGATCAATGAAGTAAAAGTCAACTGATCCAGCATCATAAAAAGAGCTCGGAGCTCCTTGGAATTCTAGTTAAGTTTCCTCTGTTGGCTTATATAGTAGTTGGACAAACAATGTTTCCTGGTTTTGATTCCATATTAGATTCTATGGCTCTGTATTTCACAGCTACCATAAAAGCAGGTGCTGCAGTGATGGGAGCCATATAAGAACCTGGGTAGATGATAAAAATATTGTTACTGAGCGCTTCAG
Source organism: Polioptila caerulea (assembly GCA_013397295.1). NCBI lineage: Eukaryota > Metazoa > Chordata > Aves > Passeriformes > Certhiidae > Polioptila > Polioptila caerulea. The sequence continues at coordinate 244,048 of VYXF01006258.1, read as the reverse complement.
GGTGTACTTTGTGTGAGGAGACACTTAATCTAAAGAATAAGGGATTGTTAAATTTTACTATATAGCATATGCAATACTAGAATTTATTAGTCTATTGTTCAATACAGGAACTGATGTGCTGTTTTAAGTATTTTTTTTAATCCATGACATAAAAAAAGTTTCCAAACTTCCTGACTCAGTTTTCCTGTTTGCAATGTGTGAATGCTGTTGATATTAAGTGAAAGTGCAGTAAATTAAACAGCAGAATAGATATATAGCATCCAGGTGGAACATGGCTTGTGTGTGTCCTTGAAAAGATTTGGGCTTTCCCCACACTAATAAAGGACTGATTTCTAGTAAGGTAGGGGCAGAGAGCGGACACTGCTTACTCCCCACATGTTTGAATGTGCAGGAGAGCTGGTCAGGGTCATCTGTACTGTGGCACTCTTCAAGCTGCCTGTAACCAATAATTAATAATGCATTGTTGTGTGGATGTCCAAAGCTGAGACAATTCAGTAACTCAGCCTCAGAGGGCTGAGCACTCATTACTTTCTATATACAATAATAATTAGTAGAAAATACTGACAACTTTTTTTTTTATTTTTGTATGTATGCCATCCAACACATTTTTGGATTTTTGCATTCACATTCGGTTTCTGTTTTAAATTGACAGGTTTAGCCCATAGCTGCTTTCAGCACACTAGGAGAGGAGAGTGCCATTTCTTTATCTTCCTGCTGTTTGAGAGAAAAGCAGCTGTTCTTTACACAATATCTCTATCAGTGGCAGCTTTTAAAGACTTCCTTGTGTGATGTCTGAATTTTTAAAAGTTTTGAAGTGCCAGGTTTTTCTGCATAAAAGCTGCTTATCCCTCAATAGCAAGAACTTCAAACAGTTTGCTGACAGCACGTAGACAGCCCCAACTTAAATAACTTGAGTTGGCTGTAGCTTCTCTTGGTAAGTGGGGGGAGATTAAGGGCAAAATCCTACAATGATGAAGATCATTACACTCCAGTCCCTCTCTGTTCTCGATCGCTCCGTGTCTCCTGGCCTGACCAGCATTTCCTTGCAGTGACCGTGCATCTCTGTTGTGCAGACCCATCTGCAGCAGCAGCAGCAGCCTGTCCCTCTGTGCTCTCTGCATGCTGGAATTTGACTCAGCCAGGAGGCAGCCTGGTAAATACACACGGCTGGTGGCTGTCTCACACTGCTTTGTGCTAGCTTGCAGAGCTGAAGTGGCTATTTCACCCTTTTGGTGCTCAATGCTAATTCATCCCTCCTCCCTCCTCCATGCTTCCAGAGTAAAAGAAGAGCACAGTCCATTTATGCTTTGTTAAATTTGTACAGGAGGCAGAGTGATGCATTTTAATTATTTCAATCTGGTATGTGAAGCGTAGAGGGACAGTGTATTGATTTTTCTGTTTATTTTTTTCCATTTCTGAATGAATAAAGCTTTTTTACTCAGCAGCTGCATGCTCATAACCTCAGGCTCCCAAATATTTGTCATTTCAGTTGATTCTTCCCTCCAGCTTTCACCTACCTGTTTCATATCTTGAGGATCTACCTTTACTGTAAATAACACTCTGAGACATAAAATGTAAGATATACATTGATATCAACCCCCTGGTTTTTGGGATCTGAAAGGAGAAAGCCACTACGGCAGCAGGGACCTGTAGCAGATGGGAAGCTGACCCCTGTGACTGCAGTGTGTACAAGATGCCTGAGTACCTTTGGGAATATAAACCCTGATATCTCTGTAAATAGTCTGCTGTAAAAACAGGGCCAGGATCTGCAGCATTTCTGTCTGTCTGTCCATACCCAGTTTCTACCGGAAGAAGCAGAGACAACATAGGTCAGAATGGAAGGGAATTTTTTACTGAGGGCTTTTTGGATGCTGTTCTAACACAGTTCCCCACAGCAGGTGCTGGTAAGACCCAGGTGATCCTCCTGTGCCTTGCCATTCTGTCAGCACTCCCGTCTGGGTGCACACACAGGCAGTGGGAGTCAAACAAGCATTGTGGCCTCATGGCAAGCTGTTTGTCTCTTTTTTAACATGGTGCAAACATGAAAACTAAGTGAAAACTAAGGAAAAACAGTGAAAACTAAGGAAATGGAAACTCCTCTCTAGCAGCTGGCTTAGTCTCAAAATACTGTTTGTATGGATCCCCATTTTAGAAACCATATTATCACCTGACTCATAGGGAAGTCTGCAGCATTTTCACTGTAGATAGAATCAAGATAGGCAGGTTCACAAACCTCATGAAAGTTTTACTTAGCAGGCAGACCAAGGCTTTCACTGAACACAGAAAATACTTTTGGAAAGGAGTAAAAACACTGTGAGTGAGGCGAGGCACTGGAACACATTGCCCAGAGAAGCTGTAGATGCCCCATGTCTGGAAGTGTTCAAAGGCAGGCTGATGAAGCCCTGAACAACCTGATCTAGTGGAAGGTTTTTTCTGCCCATGGTTAGATGATATTTAAGGTCCTTTCCAACCCAAACCATTCTATGATATCTTCTGTTTTTTATGCTTGTGCTAATAGTCCACACTGAAAATAGCTGATGGTCCCTGCCTTGCTCTTTGGCCCCCTGCAAAGCTCCAGCAGCCTTCCTTCAAGCTGTTGCTTTAAACCTAGAGAAAAATGAGCAGCTGAAGCCTTTTGGGCTTATTTGGTAACAGCTGTTGCTTGCCAGTGTGCTCGCTCTCTCATCTTGCAAGTATTCCTGTTCTTTCTTCACCTTTGGGCTCCTTTCTTCTTTCATTTTAATTCCCTCTGTGATTTAAGAGAATTGGTTCATGAGTAAAGTTTGGTGGAGGATACAGAAACTTTCTTTCCAGCACCCATATGTGGTGGGAAACCTTCATAAGCCATTCAGCCCTGTCAGACGGTAAAGATTTGTAAAGCACCAAGGACCCCTGTGCTTCTCTGCTTTATCTTCCTCCACCCCGTGTGTGCCGTGGGATCGCCAGTACGAAGGTGGGCCCATGAGCAAAATCTTCTTCCCTCTGAGCAACCTGGTCTAGTGGAAGGTGTCTCTGCTCATGGCAGGGGGGTGGAACTAGATTGCCTTAAGGGTCCTTTCCTTCTATGATATCTCCTCTTTTTCCTGGCAGCCCCATGTGTACAGAACCCCCAGCCAGCCATGCCAGTGCCAGCTCAGGGGAAATCTCTGCACTGGCAGAAGGTTGTTCAGTAGTTCCTTTCCTTGCCAAGCCCCAAAGTGTGCCAGTCACTGGTGGAAGCTAAGATTTGAAATGCTTTTCCTCTCTTTCTGCCAACACAACATATGAGATGGTTGTACTCTTTGTGATATTTTAGTAGTTAACAAACGTGTGTGCGCTGTAAGAAAAATTCTTCATGGAAATGAGATGGTGTGTAATGTATGCCTTCCTTTACAGCACATTATAAATGATTTTTCTTTATTTTTAAGCAGTCTGGAACTGCAGCATAACAGAGGAAGACAGCACAAGCTGAGAAGAGCCAACTGAAAGGAAAATCTTCAAGTTTGTGGCTATCACAGCAAAAGGCAAAAAGGTAGGATTGCATCCATGTGGTTGTTCATCTTTTACCCACTCACATTGACTGTAATGGGATTGCTGTCTCTGTGCCCCTGCCTGCTGGACCCTCACTTTCTTAAGGTGAAAGGGGACATTAAAAGACTCCAGAAGTTCAGGGAGATGGAAGCCAGACTAAGGCAGACTTTAGCAGACTTGTACTCCAAATGGTTTGGCTCCAGGAATGCAAGTGAGGGCTTGTAGCGCTCTGCATACGAGTTGGCCCTCTCCAGCCCTGTGTGACTGTCTCTTTGAGGCCAGCCCAACTTCACCACCAATTCACATACAAATACATGAAAAACAGCAAACCCTGCATTTTTTTGCTGAAGCAGCTACCTGCTTAGTGTTCAAAACGGTGGCTTTATTTCCATAATATTAGATGGCAGCATCATAACCTTTAACAGCGCATGAATCAAAAGTTGTCAGCTTTTCCTCTTCTGCCATGAGCCTTGTGATTCTTGCTGTGTGCTTTATTTTTTTGTGGTTAGCCCAAGCTTGCTTGCAAATTTTTCCGGTTTAGAAATGTCCATCATTTCCTGTGGTCTTTAACAGGAGAGGAATGGCAGCCAAGGCAGGCAGCCTCTCCACACAGCTCATTGCTCGTACACGCTGAGGTTGGTCTCGGTAAATAAGGTCACTGCCTCTCCCTCTCTTGAAGCAAACTGCAACAAGTCTCCACTTTGTGCCCTTGTCCTGGCAGGACAGGGGAATTGGGAGGCTGGAGGGGAAAACTGGCTTGAAAATGTCAAAAACCAAACCAATCTCAAACCCCAAACAATCAAAAAGAACTTCACAACTTTTTTCACCAGTTGTTAAAAAAAAAGTCTTATATACTTATGTGGAAATTTTCCTATTACTGTTATTATTTCAGCTTGTAGTTGGCCATGGGAACATTTCCAAAGAAACCAGTACTCTGGGAAACCTTTTGTTTTCCAGAAAGGCTGTTATTCAAAAGCAATTAACATAAAAACATTAAAATTGTCTGACTTCAGAGACAGAAAAATGGAGGAAGGAAATGTGAGAGTGTGTGTGTGTGTGCATGCAGGAGGGAATAGCGCAGCCTGGGGTAATGTAAGAGGCAGAGGGAGGAGACAAGAGCACTTGGGTCAGCATGGGATGAGTGCAGTTGCCAAGGAGGGCTGGGATGGTGAGACCTCACACCTGTGGGATGCAGGAGATGTGAGGTCAGCTGGGGGCTGCTGTGACCTTGGAGGGCAGCACAAGGCAAGGAGACGTGTGGGGCCTGGGGCAGCTGGAGTCCCAGGAGGGAGGGTAGAGATGCTCAAGCGTCTCTCCATTCTTCAGGCCTGGTATGAAATGTGTATTAGGTGTTTTGGCAGCTCTGAGCGCCTGATGTCATGAGGTGAAGGTGTGGTTTTGAGACCAGGCTTGTGCTCAGCAGCTCAGGGCAGTGCTCCCAAATCCCCTTGCTTCCCACTGACAATGCTTGGTGAAGGCACTGCCAGCAGCAGTATTGAGGGTTTCATTTTACATTTGTACTGTGCAAGTTTTCTCCACCATTTCTCCAGTGAGTTTTGAACCAGCTGGCTCATTTCAGCCTCACTTGAGAGGGCAGAGGGTCACTAGGTATTAAAGTACTGTCTGCTTTTGTGAAAATGGAGTTCAATCAGAGGGAGTTTCCAGATGCCCCAAGGCAGATATCCCTGCCTTTTTCAAAAGAGCACAACTATTTTAAAGTGTGAACTGCACCATATGCAGCCTGAAGTTGGCTGTTTTCTCTTACAAAGGGGTTGCCATAGCTGTAAATGTACAGAATATCTTTTTAGGCCTTTAGAAGTTTCTGTCAACTTTTCCTCCTCCTATGTTACCTCATCCCTGACCCTGCTCACGTCCACATTCGTCAGTCTCAGCCAGACAGAAATGTGGAGATCTCAGTCCTCCTCAAGGGGGGACCCAGGGGACTTAAGGGAGTCAATCAGAGGTAACACATCAGGGAGGAGACCCGTGGAAAGAAGTGGCAGTATTATTGGGAAGGTTGAGTTCACTGGGACTGGGAGACATGAACTGAAGTTGCTGGAGTAGAATGAGAGATACAGGAGTAGATGAAATATCCCAAACTAGCTAGGATTCCTGAGATCAATGACACTCAGAAGAGCCTACCTATGTCCCAAAAGCACATTCAAAACAGAAATCCACAAAGACCTTTGATAAATAAAAGTCTGTAATGCAAAAGCTTGTTCTAAACTAGTCAGTGGTCTCACAGTCTGAAAAGCCCAGAGAAGTGGGGCAAAAAGCATTGCAGATAAAGGCAAAAGGCATGTGAACAAGAGGGCCTGCAGAGCAAAAACTTACTTCAAAAAAGGCTCAGGGCAGCCTGTGGTGCCAGTGGAAGGGGAGGAGGCATCTGGGACTGTCCTTCTGCCACAGAGGGAGGCTTTGCAGGTTTTCAGGGCAGTGTTTCTGTGCTGGTGTTTTCCTGTGAGCTTTCCCTTCCATTCAAAGGGCAGAAAAAACTTTTAATAGATTATCAGTCGCTGGTACAACAGTGTCCCCTGACTTCCATACTTCTGTCTGTTTCAAGATCAAATTTTAATTGAAACAAGATGTTGCAGATAGAATGAGTGTCTATAAATAGGTTCTAAATTGTCACCTTAAGAGGAATGTATGTGACCCAGTTCAAACTCCAATATAATGAAAGAAAAATAGTTTAACACATAGTCCCATCAGACATGGGAAGGTCCCCTTGTAGATTGTTTTAATCTTTGGAAGATACTTATTTACACTGGTTCCAGCAAATGATAACATATTTTCTGCTTTGGTGCCCAGGAAATGCATTTTGATAATAGATTCCATTCATACCACACATTGTCACTGAATTTATGGTACAGATAATATGCATGCTTACTAGTTTCTCCTTCTTTCACAATTTCCAAAAAGTTTAATTTATGTATTATATTACCTGATATGCAGAAGAGATTTTGTTTGGGTTTTTAAGCAAATCCTAATCTGAAATATGTAATTTTTGGTGAAAAAATATTCTCGGTTGCCCAAATGATTTATCTGAAAAAGCATTTAGAATATTGTAGAAGTTGTGGAACCCATGTAGGGTGTTTAAACTTCCAGTTTCATTTATATAACACAGTATTTAAGTCATCTGAGTGCCCAGATTACCTGTATAAGTGGCAAAGGCAGACAGGATTTGGCTTTTGTTATTCAATCTCTTTTCAACATATGAAATGCTTTTCCAACAGCTGGTTATGTAAAGCAAGGTTTATTGAGGTTATATTTTTCAGTACTTGACTCTCGGCACTGCATATTTCTCATTTGTTATTTGCCTCACTTTTTGAGGGCTTGTATGTATCATCCTTACAGCTGAAGTTCTGCAGCAGCCGGTGCATTTTGAGGAAAATATTTATTTGAAGCATAAATATGTTTTCACGATAAAAAATACAAAGCTAGGGGTGGCTTCTATTATAAGTATGCTTAGGCAGGTTTAAATAAAGGGAACACGGAATTTTAAACTTTACCCATATTCACTGAGCTTGGGGCAGTGTTACTACAGACAGCCAGCACTCAGAGCCAGCTACCATTTAAAGACCAATAACAGCAATCCTGTGTTTCTGGAGGTTTTATCAAAATGAACTGCTCGTTATCTGTTCTGTGAAGCTTTGGAAAACTATCCTATACCACCATGCTGGCTGCTTGCATACATGCTGAAGAAATTTTCAAATCTTTTATGCCTGGCAATGTTCCTATTGGAAAAAATTTCCTTACTGAAAGAGTGGTGAAGTATTGGGAGAGGCTCCCCTACAGGGAGTCCCTGGAGGTATTCAATAAACAAGGAGATGGCACTTTGTGTTCTACTTTAGGAGGCCTGTGATCTTCAGTCAAAGGTTAGACTTTATGGTCCTGGAGATCTTTTCCAACTTTAATGATTCTATGATTTTATGAAATTGCTTGAAAGCGAAGTAGTTGCTGCTTCAAGGTTAATAAACAATGTATTCATCAGTCATAAATGCAAACTGCAGGCCTTAAAAATCAAAATATAGGTGTCTTTTTGTTTGTTTTGGGTTTGTTTGTTTTTTGATTACTTTTTTGTTTGCTTTTTTTTGTTTTGCTTTTGTTGACTGGTAGATTTAGAAATAACACCCTAATGGAAGTTGTGAGTTTTAGTATCCTAAAATAGCCTCTAGAAGGACAAGTCACAGAGCTTGCACGCCAAGATGAAACATATAGTTACCTCCAGCCACAGACAGCAAACTGTTTGTTTTGGTAAGGGTTTTGGGACAGGCTGACAGTTTAGTTCTCTGACTTTACTCTTGCTTGAATTTGGGTGTTAATCTTGTAATCTAATGGATACATCTTAGGCTGTGTTTTAAAACTTGTTAGCCTACAGTGCACAAAAGCAGAATAAAGAGATGGGTGGTAGAGGAGAAAGAGAGGTTCTCTGCCTACAAGCATATGGTATGTCTCCCCTCCTTCATGCATTAAACACATTCTTTAGCAGAAAAACACAGAAGACAGAAATCTCAGGAGACAACAGTCTGCCCCTATTTGACTTTCTCACCATTCTGGAGACATCTTTCTGGACTCTATATCAAAGGGCCTCAATTGCTTCCACCGTTGTTCTTTGTGGTGGCAAAAAGGCGATGATTGAAGAGAACTTTGAGCTAGGTGAGGTCAGAAGTTCCCAGCAACCAAGAAGGCCCTTGGGCTCCTGGACCCTCCTATGCCCCTTACACACCTGAAGTACTGTACTTAGCAGGCCACACCGTGATAAAAAGCAGACAACCCCATTCAGAGCACCAGTAAATATGTAATGCAGATTGAAGTCTGTGTCGTATGAAAGTGAGCATCTCTGTGGACCTTCAAGTTGGCATTTATATTTCAAAGCAGTAAACACACCTGTTTTCACCTTTTGCAGTAAAAAATGCAAGGTTACATGTACAAGGAAAGACTTGGAGTAGATGTCTTGAGTAAAATATCATCTTGGAAGGTGTACCTGCAAGCACAGAAAGAACGTGGTCTTTTCAAGTCTGAACTGCACTTGTCCAGCATTATATGAGGTACTTTCTTTTGCAAAAGGAGGGAAGACTGCTGAATTTTCTAAAATCAACTCTCTCCCTAGATCTCCTTTCAGGGCCTTTTTAAATTTTCCAGATAGTCCTGGCCTCTATAAGAATCTGGGTAGAGAATAGAAACCATATCGTTTAACACCACTGACCAGTCACACTGTATATTTGAATCCTGAACAAAAATGCTTGGAGATATTGGTACCATTCAGCAACCCGTAGGCAAAAAAATGATTTTATTGAACCTCTTCACCACATGGTTATAGAAAAGACTGTAAAAATTGTTATCCATTTGTGGTCAGAAGTATCAAGTACAACAAATTACACTTACTGAATACTTGAGTTACTGTACTTGGCAGTGAATTTGCTTTAACTCCAGGAGAGCATTACAAATGAAATCTTTAGAAGAGAGTGAACGAATTGTGCAACACTGGACTTTTTGTTCCTCAGGCCATAGTCCTGCTCCCAGTCCCAGATTCACTGTGGCTATCAAGAAATGCATTTTATTAAGAAAACAGTAAAAATTGAGTAGTTCCTAACTACAGAAGGCAGCATAGCAGCTAAGATATTTGGGATGAAACCACCATGAGACAACTGTAGCGCCAGCAGGATTTGGCTCAAGGATCATGTGGGAAGCCTTTCCTCTGCCAGACCAGTGATGAAAAGGAGGCAGGAGGTGAGGGGGACACATGTTCCAAGTTGTGAATCACTCCTTGTGTTGGCCAAAGAGCCTGCAGATGGAAATAGGAGGGAAGTGACCACAGAGGCTGAGTTCTGCAACCTTATTTTACCCAGTCCCCACTTGGAATAAATGTGCTTTGTTTCCCTTTCTGAAATATGCCATCATTAATTGGAGCATGTTCCTCCTGCATCCTAATCAAACAGTGCTGGCAAAGAAGAATCCGTATTACAAGCAATGTCTGACATGTTCTGGCCAATTCAAGCCATTAATTGCTCACTTCAGGCCTGGCAGGTAGGGCTCTGCATCTAACTTTATTCAGAATAAAATTATTAACACAATGAAACATGTAGACCATCCAGAAAAGGAAAGAGACTCTTGCTGAGAAACACCTTAACTCACAGTTTCTGTTTTTCCCTCAAATACATTTAAAACATTGACACTTTCTCCCATGGAAGGAAAATACCACCAGGTAAAAGATGGCAGGAAACACATTAAAATTGGTGCTATACCAAAAATCAAGAAGAGATGAAAAACAGCTGAGTTCAAAGTCAAAACTGCACACATCCAGAGGTGCCCCACATCTTAGCAAGTATGTCTTTTGGTCAGCGAGTTCCTACTTCAGGGCACAGGTACTCTGTGCCAAATGTCCTGCAGCTGAAGTCAACAGGGAGTGGGATTTTGGCCAAACCTGCAGTGGAAATGCATGTCAGCCAAAAAGCGGCTTCCAAGTCTGGGTTGTAATGTTCTCCAAATGTAGTACGGAAACGAGATTTTGCTACCAAAAAAATGTTGGGGGCCTGGGCTGATTTATCAAGAAATGCCAGGGAGGTGCCCTCACAGAGTGAACTTCTCTAGAAATTAATTCCAACAAGGGGGTTTCTTTTCACCCTGTTTCCTGACCCCTAGAGAAGCAACCATGGAAAGCAGTAGCCTTTGCAGCCAGCCTGACCCCGTGTCGCAAGAGATGGAGCCACCTGTGTGTGTGTGTCACTGTGCCCATGTCCAAGCCAAACAGCTCACTGCCCGGAGTGCTTGACTGGCACCAGGGGGATGGCTCAGTTCTTCCCCCTCCCACTACCCCTACCAAGGCAGCAGGAACCTCTGGTTCCTTTCTCAGAAGCTGACTAAAGCTTTGCTCCACTAAAACTTGGCCACCATGAAGAAAAAGAAAACAAAAAAGTAAAATATAATGGTTAATATAAAAAAAATGTCTGCACATACATTCTTTCTGTGGTAGGGTTCCCCCCACTGCAGTTTCAGGCAACCCCCATGACACAGCCCTGTGCTGGGCTGGGCTAGGATGGCAGGCCAGCTTTCTGGGATGGAAGTATTCCCCCTGTCTGGAGAAGGAAGAGAGAAGGACAACATGCCTCTCTACTGTTCTTGTCAGCATATAGCTGTGGTTTAGATAATGATAAGGCACACTGAAGAAGTGTGCATGTCTTTTAATCTAAGATCATCAGTATGGTGCGGGTGAAATATTTGCTTTAGTGAGCTACACTGGCTCTTGATGGAAGGGAAAAGATTTTGCAGTGCTTCTGCCTAGCCTCAGTTCACCCAGCCTGGCTCCCTGCAGGAAAACTTGTTTTAAGGTGGATTTATGAACCAAGATGCCACCTCCTTCTTGCAAAGCTCAGTAGCTGCTTGATTGCTTTTGAGCGTGAGAGTTCAGAAAAACATTCTTAAACCATGATGTCTCCAGAGGTTTGTGGTAAGAAAACAACGTTAATTTGCCCAGTCTAGAAGCAGAAAGATGAAAAAATAGTAAAGTACACTGTGTTCTTTGTTCCAAATACCTGAAATTAGCGTCTTTGTTGGAGACAAATGCCATAAATTACTTTAACATTTTCAGATTTTTATCTCATTTTGGAGCAGTGCTGTATTGCTGCCACAGCACTGCTGTACCACACAGCACAATCCACCTATTTACACTTTTTAATGAGCAGTGACTCTACTGTAGCTGTTGCATTCACTGTGCATCCATGATTTATTGTAGTTTCCAAAGGAGAGTGTGTCATATCAGCTTCCAGAAAAGTTTAAGACAGCTGCCTGTGTCATGGAAAAATAAGACTTGATTAACAGAGGATGTAGGGAGCCAAAGTAAATACTAGAAATGTGTAAAGCACTTATGGTGGTGTAGATTAGTACATATGAAGGGATGTGTAAATCTGAGTGCTTGACATGATTGATTCTTACCTCGAAAGGGAAGTCATTGTCTTATTATGTTTTCAGTTGGAAGTCCCTGCTGACAGCACTGGAGCTGTTTCAATGTCCCACTCAATTAAAAATCTCAAATATTGTGAAGAGTTGGGCCTGCCTTCCCATCTTTCCTGAATTTCAAATATGGAAGGACAAGTAAGAAGAGGAAAAATGCTAAACTTTGAAAACTGTGCCTGTCAGCAAAAAGCACTGATGTGTATATGCAGCACCTCTTAGTTGAACCCCATAACTGGTGTTTAAAAAATATCCCACCATGAGAGGTAGGTGTGGTGGTAGCTGGGTGACAGGACCATCTAGAAGGCAGGAGGAGAGCTTTGTGAGCCTATGAGTCTTGCAGAGCCTTTCAGACACTCTCACCCCTCTCACACGTTTCAGACAAGCAGGAGAAAAGCTGCAAGTTACTTAAATCAGTCACTGTGACACATCCAGTTAGCTTGGTTATGAAGAGAGCATGAATTATGATATTCTTCTCTGTCATTTAAAGATGAATGTTTTACAGCACAAATCCCATTACTACATGTACATATTGAAAAGAAATATTGTGTTTAGTTTGGGGTTTTTTAGTTTACTTGGTTGGGGTTATTTGGTGGGGTATTTTTCTTGTTGGTGGGGGTTTTTACAGCAATTTTAGGACTTTTAGACTTGCTAAGAGGTAGATCCAAGTTGTGGTTAAATCCTGCAGACGATAGTCTTGCTGATCTCAGGATTTTCCAAATATTAAAATACATGTCTGGCTTTCTCAAAACCCCACAAAACTCAAAAAATATTAGACCCATTTCACATTTCCCTAGATAACCAAGATGGACATAAAATGCTTGTGTGTCCTGGTCCTGACAAGATTTCTTGTAATAGACAGTCTCTTGAATAGCTCTTAGTGGCTTTTTAGCACCTTCATGTATTGTATTTTAGCAAACAAAATCAAAGTTTATCCCCTAGCTTTTGCTTAATTACAATAAATTATAAAGTGCAACCCTATATCATGCAGATACTTTTTCCAATCATGTTTTTTATATAACAGGTACCATTAAAAATGTAGCGTGGGGGGATTTCTATAAGGAGATGTGTATGAAGTTGGAGTAAAGAAAAATAAATCTCCCAGTAAATCCTGACACCCTTGTGACTGTGATCACTGTGCCATCCCCAGCACTGCTTCCTACAGCAGCCTGAGGCCAAGGCTGGAGGTTGGTACACGCACGCTGCACAGCTCTGGGTGTGGGCTGGTCTAGGTGAGAATTAGTTCTAGCAGAATCAAGTGGAAATCCTTACCTAGAGATAAGCCTGAGGTGCTCATGCACTATTAAGTTCCGGGCAAGATCTTTACAATGTATATATTTACACTCAGGGTTTGTACAAACATTTACTCTCGGGGTTTGTAGAGATAGTTATGGCGTGACAAATATCCCTATCTAGACAAGTTGGCAGGAAAAGAACAGAATAAGTACAACAGTAAAAGAACAGAATAAGTGTCCATATGCCTTCTTGTGTGAAGTCTGGAGGGTTTCAGCGTGTGGATGTGTTTTTTTATTTAATTAAGATGGTTTACATTTCTCAAGTGGTAACTGCAAGCCTTGGGCAGGCAGCAGAAATACACTTGCTGAAGTATGCTTGTCCTGTATTGCCCCAGGGCAAGCCATTTTTATTTTTAGGTGAAGCTTCTGGCTTTGGCCCACACTGGCATTTTGTTTATCCTTTGTAGAAGTCTGTTTTTTTTGGAAGCATGGGCCATTAGCTTTCCTCTTGTGGCTTCAGCTTTTCTTCATGCTTTTCATTCAGGAGTTTTCTTCCTCCAGTGGCTCTTTTCTCTTTTCAGCAAGCAGTTTCTGGAGATCTGCAGGTGAATTCTAGTAATTCTGTATAAACGTCTTCCTTTTATTAAATTGATAATGTATTTTTCAGTGTTCCATCTTGAGATAACATCACAGAGTTGTATTGGTTTGTGAAGGGCTTTGGTTGGTTGCTTATTGGGTTTGTTGGAGCAGGGAGGGAAGTGAGAGATGAAGGGAATCACATCTCCCAGCGAAGGTGCTGTTACTAATTATGCCTTGGAGATTATTGCTTTATGACTCAGATATAATTAGTACTTGATCAAACTCATATGTGCTATTTAGGACAAAAGAAAGTCTCTCTTTCTGTATGACCCAAAAAGCCAGCTGTTACTTCAAACATTCATTTGTAGGGGTTCAGGGAACTGCATCTGTAATTCTTACGAATCCTAACAGCATCTGAACCCCTTCCAACAGCTGTCATGCCTGCAGCCCTCCTTTTACCAAAACTTTGCCACCTACAGTGGTACTGAGGTGCAAAGGAGTACTTTTAGGACACCTCTTCCTGCTGGATTCTGGTTGCCTTTTGAGAACTTAGAAATGTATGCTGTAGGACAGGATTTTTAACCTTGTCCATATCTTATCCATGTCAAGTTGGCAAAAGCTTGAGGTAGAGGGTAGTGCAGCACAGATCATGAAGGTAATGGGGACATGGCCTCACAGGCAGAGAAGTTCTGGAAGAATGATAAGAGGATTCCTGCCTGACCTCAATTATTTTCTTTACTCCTGTAATGCTCATGTTTCACCACTTCAGATCCAATGCTAGGAGCAATACCAGGTGCCTTCTGGTGACAAGAAGTGTGTGCTGTGTGAGCTGGTCAGATGATAAAGATGTTGAGTCAAAATCCACTGAATTGGTAAGGCTCATTCCCAAATCTTCAGAGAGTTGCAGAACACAAATAGAATCTGGTCTGGAGCTTAGACAGCCTGTGCCCAAACCTGCATTCCCCTACCCTCAGACAGCTGCTGACTGGATGACTTGGTGTTCCCAAGCTATCTGAAGCTCTTGCCTTTGAGCATGCCCAGAGACATGTCAGCCTCAGCAGAGCTGAGCAGCTCAGTGCCCGGTCTGTCCCCCAGCAGCAGATGCAACTCTTCCAGATTGCATCTGCAAAAAGGCTGTTGTAGGCTGCTGCCTTTGTTTGAAGTTATGCTGTGATGCTGCTGCAGCTGCTGCAGCTCCTGTTCTTCTCCCACCACCCAGGGTAAGGATGCTTCCCTGCACCCAGCCTGGTCCTCTCTCACAGGCTCAGTCTCTTCTTTCAGCTAACAGATTCAAAGAAGCTCTCCCATTCTCTGGGGCATGTCTGAACTTCCAGGGTTGTGTGTAACTGTTTTGCAGTGGGTGCAATCCCGATTCGTAGAGTTGGAGGGATTAATGAAGCAACTGTGAAGTGCAGTGAGCAAGGCACAGGTGTGAAAGGCGGAAGAGCAGGATTCCACTGCTTCTGCCAGAAATCATCCCTGTGATTTATGCCTGTTTTTTATGAAAGATATGAACAGACCTCGGGGTGACAGTTACTGCCTAAAGGCTCTGGAGAGGTCTGTGTGTCCCAGAGGCAGTGTATACAGGAAAGGTACAGGTAGAATGGCATTTGCACTCTCTTTCCCCGTGTGATGCTTCAGAAGGACGTTTCAAGGCCCACAGGGAATTTGGTTTCCTATTCATTATTAGGTAAATTATACCCATGTGAAGAAAGCTGTTTCATGTGCTTCAGGGCTCTGTTTCACAGTGGGGGTCAATGTGCTGTTTCCCAAGGGTTCAGGAGGCATGGCCAAACCCACGGACACAGAACACCTTGTACCTCACTAAAATGGTGATAGTAATTCTCAGTTTACATAGCTCATGGGAAGGGCTCACATAACACTGGAAAGGAGTTGCTGGTACTTATTTCTTAGCTCTCTGATTTTGTACAGCCTGGTAGAAGAAAAGAAGTATAACAAATTCTTGGTTGTTAGAGGCCAGAAACGTTTTGTCGATTGTGCTTTACCACCAGTTTCAGTAACATAAGCCACTTTATTTGGAGGAGAATAAGTTTTGTGCCTACTAGCTGCTGCCACTTGTGCATGAGACTGATGTCAGCCATTGACTTCACATCACCAGCTATGACATATATACACCTTCTTGAAAGGCACCGTTTGAAGTGGTCATTTAAGCTCTATTTATATTCTTTATTTCAAATATTAAGGCCACCACAATGCCATGTGTATTACTTCGGAGGATTACGGATCACACCACAGAGTGTTTTATAAATGATTTCTCTTCGATATAGCCTTATTTTGTCAGGGCAATTGCTTCTACAATCCCACTTCCAGTCCCTCCACCTTAGTCTATGTCCAGTTCTTTGCTGAAATTCCTGAGATTCTTCTTTATTAAGGTGATTTTCAGATCCCACACTGCTTCTGTTGCAAGAACAAGATTTGGGCCCACACACAATTTATTAAAAGATCCTTAATTCTGTCCCTTTTGCATGGTCTTTATCCATTAATTGTGGAACTAATGACCAGACACACTGTAGGCAATGTATCTGTGTTTATGGTGTCCTTTAAAGGCATTTCTTCTACCTGGGAGAAGAGAATCAAGAGAAGCTGCTGTCTCCCAGGATATAAGTGGGATTACAGCAAAAATTCAAAAATCCCTATTGCCCTTGCTTGCTCAGTGTCCAACTCATGCCAGGTATCAGCCAAGCAGACCAGGCCTGCCTCTCTGCTCACAAGGGTTAATTGCTGTACATTTATCAGCTCTGTACAGTGGCACTGAATGCAACACACCCCATTTATTTCAATATGATGAGGCAGGGAACACTTTCTTCCCATGCATGGGTAGGCAGCTGTCTTGGGAAATTCCAAAACCTGATGCTGAGAACTTGTGTGTGTGTGATCTGCACTGAAACAGAAGTACTTACACAAGGGGCACCTATTCTCCTTCACCATAAAATGTGCTTTGGATTCCAGACTTGCTGAGAAAAGGGACACTATTCACATGGGCTCTGACTTGTAAATGATTTCTCCACTTGAGAGATGAGTTTTTCCATCCCAGACTGGGGACATTGGAGAAGCTTCAGGCAGTCCAAGAGCCAGATGCAGCTTCCTGGGGTGCAATGCTGGGTATGCTGGAGTCAAGTAGCAGAGCCACAGCAGTCAGCATGCAATGCCTGAGGGGAGCTCTTGCCCAGAGGAGAGCACGCTGGTGAACAGTAACCAGTGCCAGCCTCAGCTTACTGTCTAGTCCACTAGTTCTATGCTTCTTGCACAGAGATTATTGATTTTAGACTACAGTGTCAAGAGACAGCAATGGTCTGCACAAGTGACCCCATGAGCCATAAACCCTGTGCAATTACACAGGCAGTACTAAACTACTACAGTAGTTTAAAGAGTGTTAGCTGTTGTTATTACCTCTCCTGAGAGCTCAGTGCTATTGCTGTCTGTAGGCTGTGATTTACAGTCGTGTAATCACCTGAAAATACTGGGTTTGTTAAGCTTCTCGGGTAATACAAAAATGAGTGAAGCAATACTTACAGATACCAAATGGACTTAAAATGTTTTTCTTGCTTGAAGATGTATATTATTAGTATGTTCTACCCATCCACTCACCAACAGACAAAGTGGTCTTTCATTGGGGAATACTTACTAAAAAAAGAGAATTATGAAGGAATTTCTGTGACTTGTAATATTAGTGGTATGACCATCAGAGTGTGACTGGATGTTCAGTAACAATACAGATACCACTTGACTCTTGTTTAAAAGAGCACTAAGTCAGGGTTTTTCTCCTGAAACTTGGCATGAAGTCTGTGAAACTCTCCTTTCTTGAAGTGATTCAGGAAGAAAAACTATGTGCTATGTGAGAATGTAAGCCACACACATTGTTAGAGATTATACGAGACCTTAAGGTCTATTGGTTAGTTTTCTAGTAATAAATATTGCTCCATGAATTTATTAAAGATTACTTAGCCCTTCAGAAAAATGATTGTAATCATGTTTTTCAAGCTTTTTTTTCTTCACAGGGTGAATTTGGAAAAACCTTTTTAAGCTTATACCGGGTAATTTTGAGTTTGATATTTTGTACCAGTAAAAAGCCCTCCCCTTTGCTTACTTTCATTTTCCTCTGTCAAAGGAGATTAAGGCACATCTCCCTGAGTATGACTGCTACTCCCCTCCTCCATGGAAGCCCATATATAGCAATTCCGTAGGGATCTAGAACACTATGATGGGAGGAAGCCAAGAAATACAGGACAGTGAAATGGAGAGGCTCCAAAATGAGCTGGCCCAAGGCCTCTCTCAACTGAATTTTGCAGCTTTCTAGGATGTGGGGCCAAGGTCATTCCTACTTCAGCAGAGGGGAGGGCTGGGGCAGGAAGTTTCCATGGGCACACACCTGCTGTTTCAAACAGCAGTGAATAATCAAGGGAAGAGCCTTGGAGTTCCAGCACCCTGTTTTCCCTTCCTCTAAAGAGCACGGAGGCAGCAGCTGTGGCTGGTGATTGCTTCACTCCTCTCACGCTCCCAGCAGCCCCCTTCCCTTGGGAGCAGCTGGCTCCGCAGTCTCTGGCCCCAGGTGGCCCAGCCCCTGCCCCAGCTCAGCACAGCGTCCTCGTCCTCGCAGCACTGGGGCTTGGGCCACCCCAGGCAGTTCAGCTACAGTGCTTCTGCTGCCTGGGGCAACAGTTGCCTGCTTTGTCCTGGCCTTCGGGGGCGAGCAGATCCATCCAAAGCTACTGAGGTCTTAAATAAAAACAGAAAACCCCTCAGCAGGATGGAGATAACTCCCCACCTCCAGTGTTTACTGGACCCGTGGTGTGTGTTGGGCAGGAAGCTGCACAGGAAAACAGGAGCTTGGCCTCTGGGATAGGGCAAATGAGGCATGGAAAATGTGCTTTCCACCTGCCAAAAAGACTGAGGCTAAAGCTTTGCCAGTTGGACCGCACCTTGAGAGTTGCTGGACAAGCTCACTTCTCATTAATGCCAGTGGGATTTCTGTGGGCACTTGGCAACTGGTGAGCTGTAAGCCCTTACAGGGGGATGATGGGGAACATCACAATGCAAATGTGTGTGAGGCTGAAGCCATCCATGCTCTGTGTGAAGTAATGCACTCACTCAGGTGATACTTCCCACACAGTAATGGTTGTGCTCTAACAGATTAGTCCTCACCCTGGCTTTCTGCTTTAGAGACATGACAGAGCTATTACCCAAAACATTCTCCCCAAGTCTGAAATGGTATTCATTGCTGCCTCTCTTTTCAAAGGCTTTTCTTTTGACATCTTTTCAATTTTAATTCAACTTATGTATGTTTATTATCCTGCAAGTACTTTTACATATAAATGTACTTCTCAATTTTCACTTCTTCTAAAGCTGTCAATAAAACATTTTAAAACTGCTCTGTGGTGCAGATAAGCTTTTCACTCATCCATATTTTCTCTTAAATAAAGGAAGGGAGGTACTGCTCATTTCTCTCATAGAAGGCACTGATGAGAGCAGCAGGTTCACGTGCTGTTTTCAAAAGGAACCCAGCAGGACTGAATGCCATCAAACACGTTGGCCACTAGGTCTGTTCTGTCCTCAGCTTCCTAAGCTTGCTAAGTGAAACCTGGTTTGGTTGTTCCACATAGTAAACTGTTGTTGTAATGCTGAATGGTGCTGGAGGCTGATTCACCACTCTTGGCTTGACCGCTGCACAACCTAATGAATAAAACTAGGAACAACAGGCCAACAAGGGAAGAAACGTGGAAGGGAAGAAAAGGGACTCTCATAGCCATCATATGGATACAGAGCACTGAGAGAAGAGTCACTAATGTTTTTGCCAAATTTAAGATGTATTTGCTTTTCTGATGCTGATTTATTCAGCGAGACATTTAGATTTTGAAAACAGAATGCATAAATGCTGCACGGGAGAAATTAGCTGAGAAGCAACATCTTAATATAGAGTGCAGGAGTGCTTGGAACACTTCTGACAGTGGAGGAGCCTGGGCTCCTATACAGTCATTCCCAAAGAATGTTAAAAATATTTGTGGGAGAGAACAAGCTTGTGAAATCGATTTTCTGAGCTGCTGTCTGCTTATTTAAAACAAAAATGATCTTACAGCAGTTCTATGTGTTTCCTTTTCATATCAGTGTTAAGCTTATCTTATAAACACATGTTCAGTATGTAATGTAAGTTAAAAATATCCATTATAAAACTCAATGCAAAGAGAATGTGGCTTGGATGCTTGCTGGCATGCAGAGAGATAGCCTGTCTTATTCTTTTTTGTACTGTGATTCTGTTGTAGCATTATCAGATATCTAGGGTTTTGAAGGCTCTATTGTAAGCATGTCAAAGACTTTTAGAATTTGTTTTTGGCAATATTAGATCACAAAAATTGAGGAATGAGTCCCACCAACTTTCATTAAACAATTTATCCCATTACTGTTTTTTCTGTTTTGGAATTGAAATTAAACTAGGATTCATAACACTCTGCATATTTATTCTTTCAATCAGAAAAAAATTATCTTAATTACTATCATGTCTATAGAAATATGCATTCAAAACACAGCTTAGACACTGAATAGTCACTGCTGCATGCTACTTGTGCAGGCAAAGAGAAGAGTGTGCCTTGCACAAGATCCTGATGTCCATGGTGGAGCTTGCTGAGTCAGGAGTGCTGATCAGCACCTCACCTCCCCAGTGACCTGGGGAGTCTAGGACTAACAAACTATGGCACAAGTGTTCCACTTGGCAGTTTTACACATGGGAAAAGAGCATTCCCACAGCAAGTGTAACTTGTGCAGCGGCCAATTCTTGTGCCACCACTACAGGACTGCTGCTGGAGTGTGGGAGTAAAGGCTGTGTGACTGGGGACTAGGAACAGCTGAGCCCGAACTTGGAGTCCGGATTACAACCTAACAAGAGTTTAAGGCTCAACAGCAGCTTGTCATAAGAAAGAGGACAGAAAAAAAGAATGGGCAGAAAACCCTCTGTCCCTTTGTCCCTAGACTTAGTTTCAGGAAGTCATGGTGATTCTTATGCTGGCATGTTGGCATATACCTGTCAGTCATTCCCCCAGCAAGAGTCCAAATTGTCTTTCAGTTTCCTTCTTCTAAAGTACGACAATGTTCTGTTGCTCTCAAGTATTCTTTTGGTGTCTCATGGTGCTAAGTTCAGTGTTCTAATGTACAAGATCCTGCCTTGCTGAAGGCCATCTGGGTGTCAGAATGCCAATGGAGAGTGGAACTCCTGCTTTTTAGCATCTTTTTAAAAGACTGGGAAATTAGTACTTTTTTCTTACTAATTAGTACAAATACTGTAATCACTAGGAAAGGTAGAAGAATGTTCAGGTCGTGAAATGAAGCAAAGTGTCATGATTAAGAGTTACATGGTGATTTCATTGGATCCTGTTACAGATGTTCATTGATGAACGTGTAACAAGCAATGTATTTCACAAACAAGTCTGAGTCCAACTTTATCTATGTTGGCAGTTAATACAAATATTTGCATCTTCATTTCCACAGTGCCACCGAACCCTGAGCCATCACAACAGCAGCACTTGCTGGGTATTTTAGCTTCATTTTACAGATGGGACAAACTTCATAGCCAAGTGGCAAGCACATCTGGTAAGGCAGATTTAGACATTTGAATATCTTGTTACCTTTCCCTTAATTCAAATGACAGTTTCTTCTGAGCCAGGGTAGCTCATAAAATATACAGGGTGGAGATGAAATCTTGTCCTTACAGAAATTAATATGAATGAAACATTATATTACAGACACATATCCTTAAGGTCTAAGTTATTCTGTTCACCAAACTAAATTGCTAACAAATTGGCAAACTAACAAATATCAGCATTTATGAAAATTAAATCCATATGTTCTTCAAATGCATGTATCATCAACTAGTTCCAGATGTAAAAATCCATGGATAGTTTTAAAGAATCTCAGTCCCACAGTCAGTTTCCATCCTCATACTCCGAATGAGCACTGTTCACAAGTGATTTACAAGAATATTCAGTCTGTTCAGGAAACAATACTTGTTGCTTTCCTTAGAGCCAGGTAACCCGTAACCACATCTGAAGGGAGCATCCGAATGTAGGCAAATTCTTCGATAGTACTAAATCTTAGCTTGCTCTGTGGATCTGTGTAATTTGCCTGAAAAAGAAACAATGCTAGAGATACAATTCAAATATAATTTCTAACAATAATAGTAAAAGAAGTATCTTAATTACAAGACTACAAAACAGTGAGTTTCTCTTCCTAGTAACAGCACTGCTGTTCTACCATGTGGCCACAAGTCTGTCTTTTTTTCTTTCTCCTTATGTGAGAACTTATGAGAAGTTAACAGACCCCTATAAAATCAGATTAGAAATGCACTAAACATAACAGAGGGCTGAAGTAAGTCTCCTATAAAACACAGTGCAAAAGAAATTCCTCAACTCTCTAAACTTACCCTAGCAACTCTGTGCCTTGTGCAGTCTCTCTCAAGGCAGCTCTCCAGAGTCAAGCTGCTGCCAATAAATTACCCACAAAGAGGCTGAATTATGGGTGCTCTGATAGCTTTGGACTGCCTTTCTCTTGCTGCATACAACTTAGCTTTTAATTTACTTTAAAGTGGTTGTTAAAGCTAAGGGAGTCTCAGCTTATGGTTCTGTGACTGAACTGATAAGAGATTTGAACCCAGCGTTGTGGTGTGCTCCAGATGCCTGCTTTCAGGATAGCAGCCTGGCCAGCTCACCCTGGGCTACGCTTGTATCCCCTGCTATATTTGGTGCCTGGGAGCAGCGCCAGTTTCCTTCTATCCTCTCCCCTTCCTTGTTGCTACAGAAACCTGGAGCTGGGCTGAGCTCAGGGGAAGGCCAGGAGGCTGCACCAGGAGAAGGCAGGCATCAGGGCATTGCCTCTCCATCCTCAGCCTCCAGGACAATCCCTGCTTCTTCGGCACCAAGTGCCTGCCAAGGCTCCAAAAGTGTCTTCTGTGCCTTTCTTTAGCAGGAGTTGGTGGCAGGTTGCAAGGCACAGGCAGTTGACATTCAAGACATTGCTACTAAAAATAGGAAAGGTCAGGAAGAGCTGGAGTAGTCTCCCACACCACACAGTTATAGCACAGAGCTCTCTACAATTTTATGTTGGAAAGCACCTGTTGACCATGGTAACAATCCAGCCTATCATTTGGTCTGATATGACTCAGAAAATTTAGTAGCTTGGTTTTCCTTACAAAGAAATGCTGCCAGGTTAATTAAATGTAGTTAGCTAACAGTTCAAGCCATCAATTAAGTTTCAAACAAATGGCAAAGTTAGAACATAAGGAGTAAATTTATCCCTGCTGGTAACTTCATGGTTTCAGCAGGTATAAATTTACTTTTATTTCACTCTTTACATCTAGCCTCACGTGAGAGAAAGCTAAGCAATTTGCTTTTCTAATGAGCATGCTTCCGTAATAGAGTAACTGAGAAATATCTGCAATTTGTGTTGTGCACTGATCTAGGTTAAAAATATTATGGCAGCTCTTCACAGTTCTGGTATTATGTGTTGGGCTGTACTGTTTGCAGACATTAATGTATGGTAACCAGCCATTCCTGCCATGGCTTCAGCCTGAAGACAAACTTTACTGATACTCCAGCAATAATTAGAAATTCAGATTTTAAATTAAGATGAATCTGCAAAGAAAAAACTGCTGTGTTTAAAAACTAAGTCAAAGGCCATGGACACATGCTCTTAAAATACAATAAACTAGGTACCTCAATCTGTTTCTATAGTAACAGGGCTGATCCATTTTCAGAAAAGGAAGAGAAGTATAAACATTTGAAGGTTTGAGATTTTTAAAATCTGCTTTACAATAAGTTACTCTGTTTTGCATGTTAAAATATCTAAATACTCATCTTGGAAGTTTGGAAATAATAGGTTTATTTTGCAGTGCCAATACAGTAGATAATAGCTTTAGAATTCTAGGCTGCCTTACAAATATAAATTGGCTGCTCCACTGAGACCATTGGTAAATTTAATTCCATTTGTGCTACACACATAAAGAGAAGGGGATCAGTAAAATTTAATTGTGGCATCTAATACAAGAGCAAGTATGCTGATTGAGAATGTTTTAATACACTTCTCTTTTTGTACCTAGTAGACAATTTAATTCTTCCCTAAATGGGTAATGCTAAGGAATTTTCTTGCCCTCCATGGGGAATCCAGCATTCCCACAGAAAATATATTTTTACACAAATGCTTTTATATTTTACACAGAAAATAAAGGGACATTTTTCTAATACTACATTTCTACAATATTCTATTGTCCCACATATCCTCCTACTAGGAAATGATGTTGAAAGCATATTTATTGCATATTTCTAGCCTAGCAATTTAAAGGACACACTGTCTCAGCTATTTTAATAAAAAAAGGTTTTTTTAAACGTGGCCATTTTATCATAGTCTGGAGAAACCTTGCAGGCCAGGTAAAATAGGAAACTTGATTCACAATGCAATTAGAGGATGGAAAATTAAGGAAAAAAGTGGAAAGGGAAGAAAAGAAAACAAAAGCAGCACTGAATGGATTTGTATAGAGAGGATCTATGCTAAGCTAGAATAGTTATAGTACCTAAATCACTGGTGGAAAAGAGGTGCTGGTAAAGAAAAGCTGAGGAACTGAGAGAATTTCCTAAGGTTTAACTAACCTTTAACTGGTAGGGATGTGGTCTCCAATCCCATCTATACTGTGCATCATCAGCTCACTATAGGTACAATGACTGATTAGTTTTGAAATGCATCAAAGGTTAGTTCTGGGAAGCCCTATCTGATTCCTTGGAGATGGGGCAGGAGTCTGCCTGGTTGGAGGGAATTATCTTCCCTTGATTTCTGAGCAGTCTCTTCCATTTGCTGTCTGCTAGTTCATGTATGAGGGAGATGTTGCTTTTCCACTCCCTCTTGAACACTAAGGGTTACCAGCCTCAATCTAAGGAGCAACTAGCTCCCTTTCCAAACCACATTCAGAGGCAATGGCTGGACACATGCCACCTCCTAGGTGCCTTTTTTAAATGTGTTACTTAAAAAATAAAGTCTAAGAAAACACAGGAGACCAAATCAAGATCAAATGCCAGGATGTACAGGATTACAGTTGGTGCTATAGCTATTCTTTGATGCCTTACACTAAATATCCACTGTAAGGCAGCCCTAACTCACCCATCTTCTGTCCTAATGAGGACTTTTTGTCTAATTCAGTGCACAGAACGCAAGGTGGTATGCTGACCTGCATCAGCATAACAAATATGTACCTTTAGAGACATCTCCAGGGGTGATATCAAGCCTAGGAAGGTGGGCTAGAAACATTAAACTGGGGGAAGTGACACAGAAATACTGTGCAAGGCTCTTTGACATTACAAAGTTTACATTATTGTAGCTACTTAGTGTAACCACTACTTAAGTATTTTTTTATTCCAAAATACAACATTCCCTTTCATTTCAATTGTAAGAAAGGCACAGGCTTCTGAAAATAAATCACCGGCATTTGAAAGCGAAAAGATAAGCTGTTACTAATACCTGTTCTGTTCAAAGTAAAATTATTCACGTAACATAGGAACAGTTTCAACAGGAGATACAAAATTTTTGTCAGTCAATTACTTGACTCTTGTTTTGTGCCAACAGAATCTTTGGGAAATTCGGGCACCAAATTGTAACTACCAAGATTTTCTGGAGCATGTGCAAACCGTATCTAAGTCAAATGTGGTTTCTTTTTTTTCCCCCTTTCTCCTCTTTCTTTAACAAAAACATGTAAAAGAGCCCATCTGTGACACACAGGCTATACATCTGCCAAACTCCAACTTCCAGCTCTGAAGCATAGGGGTATTTGAAATTCCCAACAGTCCATGCCAAGTGTCTGTTTCAGGCTGATTTGTTTGAGGCAAAGTTTGAGAGCAATGATAACAAGGGTGGGTTTTTTTAAACCTGGTGGAAAAGAGGCCAAACAATAAAATTTTGCCTAATCTCACTATTGAGATTGCTGAGCCATCTTTTTAAAACTTCCTCTATGAGATACAATGAAATAAAGGCATGGAAAGTTTCAGTCAGTGTGGGTATACCTTGGCAAAGTTAAGAGTCATGGAGACTGTAGACTACCAGCTTTCCCTGCAGCTATCTTAAGAATTAGAAATTATGGGCACCAGTGTAGATTCTACAGGTGAAAAAGAGGTGTCATAGGAATTGCTTGGCAGGATAAGGTACTTAGTCTGTCCTGACATCTGTGAACAACCTAAGGATTTTGTGATGTAGTGACAAGTACTTGGGGTTTGGTCCTAAATCATTGGACAATTATTAAGCCCAAGTCTGGACAGGAACCTCAGCATATATACCTTTTACAAAACAAGGCACCAGCACTCTTTCATTGTGGAAGGTGAGATGCCAATTTTGAGGGGAAAAAAACCAAACTTACCGGAAGTCCTGAGATGTCTGAATATTTCTTAGCAGGTTTAAAGGAAGGAGGAGCATCAATATTAAAATCTAGAGAGAAAAAAAGGCATAAACTCAGTGTCTTATATATATATAAAAATATGTATATTCTGTAACATAAACCTACTCTCTGAGGTCTCTATTAACTAGCAGCACTAAGGCAAAGAAATATGAAGCAGAATCACCTCTGAAAACATTTAGCATGTTAGCACTGCAAATCACAGCCTGATCCTGCTCACCTATTAATAGAGTTCAGCAAGCAGAACTGCTCTCCCCAAAAGGAAAATGCCAGAGCCACTTGAAATGTGTCCATTTCTTCCAAGTCTTAATGAATTCCCTTGCAGTCAATCACGTGCAAAGAATAGCCATTATCAAATGCATACTGTATGTTAAGACTGTGGAACATTGCTCAAGATTGCAGCTCTGAAATACTATAATCCAGAAAAGCAAAGTAATCTTTTAAATCAGTTAAATCTTTAAGCATGTACCACTTTAAGCCCAGTCAATGACCTAGAAAATTGTCTGAATGTTTAAACTGAGGGTTGGAAATTGCTGTTCTTTGGTGCCCTTTAGTTTGCAATTATCATTCATAAACATTTTTTAAGATACAGTTGGTATGCTTAAGTAGTTAAATCCTCAATTTTGGATGCTTAAAAA
Source organism: Polioptila caerulea (assembly GCA_013397295.1). Classification (NCBI taxonomy): domain Eukaryota; kingdom Metazoa; phylum Chordata; class Aves; order Passeriformes; family Certhiidae; genus Polioptila; species Polioptila caerulea. The sequence goes on along the minus strand of VYXF01006258.1, from coordinate 217,703 downwards.
ATTATCTTGTATCTGACTAATTTCTCTCCTCTTTTCTGATCTTCCTTGCAACTCATTCAGATGCTATGTTCAATTCAAACACTCCATCCATATCCAATTTCTAACTCATCATCTCATAATTCAAAATGCCTAATGCCACAGACAGCTGGTTTTAAATATGAAACTGAATTTATTTTCCCTCCTTCTTACAGAAAATCCTGTAAATTTCTGGTTGCAAACAGAGAATAGTAGAAATAGCAACATCAGCAGATTGTCAGTTACAATGGCCAGGAACACACAGCAGTCTGCATTTTTCTGTAACAGTTGCACCTAAAACACTTCAAAAAACGGCAAGCTATTTTTGGATAAAGCACCAAGTCTGACAAAAAGTATATGCATATGCTCAATTCTGAAATGCCTCCACTTGCTTAAATAAAATCTGCGGATTGCATTCTGCCAGCAGCTACGTTCAATAGTATCCTACTTTACAAGTAGACTTGAAGAATATCTAGATTAAGACCACTGCTGCAACTCTGCTCCTGTGGATGTAACCAGCTAGGACTGCTAATCAGCACTGCTTATAGTGTAGTTTCAGCTGTGCTGCACTAAAGAGAGGATGTAGGATTTAAATCTCCCAAGAATCTAGGATAAGGAGCTGGATAGGAAGCTTGGGCTGAGGTCTAAGCTACTGCAGGTATGTGGATTAGCAGAAACTATTTGAAAAGTGCTCAAATATAGCTAATCAAGCAGCAGCCACCCACCGAAAGATCTCTGGACTATATACAGAGGAGGAAGTGCCTAACCAGTGAAAAGGTGACAAAAACCTCATGGGAATAAGGGTTTCTGACTTGATTTGGATAAATATGTTTTCCTTACTGAACTCTCCCCACAAATGTTATCTGAACTTTGTCATGATACTTCAAGTTATTTAATTCCCTCTACTTTCCACTTAGGGCTGATGAGTATGGTTGGAATAATCTTAAATATACTACTGGACGCTCTTCAAGCAGGATACTGCATGCACTGATGAAATAATTCAGGTTAGTTTTAAAGAAAGTTATCTGTGTGGATTCTATTATTTATAAATACATGCAAAGCGTCTAAGCAGCTTACAGCTAGGATCATTTAGTTGCCATGGCAATGCCCTTTCAGAAGCAAGAATTTGTTTTAGGTTCTTCCACGTTCTGTTCTTCTTGCCAGCTGCTGCTCCACCAATGCCGGAGTGCTAGAATTAAAAATATGGTGTTTAGAGAAAAATAAATAAAGAATTCTATTTCAGAGCATGACTCTTTTATTTCATAGTCTTTCTCATATGTCTCATCTTGTCATGAACCATTTGTTATTCTCACTTATTTCATCAGCAGGCTATAATATACTGTACACTCTAATCTTGGCTGCAAGCAAAAACAAAGCTTTTTGGACTGTGTCAAAGCTTCTATGTTTCTGATTTACAGAAGGAAATTAAAATCTGCTTTTTACATGGAAATGGCAAATCAATGTGGTTAGGCTTAGCCTGAGATTACAGGATTCTGTATGTATTTCCTATAGTATTAGAACTTATTACTATGAAGTTGTTTCTAAAATTGTGATTATACAGCTAAATTTTCCCTCTCCTTTTTATGGAATGTTACAGGTGCAGCTCTTTTACAAATTATCCGTGACTGCAGAAAACACAACGGATCTTGCAAAATGTAATGAATACTATGAGAGACTTTCTGAAAACTTTATTTTTCTTTCAAAGGCTAGGAGAGAGAATAATAGAAAAAGAATAATAAATAGAACGTTGGCTACCAAGACAATTTTGCATTTTGAAGGGAACACTAATGGAAGGTTTACCACAGGTACTATAATGGCAGTTGCAGTTATCAAATGTGATTGCTACAGAGTAATTTATTTATGCCCCTCCAGAGACAGAAGCTGCACAACACACTGTACTGCTTCTAAATGATCAAAGGACACAGATTTACAGCTCAACTTCAGAAAAAGAAAACATTCTTACAATTGAGAAGTTGCTATTTCTGTTAATAATTAGAACTTGCCCCATGAGTCTCATTGAAACTCGGCGAAGTTCTGTAAACACTCTTCTGCTTTGAATGTTTAAAAACTAACTGGTTAAATTGATGAGGATGACAGGAGGAAGGATTCAATGAGAAAGCTTTTTCTTTGGTAGACATAACATATAGTCAGAAAAAATGCTCACAAGCTGATGATATACTGAATTTTGGTGATGGATATCTGATTTAAAACATAGAAGCAAATATTTGCTCTTAGAGTAACACCTTAGTCATCTAAGGACCATTGTATAATAGAAACTGCTACAGCATGAGATGAAACTACATCAACTTCCACACTACTAATTCAAATTCATTGCATGAATTTCCCCCCAAATCACTGCATAATGATTTTTTGTTCAGTATTCTCAAAACCAACCTCTGTTTTTATATGAACTTATGCGTACTAAAAGTGGGGCTCAGCATCACCTCACTCACCTACAATGAAAAGGCAACGACTGTCAAGTACAAATGAACCAAACAAAATTCAGAGAAAGCTGGAGCTAGGACAAGTAGAGCTCCTGCTCTACAGCAGCAATTGCTTTACACAAGTATCAGAAAGTCTTTTTCCTCTTCCCCACTGCCAAAGGATGCAAATTCCAATCAGAAGATTTAGGAAAAGATCAGTTCTTTCTCCTTTTCTTAAGTCTATCCTCTGCAGTGACCTAATGGTTCAGACTTGGACATATGTATGAGAGATACACACTATTTGATTTATTTTCTTCCTTTTAAAGTAAATTAGGCTGGAAAGATGCAAAAATCCATCCAAATTGTTACTACCAGGTCATACCAATGAAATACTGATTAACACTCAATGCATTTCTTCTCAAATTAGTTACTGTGTTGGAGGGGACAATTTCATGGTTTTTATTATATCTGCCTATTATTTCTGCAGCAGTTGCCAAAGACTCTGAACATTCATTATTATTTCAAGCACACAGACATTAGTATTGCCTCTTTGGAAATGGTGACATCCCTCTAAGAACTGAAGGATCAGCTCAGGGCCTCATGGATATTTAAATCCTATGTGGAAGCTACATGGGATGCCTCTGGGCACAAAAGGAGCTTTTGCAATAAGCCCCATTTCTCCAAGATGCTGGTGCTTGCCGAAGGATTAGTGAGCAAAGTATACGCTCGTTTGAATGCCCCTCTCATGACTGAAGTTGTCTGCAAAGCAACTCACATGTCAGAGATTAATTTCATACCCCCTGCCAAACCTGTGCTTAGTGAGCTGTGTGTTGCCTGATTACTCGTTATGTGCTGTGGGATATTGTATCTTGTTCATACAGAATGAAATCTGGGATAAAATATCTGGGATAAAATCCTTCTTTCTAAGTACTGGCTTAGGACCAGCAGTCTGAGAGGTTTGCTTGTCTGGAAAGCATTTGTACAGTGTGCCAATGAGGTGGCCTTGGCACAGCAAGATAAAAAGATATCAGAAACAAACGCAGCATAACTAACCTAATCTTCTTCACCTTCTCTCCTAGTTTAACCCTCAGAGTGTTAGGTTAAACACTCATCAGCTGTCAGTGTTTACATGACTCTGAATGCTGGCAGGCCAGACTTCCAGGGAGCACAGAGCATTTTGCTTCTGAATCTAGCAATGATTAGAAGACACCACAAATCTGTTAAGTTTCAGGGACCAGAAGAGGAGCATAATGCCATTTGCTAATGACTCTCTGGCTAATTTCTAGCTCAACTGCTTTGCAGCTTTCCTTGACTAGGAGCTGGAACATGAGATTCCTACATTCATAGTATTAATGGTTCCTCTCTAGCTGGGGTAGTTTGTGAGATACCATATCATAAGACTTCCACACTTACCTGCACCTAACAGGTTTCCTCACTCTGTTCCAGAATTTAATATAACAGTTCTGCCTCTGGACCAGTGTCATTTTCATGCTATAATACAGTGTGCACTTGAGACCATAGTGTTACATGGACTGGGGTGAATTTCTTAAAAGTTGTCAACCTTTTATTTGGCTATTAAGCTTATTTTCTTAATATTTACAGTAGGAACATGGTTAAATAGAATCCTAGTTAGTCTTTTATGGGAAACATTTGAAATTTCAAATTGTTAAAATAATATACTTACGACGAAGTTTGGGTCTTTAAATGGTAATGGCTTGGCAGTAGTTTCCACTGATCCTGTGCTGGAGTCTGTGTTCAGAAATTTATTTTCACTCACAGCCTCTCCACCTGCATTCTGCAGAAAAAATAGAGTCTTACTGCTTGTTACTCTGAGCAAGTTTAACTGGAGATGGAGCCATCTGCTGTATTACCTGCCTGTTGCTTTTTAGCTTTCCTATCTCCTTTGAATCTTTAAAGATGTTGTATGCCAAGAGTGGGGAAGCATGAAACAAAGTATTTCTCAATCAATTTACAACGGACACACAAAAGGGAGGAGGGGAATAGAGTGGCCAAAGGTCACTGAGTAAAAACTGTGTAGGGTTTACTGCAGTATTAATGAACGCAACCTCATCTCACTTTAAAAACTGCAAGACAGCATGTGTAACCCAAAACAGCAGAAATGTACACTGGATCTGTTTTAGAATGTTCTGTATAAAGTATTGACAGGAATATATAAAATTTATAAAAAGGGTTTTTATCAACTTTCTAAAGAAAAATAGATTAATCATTTTATTCTTCATCCTTGGCACCAGCTGCACTTGAGTGAGGACTGAGAAGAAGTATTTTATTATATTTTACTTTTATATGCAAGCTTCAAAAAATCTACATGGGTGCAAGTCAGTTTTCTAGGTTTTCTTTATCATTTGTTTATTTATTTAGCAGGAAGAGCAGTCAGAAAAGATGTGTGTGACTGGAAAGCTAAAAAAGTTGTGTGTCAATCTAAGCAATTTCTGGTAATTCTGCATGGCTGACTCTATGTTTTCGGTTTTTTTAAAATTTGTTAATTACCTATAAGTCTCCACATTACCAGAACTAGCCCATGCTACATACATAAATGTTTCTTTGAAATCCTCATCTACCCCAAAGTCAGTGCAAATTTTGCCACTGAGTTTGGTAGTTTAGTCAATAGGAACTCACACCCTGATTTTTTTTTTTTTTTACTTGGAGTAAAAGCTTGGCTAAAAGCAAAGTCAGTATTTACTGAGCAGATGGTTAAAATGTTCTTTTATGTTACGTTTAGAGAGATAATACTTAGTGAAAAAAGTGTTTTCTGTAAAAACCTTTTGTGCTGATGCAATACTCATTTAAGTATGAAAAAAGGACTGTTATTATTTGTGGCTTATTGGAGTACCTCTACAAACTGGACTATATAACAAAGGCCATGATTCAGCATATCCTTCTCCATGTGACTACAAGGGAAGTGTTTTTACTCTTAATACATGCAAAAGTAATTACAGGATTAGGGACTAGGCAAGGTGAACTATTCTTAGGGGAAATACTTCACAGTCATTCTACAGCGCCTGTTTTCAACATAGCAAAGAGAGGTCTTAAATATCAGAAGTATAAAGTAAAAAAAGCAGTGTTTCTAGTGCCTTACTAAAATAAAAATATGAATAGAAATAATGTGTTTTCAAAACAATGCAGTCCTCTGTAAGTTCATATTACAGGGGATAAGACAATAATAACATCAGCAGAAGCAACACTGAAGCCTGTAGCTTTAACTTGATTCTTCCATTGAGGACACATAACATTAAAAGGCAATGACTGTCAGAGAAACAGAACAAATGCAGATGGATGTTTAGAAACATGTACACTATGTGGCAGTGAGCAGAGAAAATACCTTCATCAATCCTGAGTAAAGTGGCTTTATACACTGAGTTCCTAGGTTTCAAAGTATATTCTTGCACATGCAAGCTTCCAAAGCATATTCTTGTATGTGCATGCTTCCAGCACTTCAGATTTCAGCAGCAAACATTAGTCAGCTTTGAGAAACAAGGCTTGAGAGACAAGATTATTTTTCATGAATTCATTATCTCTGATACTGCTCATTATCAGTGTAAATTCTCTTAAGTGGAAGAATCAGCACTCAGATTTATTCTTCAAAGCATTTTTGCCTTTTCTTTGGTACCATCTGGTTGGTTTTAAATCCAGTTCTACATATAATTACTTTATCACTTTTGCCCCTTCAGTGATCTTCTTCGAAGTATTCTGGTTTCTATGAAACAGGCTTTGAGTGGTATTTCAACAATATCTCAAAACAGTACTTTGAGGCTCAGCAAATAAAAATAGTTAAATAGTAAAGGGGAAGAAACTTCCTTATACATATAGTCTGTAATTTCTGCAGCTGGATATACTTACAAACTACCCTCTTCAGTGGTTTTTTTCTGTGTGGATTCAGTGCTAATCTTACTGGTGCAGCGTGAAGGAAAGTAAGGAATTGTTCCTGACAGGACAATTCCTGAATGTAAACACTACGTGTAATTTCTTTTCCATACCAATTTCTAAGGGATTTCAGGTATTAGAGCTGTTAAGAGTTGGGCTAGTTCTCATTACAGGACAGATGTTGATTTTGTTGGTGCCAGTATCCCTTGCATGAGGCAGAGGATGGCAGAGGCAGCAGGATCTAGAGCAGCAACTGCAGCTTTTTGGGTTTGTTGTCCATCAAGACATCAGGTTCATGGGATCACCCAAGTCATCCTCCAGTGCCAGTGAGACAAAACGCCAGAAGTAGCCTCTGGATCTGTCATGGACAGTTAGAGAGCAGTGGTTTCCTGTCCAAGGCAAAGGGTGCAGGGCTGTAAAGCAGTTTTCATACCACTGAGGCATGCAGCTGATACCATGAGTTCAGAGCCCTGTGACAGACTGGGAAGCAAATAAGACTGAGTATCATAATTCCAGTTAAATGCTGGGAACTGAGATAAAGACGTACTGTAGAGGTATGCCAGTTCCCTCACTCAGCACTGCTTGTACAAAAACTCTGATTTTAGAAATGGGCCCATGGCAGAGAGACCCTCAGCTAATGTGCTTTTCTTTCTGGAAAAACATTAAAGAGCTGAGCAGAAGCACTGCTTCCCAAATAATGTGCTATTGCACAGAGGCGTGAACTCTGGCAGTACAGAGCTTTGGAAAGCTCTTCCCGTGCAGCCTGAAGAAGTCTCAGCTGACATCCTCTGCAGCTTTATAGCCACAAACTGCAAAGTGCCTCCAGAATCTACAAATCTCTCTGGCCTATGTTTTAAATGTCGGGATTTAAAGCATAGGAAACATCATGTAATTTTTCAGGTCTGTTTTCGGAAAGTTTTATAAAGGCAGGGGATATGGATCTACCTTTGTTCTGCAAAACACATGTTTCCTGAAAGTGAATAATACAATGATAATACAAACCATTATTTACAGCCTGAAAAGAGACTCCTCAGTGAACAATTACTGCACAGTAACGATAATCTTTAACTTTTAACATCAGTTGAACAAATCTCTCCCAAATGTGCTTGTTTTCTTGGTCGTTTAGATTGGAAGACAGTTCATTCTTCACTGTCATGTGCTGGGACAAACAAACAGGAAGAATTGAACTGCCCTTTGTAGTCCTGTGAAGTGACGGTGGTGTCATGAGCACAGTGAGGAAGTGTCTGTCACCAGGGAACACGCTCTGCTCAATGTGTGCTGTAACCCCCAGTCACGTGGGGGGCAGCTTCCCTTTCCTGCCCAATCCACAGCCCAGCCCCAGCACATTTTACCCACCGAGCCACTCTCTTAGCTAACTCCCTCACCCCCAGACTCCCAGGATAATCCCAAATGCTTTGCTAGGGGGCTAAAAAGAAGGTGCCACCATGGGCTGAAATGCTCATAAGCTTCTTTAAAGTTTCTTTTTAACTGATCTTGTAAACAATCTTTATGGGGAATTCAATACACACTTCAAGGAGACAGCAGCTTTTAACGTGCACTTTATAACTAAATTGCATCTTTTAAATGGTAGTTTATGTAACTAGGGCTACAGGGAATTTGTGCTACTTTAGTCACTAAGCAGTGCATTTTTCTCCATAGTCTGTTGAAGATTATAGCAACAAAGATTTTGGAGTGGCTTTACGTTTACAGGGTACATCTGCATGGGAAAATGAAGATGTGATGTCAGTACAGCACAGCCGAACATGCTTACGCTAGTTTTACCTCAAGTACAGACTGCAGCTAAGCCATCAGTAACTATCAATAACTCATCCTCTCCCAGCACCTCCTTCTGTGGCTATTAACCCCCACTGAAGTCCATGTTGCCACTTCTTCTCATGTTACCCCTCTCTGCTCTTCTCCTCTTCCTCCTCCCAGTATCCCCAAGGCATTGTACAACCATGACTGGAATGGCATGTATTAAAAGTCATAGGCAGCAGGTCAAATACTTCTTACAGGAGCACTTGTGCAATTTTATTCCCTCTGTAAAGTTGTGTTTATGTGCTTCAGCTGAATTTTAACTACAACCACAGTATGGCAAGTTGGCAACCTCTATCCCTCCTGGGACAGACAAGAGAAATAGTGAGAGGATGAGCTTCTATTTTGCAGCTTTTTTCACAAGACCATCTATTGAGTATTCAGAGCATCCCTGCCTTGTGGGACACTGCCCTCCCTGTTATGTCCTAGGACTGGGTGACAGTCACCCAAGGGAGGAATACAGCAGAGGACTTGGCAGCAAAAGTTTGAGAGAGGCTGAAAACCTGTAGCAAACACTTGGGAGTCCTAATAAGTTTGTTTTAGGAGCAGCCAAGTCTGGAGAAGAGACCTGACCTAAGCTTTGCTACCTTTACACTGGTTTCTTTTGAGTAAAGCCAAACCCCAGGAATGAGCCTAGTTTGGACCCTGCTGTATATAAGTGTCTGTATTGGGAGAAAACACACTGGGAGGCTGTCTATTCACATACTGCTTTCAGTATTAGGTTTTGGTAGATCTACTAATTTTTTATATATATTTTGTTCCAAATTCCCTACCGCAGATGTTTTCACATGATTTCCAAAGACTGCGCCATCTGTCTGGTTTTATTTAGAGAGGACAAGCAAAACTTGTAGGCCATGGAAGCTGATTTCTTTGTTTTGGCTATTTCTAGGTGGAATCAGCATTGTGGGGTTTGGGATGGGTGTCTGCAATGGCACTAAATACCAGGTGAAATTAGCTTACTATGAAAGTGCTTGTTTCCCTCATTTTTTTTTTTTTTTTTCATCTCCCTAGCAAGGATTAAAACTTCAACATCAGTATATACCAGAATAGCTGATATATACTGAAGTAAAATTTCTTACCTATTTACTTTTGGATTATATTCTATAACAATTTTTTTTTGTTATTTTAGACTAATAGGATTTTACTATGTGTAAAAAACCCAAGAAAATATATAACATAAAGTCAAAGATGTAAATACATGCTTTTTTGGCATCCTGTCACTGAATACCACGCGCAACATGGCTTAGGAAAAAAAAAGGATTTGCACACCACTGAAGGTTTACTATGACAATCAGTGGCCAGTTTCACTAGGTGCTAATGGTTTTGAGTGCTAAAACAAAATTTAAAACCAGAAGGTAACTGAACAGTGTGTTGAATGCATAAATAAATTCTATGAGAACTGGAAAGAGAGTTTCTAATTTAAGGATGCAAAAACAATACTGAAAACCTTGATTGTCTCTGTTTTCTGCAAATCATTAATTTGTTAGTTTTGACAGTATATTGAGTACAGGAATTGCAGATGAAAGTGATTGCAGATGCTGGGTTTTGGTTTGGTTTCTGCATTCAGTACTTCTAAAATATGCTAGCTTTGTGTTATAGTGATGATGAGGGTGTTGTATGGCGCTATTGAAAAGGAAGTAATTAGAGGAGTCTGGCCCCAAGCACCCAGTTTACTCAGGAACTCATTGGTCTTCAATCTTTCTATGTGAAATTCAATAAATAGTTTAAATTACTTTAACATTCTTTTGGTAGCTGATTTTCATAATCACAATACTACTACAATGTTGCTTTAACTCAGCTTCAATAATAGTGCGTGTCTAATTATTCCTGTAGTAGATTACTTCTAAAGCAGCAATATCCAACTTGTAGCAACTTACTCAGCTTTTAGTTGTGTGCAAGTTCTGTGATATCCTGACAGAGCTGTGGCATGCAGCCAGGAAAGAAGATGGTAATTTATAAAATCGATGGATAATACCTGTATTTTCACTAGCAGACAATTACAGTGAGTGAGAAGGCCATGTGGAAACAGAGCACAAATGTCACTAGATGACAGCAGTGATGATATGAGCCGACTTTTTAAAATTGGGAGTAGATCCTGAATGTCAGCTATTTAACCGAGTGCCAGCTAATACTGCTCAAACTGGAACATATATTAAGCTGTTTGATTAATATATTAGCTCTCACTATAGCAAGGCTGGCCCAGGCCCTTGCACATTCTGAATATTTAAATCATTTAACTTTGCACGATGACATGACAGGGGCCATTAAAACTTGAACACGTACCCTCTGGCAGACAAAAACGCAGCTCTTTTCATTGCTGGGAATAATTTACTGAGAAAGGTGTCAGAATTAGACATGTTTAAGCTCAAGCTAAAATGATGGTAAAAAAAAATTCTCATTGCCAACATTTTGACCATGGTACATTTCTGAAAGCAAACTTACTGAAGACTCAGTAGCAATGCAGGACTGATGAAACAGCCCTGTCTAGAACAAGATTAACTCTACCCATGTTGGTGACAGAAGGGTTTGCTGGAAAGTCCTTTTCAGTAGGACATATAAACATGTCTTCCTCATCTAGTTGCATTTTACTAGTTCTTGGATTCAGCAGGAAAAACTTTTTCCCTCTTCCTTTCCCCTCACTAAAATGAAGCCCAGTACAATTTCCACATCCTTTTCTCTCTCAGTATTTGGGTACATGGTAGTATTTTAGGAATGCTACCTTTGCAGAAGGTCCTACCTTATTTTGACATAGAACAAAAAATAGTTCAGCTTGAAACTGTTCAAATGCCAAGAAGGAAAAAAAAACCCAACCCTAATATTACACATTCACCACCAATTTTGTTCTGCAGGGCACTGAAAAACTGAATTTACTTAAAAATCCCAAAATCCTGAGTACTATCCAGCTATTAAATACTGTGCAGATCACTGTCCTCGATTTAAAGCAGCTACTAGGGTTGGCAAGTCATTTGTGTATACAGTTTAAATTGGGAGTAAATCCATCTAAGTCAGTGGGTTTCATTACTGTCAACTCATTTAAAAGACAAGGGTCCTGGTATAGGTTTCTGCTTCCATTGATATCACAAGTAAATATCCCAAAGGCCTAACAACAAAAATATTTTTGCTTAAATTGCCAGATTGTCCTCAGATGCTACTGCCATTTTCACATATAAAGACAGTTGAAAGAGGGTTGTTAAAAACCAACATAACAACACAAAGCTTGAAATTAGATTGCTGGACTCTTATGATAAGAGTTTATAATTCCAAATACATGTATCACTAAATGCACTTCTTCTAACCATTTCCCAGAGGATTTCTGAGTCATGTGTCAAACTACTTACCTGTAAAAGACTTACAAAGCCTGCCTTTCCTAAAGCAATGGTTCTTTCCCTCTGACTTGCTGAATATTTCCACTGAGCATCAAAAGTTAATCAGCTGTGCAAATTAACTCCAAACATATGACTAAAATTTAGATATAATCTCTGCAGTTGGGTATATAAGAGTATGGGAGAAGGTGTTTGAAGAAAGACATGGAAAATGCTTCAACTGCAATTTAAGTAAATAAATAAATATAATATATAAAGACACATAAGCTGCCCAGATAGCAATCTCGACATTATGCTTTTGAACTTCTGCTGTTCTGAGGCAAGTTAAACATCTCACATTCCAACTGCCTCAGAAAGGCTGGATAAAATTTTACTCATGCACTAAAAGATTGGACTGTCACAAAGTGATGGATGGCTTTTCTATGCTCTCTGTAGGGCATTTCAATACCATAGACTCCAAGTGCTCTTGATTAAAAGGCGACTTTCTCATTTAGGGTCCTGTCAGTGCTTGAGCTTCAAACCATTATCATTCACCTGCACTGGTGGCTCCAGTGACAAAATACTTACCAAAATGTATAAAATACTAATTACTTTAGTCACTTTGATAGAGGTATAAAACATCCTAATGCAAAGCTCTGTTATGATGTGTGAGGGTTAGAATTCAAAATTAAAAATGCAACCAAAGGGAGAATAAGATTTTAATTACATTCCCCACCTCTCAAGCATTTCTTAAAAACCTAGGGGGAAAAGACAGCAATTTCATGACAAGATCTCTTTTCATAACGGTACTGCTCACTTAAAAAAAAAACAACAACAAAAAAAAAACCACAAGAAAAACAGAAGTTCACTTTCTTCTCTTCAAAATTATTAAACAATCAAACACAGAAAAGATGAACAAGCCTCAGTAAAAAGCTTGGACTTATTCTCAAGAGATTTCAAATGCCAAACATGTTTTCCCATTTAAAGACTTTTAAGTACTTTGATAGGCAAAGTTTTATAACTTGCAGATATTTAAAGGGAAAAAAAAATTACTATTTCCTGTGGGGAAAAGCCTCAAATAAAATGTAATTGGGACATAACTGTGAATAGCTTCACACTATCCCAGAAAAGCCTGGTTTAATTTGCATTTACCACAAAGCTCCCTTCGGCTTAAATAATTGCAAGGGATCTCTCACTTTTAGATTTCATTTGGTGGATAGGGATTACTGCTTGTTTATAATGTTTGACAGTTTTCTTTATTAAGAAAATTGTAACTTGGACAAATTCATAAGTATAAGCTGAATGGCATTGCCAAAGTGGCCCTAGAGCTAAAACTTTCAGTATATTTAGAATCCAAAAGCATGTGTTGGGTCATGCTTTCATCAAGGGTAAAAGTGAGCTCAGCTAACAGAATATTTTGATCCCTCTAAATAAAAAAAGTCTCCTAAATTGATGGGCTTTAAGACTGAAAATGGATGGAAGCATACTAGCAAAAAAGACTACAGTAAATCACAATTGAATTTTTATAAAAAAACTGTCAGTATGTTCCTTTCTCTATCAGAAAAAATCAGTCAAGGACTTTGGCTAAACTGCATCTTAAAGTTTAAAATACATCATTCGATACAGAACAGTTAAGGTCAAAGTACTTCTGGAGAAAAGAGTGGAGGATTACAATATGCTCATGTGCTGTCAATATTGTAATGCTGCTCAGGGAGCAAACCAGAATCCCAGAGCTGAGAAACAGCCTTCAGCCAAGGTAGGAGAAGGATCCAAGTCCATTCATCTACACGTGACTGAATCAAGGACAACGAAAGCAAAAAGTTATCGGCTCCTATGATCGATGGGAGAGTAGTTTCATTCTGAAAAAACCAAAAAAACCCCTCATTTTCCTGCTTGTAGTTTATTTTGTAGAACATTATCCATTCTGATGGGAAGTAACACTTGAGTAACAAAGAAAAACAAAACATTTCTTCAAGGAAAGGCAGTTTAATAGTTTCAACTGAAAACGGAGTGTATCTTTCAGAGCTCTTACTCTATCTATTTTGCTTAGGAAAAAACACACCTGAATTAGAAGAGTTAAATTTTATCTTCAAAATGTTATGGACTACTGGGTAAACCAATAGAGAAAACAAAATTTTACTTTTGCATTGTCCCTATTTTTTGCACATTTTAGCACTTGTTTCTGTCTTTCTTATCACTTTAAGTATATAAAAATTGTAGTTTTATTTCATTTCTGCTAACCACACTACTTCTGCCACAGTGCATTGCAGTCTAAAGTTACTCAGAAGAAGGTTTTTCCATTTGTGCACAGGTACTTAAGACTGCCATACTGAAACACCATGTCAGAAAGACAAAGGTTAGGTACACTGATCTATGAAACATTGCAATGCTACAGGAACTGAGAATAAAAACATTCTTTCTAGAAACCTTCAAAAAGTTATCAAAGCCATAACGTATCAGAGAGCAGTAATTTTATCAGATGCTCCAAAAGTCTTTTAAAGAAGACAAGAAAAGAAACTATACCTTAGATTTTAAAATTCTTCAAGCTAGATCTGTCATCTTTATTGTCTCCTACTACGGGACAAAAAAAATCCGGCTGCACATGCTCTGAATACTGCATTCACTTTCCTTTGTCTAGTAAACTCACTCCCAGCCATTCCAACTTACAATAGCATACCAGTCTCCTGTTCTCAGCAAAACTGTAGATGCATTATCCTACGGATACCTACATTTAACTGGATAATGAAAAAAAAAAAAGACCCTGACAACTGAGCCAAAATAAACATATGGCAAATTCTAATTTAGATGAAAATAAGGTAATATAAGTATCTCTTGTAGGCTATTTTGAGGCAGCTCAGGAGAAAAAGGGAAGAGAGAGCTGAATGGCAGAACTAATTTGAAGGAAAATTTCTTAAATATTTCTGCAGAAACATTTGTACAAGTAGGTGGTTGTTTACTCAGCTATGTAAGTTCTGTGGCACTTCACCCTGATACCATATATTGAAGTCGAGGAACTGCAGCAGATCTGAAAAGTGCCAGACTGTTCCGTGTTTTCAAATAAACTTCTATCCTAACTGCCTTTTTTGCTTGAAATAGAACAGAACTATTAAAAGAGTTGACTTGCCACTACATTAGAATTAGTGAAGTTTTGGTATCACATCCACAATTGTAGGTGAGAGGGAAACATAGTATTTAACATTTTGTTGTGTGTTTAACAGGATCCTATTTTCAGACATTTCCCACAATGAATTATTCAGCAAACAAAAAAATCCCTTTTGGACAGATAAAGAAAAGGACAAGGATAAAAAGGACAAGTCTGTATTTGTGAAAAAAAAAGGCAATTCTGGCTGCAACAAATAGGTTTAACCAAAAGTGAGATGAAAATGGAATTTCTGACTTGAGAAAATTCAAGGTCATTAATGTGAGACTCAAACTAGCACTTCTAGTTCTAGACTATGTGAATACAGTTAATCAGCTTAAAGAATAAGGCCTTTCCAGATTTCTGCATTGGTTTGGAGCCTGAACACACTGTGCATACATCAAGGAAAAATGGTCTTCTTCTATTCCAGTTTGTTGACTTTAGAAGTTAATTTTGCTGTCAGAACATTGTCCTATCAAGGGAAGAACAGTTCTACTAAAACATAATTGTTACAGTATAGGGAGACTTAATACTGTCCAAATGTAGTCGTTGATTTTTGTGGTAATTTTCATGTTTGAACCTGCCCATGACAGGAGTGTAGGACTGTTTGTTTAGGGAGAGGACACACCCATCTTAGTCACATAATCAGACATCTGGAAATGGACACAGTGACACTGAATCACTGGGGCTGGAAGGGCTCTCAGGAGGTCACCTCCTGCTCACAGCAGGGTCAAAACTGACCTTGGACTAGATTCTCGGGGCTTTGCCCCAGCAGGCCCCAAACACTTCCAAGCACAGAGATTGCACAACTCTCCGTGCAGCTCTCTGTCTCCCTGGCTGGAAATCAATATCTTATAAAATAGAAAATACTGGTTTTAGTAACAAAAAGCTCTTTTGGTTATAAGCAGTCATATAACTCACATTAATTACTGCCCTAATTTCTGAATGTTCCAATTCAGCAGCATTTTGCTGTAGTCTTGATGGTTTCAGGGCACAAATGTAACAAAGTTTTTAGATAGAGGAGTAATATTTTATTAAATGTACCAGTTTATCTGGAAAATTAAGACAAGCTTCTGGATGGACTGCATACCAATACACCATAGACTCAACAGAAAGACTTTTTATGGCACTTAACCTTCACACAGTTTCCTAGAGGGTTTTAACTGCGACCACCTTTATCCTAAATGATGAGTGTTTTTACAATACTTTCTCCTTTGCATGATGAACATCCCTTACACTCCTGAGATGCCAATAACCTTTTCTTCAAATATGGTCTCCTTGATTCATATCTAACCAAATTCTAAGCAGTAGTTCCGTATTTAGCTTGGGGGGTTGCTGTTTCACCTTAAAATACAAAAAAATACTTAAATGCCTGAAATTTGAGTTTTCCAGCTGTACTGCTTAAGTGACACTAGCCATGCCTGTAAATCTTGTCTAATTCATGCAGAAACTATTGTAGGTGTTTCAATCTTTCCTGCCTTTCTTCTTGTTCTTTCACTAACTCAGAAATGTAAAAATCTGAGGAAGCATTAAGGCTGTCATGATAAGCCCAACTGCATCCTAATGAACACCGGGGTAAGTAAAGCTACGAGCATGTCAACGGTCCAAGGGCAGAAACTCAAAAACCCAAGTTGCTTAAAACTGTGTAGGTTTCACCTCCAGGCCTGTGGATGTTTGCAAAATGAGCTATCTTTTTTAATTACACCAGATTTTATGTAGTATACATATTAGGTAGGTTGTACACAGATGAAAAATTTTGTGTGTTAATTGAAAATTAAGGGCATATGATAGACAATAAATCATATTTCTCTGTTTAATAAATGATAAAAAGCAAATATGATACTAAGAGTCTCTTCAAGTGGTAAATCATAGCAATGGATTACAATGCTTTATAAAAGGAATTTTCTCTTTTAATTCCCAAAAACGCTCCTTATCCACAGCAGGGTCTTTTAATCAGCAAGGACACTATTTCTTCCTGAGTCAGCCAGTACTTACATCCTGGGGCAGGAGAATTACAAGACACGCAGCCACTGATATTCACCCCTCCCAAAATGATGGCCTCTGTTACAGTGTAAGTATGTATTACAAAAGAGTTTCCTTCTATCCATTGCAGATTTGTTTCTTGAATTAACAGTATTGCATTTTTACTACAACATAAACACATCTTATTAGATGGCATGGCTATTCCACTTTTTGTCTAGAGTTTAGAAAGGAAATTATTTCTGATTCCTGTTTGCACAACTGTGCATTTTGTATTAAAATTATCATAAGACAAAACATGTAACAGAAATCAAGACCTAAAACACATAAGCAGGCCATTCTGATAACCATGTTTATTACCAAACTATGGATTTGTTCTCTTTGGAACAGAGGGAAAACCTCCATCCTTGTCTGTAGAGGAGAACATCTTTCCACACTCCCACACCAGACCTGCTTTTAGCCCAGTGGTTAGGGTGTGCTTGGGCAAAGGAGAGTTTGAATCCCTTCAGGCAGTGGCAGGAACAGGTAACTTCAAGTGGAGGACAGATTAAGGCGTTGTAAGGACAGATGATATAAAAAAGAACTATCAGTGCCTAAGTACGCTTCTGCTTTTGAAAGAAAGGATTTAATACCCGCTTTCAAAAAGGCAGATGTTCAGGAGTCTGAATCCCAAGTAGAACAAGTTGCCTAAATCTTCAGGGAGAAGATTTAGTCCTTATATAGTCCTATAATTAGGACTAGTACACACTTCGTGATAGCTTATTTTGGTGACATCTCACAGTTTAGCAGAATCAGCTGAGGGACTTAGAGACTGACACACGAGCAATATGACAGCTGAAATTGTTACTTCCCAGGCCTTCCTGCGGCAGGACACTGGATCAAGCATTTCATTTAGTCTGTTACAGTCAACTAATCAAATCTAGAATTGAGTAAGTACGCTCACGTAGCTCACTTGAAGTGGAAAAGTGGTTTTCCTTGCCACTTGGTCGGGCCTCTTCCTTGTGCTACACTCCACAGCTGTTAATGTCCTGTGAATCAGTCCAGTTCACCAGTGCAGCAGGAGGCAATACAGCTTCCAGGAGAGGGGAATGTATGGCAAGTCCTGACTGCCTCTATCAGTGGGAACAGGTCTGGGGAGAGCCAAAGCTGGCATGATGTGGGCAGCAGGAGCATGTAGCTGAGACTTGTGGAGGTGGAGAAGAGGGAAGAAGATAGGAGGAGACTGGGACTCTGATAATGAGAAACTAATCTATTTGCCTGATTAGGCCTCTTAAAGTTGCAGGTGTGCTTTGCAGTGAGGCAAGACACGCTGTTTATGGATATGAATTCTTGTGTCAGGGCCAGGCACACTTCACAACACAGTGTGTCACAGCTTTTATGGCTTTCTGCAGGTTTAAATAAACAGCCAATCTCTCCGTTCTGTTTTCTTGGAATGTTTGAAAAATGTGTTTACAACCCTCCCTGGCTAATAAATTAACGTTTATATTACCCTTTCTAAACCAAAATGAACACATTGAATAAATGGATATAATATATAACTGATATAACTACCAATGCCTTGCTACAGCAAGAATTGAAGTCACTACCAAACACAATTATTGCATTTTAGAAAAATGTGAAAAATAGTCTAATATTTCTTCAAATCTACAATATCTAGACAGTTATTTCAAATTTTCTTTTGATAATCTGAATCTTTTACAGCCCTAACTGGATTCTGAGATCACTTTTTAGGGGTACTACCTTTCAGGGAAAATTTCATGCTAAAATACCTGTATGAGGTGTTTTAGATTGCTCTTTCTCCTCCAAAAAAATAACCTATCCTATTTTATCTCCTTATAATAGAAGTGGTGAACCATCTTTATTAAGTCTCCTAAATTTCCTGCATGTTTATTATGAATCCTGAAACTAGGTGTGATCATAGGAAGACTTCATTTTCTGTTACCTAAAAGGAGAGATTAAAATTGTCTGTTAGGACAAGTGAAGAAGGGTAAAAAACCCATGACACACCAGCACACTGATGCCCATAGTAAAAGGCAACGCACATATACTTTTGCCTTTCTACAATGTAACACATCTGTGTTTACTCTAAAACTAAAATCTATTCACATTTGGTTGGGGGAGGTAGGTAATTCTCTGAGATTGGCAAAGTCTGGTTTAGAAATTCACATACTTTTATGATTACAGATCATCTGAAGCCTTCAAAATCTGGTAAATGTCAAGCAAAGTTAATTCTTAGCTCTGTTTTGACAGTTTCCATTTTAACCTAGATTGCTCTATAAAAGCAATTCCCTTTTTAAAATAAAGCTAAGCTTAAAACACACATAAATTTTGCCAGATTCCTCTAGAAAATCTGCTTTTTGTCTTTTAATTAGCATTTTTCCCCATCAGGGTCTGGAGGGATTCCGGTTTCTTTAACAGATTTAACTTCAAAAGTGCAAGTGACAAAAACTGGTGCTTCGGGATAATCCCATTTCTCCTTAGCAGACTGCCTGAAAGTAAGATGTATTTTGGGAAGAGTATTCCAGCTATTCACTATCAGCTTTGTTGCAGAAAGTATCGTGGTGGTGCAGAGTCTGAAAGGATTAGATATCAGCAGTGACCCTCTGAGAGGTTGAACTGCAGGTCTGGGGGATTTTCAGTGCTCTGTGGTCTGGGGACATGCACTGTGATGGCAGAGTATGGTAATATGTGTGGGAGAGCTCTGCCAATTGAAATGCTACCCGATAAAACTCTTGTTAAGACATGGCAATTTGTTTTGAGCTGGTTGCTAGTTTTGTAAGAGCCAGAACTCTTGGGCAGGGTTTGGTAGAATTGTGCAAGTGGCTGAACTCAAAGAGCTCACCTTAGCAGTTTTTATCAGTAACTAGCAATCACCTGCAATTTATCATGGGATCTATATTTTATCCAATGGAAGTGTCATTTAAATCAATTTAATTAGGTTTGAATTTACATCCAGTGGGAACACACTGTATCTTTTAAAGACACCATTGCAGGCAAGCAGTAGTTTCAGACTGGAACTGCTTCACTGGTTAAATTCTTGTATTTTTGATTTGTGTGACAATCTTACAGTTTGAGAGAGGCTTTAAAACAAAAAGTGTAATCTAGAGCATAACGACATGATAGCTTTTTAATAAACTGGCAAATAGACATGCACTTATATGTCCCTACTAGTATGCTGTGTCAGGTTCCTTCTGTCTTTCAGGGAAGGTGGATGGTGAGAAATGCTACTCATTTATTAAATTTCCAACTACAAAGGCGAATCATGCTTTTCTGTAGCAGAAAGTCTGATATGGAATAATACCAAAATAATTAGAGTAAGTTTGGCATCATACTGATTGCAGTAAACAAGGTCTGAAGTGCCAAGTAGGTAATTTTTAATTTTCACTCCTCAGAAAGTTGTCATACTGTGCCACACTGAAGGAAGCCCTCTAAGAGGTTGTCCCAGAACATGGTGACAGTAGCAGCCCAGCTCAGTAGCTGAAGTGGTACTTCCCAGCTCTGTAGTTAAATTCATTCACCCTAACCTCCATCTTCTGGAACTAACAGCCAGATCAAATTGACTCTTTATAAAAAAAATTATTTTTAAATTGATTTGATGGTTTCCTACCAAGAATGCTAGGCTTGGTAAAAAAGCGTAAACGGAGTTCTGATTAAATTTACTGATGTTTAGAGTAAAAATCTGCACTGTTTATGTGCTAGGATGAGCTCCTGGCCTTTCGTGGGCAGCTTTTGAGTACATAACAGTAACGATGTTAATATGCATATATTTAATTCCACTTGTTGAACTTACAGCTATCAGAACTGTGAAATCTGATGATCTTCAGTTTATGATAGAAAAGATATGATAATATAGATACATCTAAAATAAAAATGGAGTTCTAATTGTATCAGAGCCACTCTATTTTTGTGTGGTGCATTAGAGGAGTTTAACAGGATAGTAACTGAACCATTTTGATTTTATTTTCTAAAATTGTTGTATAATTTTTGCTTTTAAGCATAGAATGAGAAACACAGAAAGCATTAAGTAGACATACAAGTAGTACCGCTGCAATAATAATAATAATTTTAGATAAAATCAATATAAATACTTTACCAGTTTAAGTCTGAAGTTATTTCGCAAATAATGTAAGCAAATTTAGATTTACCATATTATTTAGCATATTTTATCTCCTTAATTTTTCCTATGATAAAATCAGAAAATTGTTTCCCAAATCATTCTCCTATCTTGCTACAAATTCTATCTTTAAAGATTGTTAGCTACTTCAGAAAAGCATTTTACTTCATTACTTGCATCTTGATCTAGAATATACTCTTTTAAAAGTTTCCTGTTGCAGTATAATTTATAAAAATAATGGTGTGAACATTAAGGTAGAGCAACTGGTGGCATCTTAAGATCAGTATCAAAGACTCTATCCCAGGTTAAGTGACAGTAATTAACGAGACAGAAGACCTGGAAACAAGTCTGCACAAGAGCCAGGGATGGAGCTGAATCAGCAGCGACTGGGAACCACTGGGGAGGGATATTTAAGGGAATGGTGCTGTGTAAATCACTACACAGCACTGGTTTTGACACGTTAATGCCACCATTTAATATACATAATAATCCTCAACATGGCTGCAGCAAAGACCGAGGTATTTTGCAGTGGCACAACAGCATGGGAGGGAGGAATAATTGTGTAATGCTGATGAAAGTGAAGTAATCAATTTGCAATCATGCTTTCCTGTAAACTCACTTTTAATATTACACTTGGTAAATACAGGCATTATGTCCAAAAAGCATGTGTCTCCTTCTGTAGACATGACTGACAAGCCCTATGAGCAACGCGCTTCCAAAACAAACATGACTCAATACCTTTGGGTCGGTAACTCACACAAATCACACAGAATGTTCTGAGTTGGAAGGGACTGACAGGGATCATCAATTCCAGCTCTCAAGTGAATGGCCCATATGGGAATTGAACCCACGACCTTGGTGTTTTTAGCACAACAGTCTAGAAAAAAAGATGAAGAATGTTTTTTGGTAATGTTCCTAAGGTGCGTCTTAGAGAAGGTAGCAATTCACGTCTTGGAGAAACAAAATCAAAATGGGATTATAAAAAATATGTATGCTGTGTGATAATTGTGCCTTCTTGTAGGATATACACAGTTACTAATCAATTACATTGCAATGCTTAAGCAAATTTGTGTATAAAAAAATGAACACATTCTTGAAATTTACAGTTTTACAGATGAGAGTGTCTTTGGCTCATTGTGTCAGCTGCTTGTGACACAGAGGACGAGAGAAAAACTAAGTATGCGAGTTGCAGAACCAACAAAAATCCCTTTTTGTTTAATTTCACAAAGATGGAATCAGAGACGTGGCGATGTTCACAGCTGGCACAATGTGAAGTGTATTTTTATGTAGACCAGCACAAGGCTCTCAGCAGAAGTTACTACTTAATACAATGGGGGGTCCCCAGATCTAAGTTGACCCCTGCAGGTAGTATTAAACCTCCCAGTAGGAATTCTCTTACCTGCAGTTTGCTAGTTAACCAAGGAAATAATGTCAGTTTACTTAAAATACAAACCATTTAATGCTGAGCTATGGCATTATAGGTTTTGGTGACCTATGGCATAATCAACATTTTTAACTAAAACCATGCAGAGCCCCTATTTCATTTCTTGCTCCAGACCTAGCCAGCAACATTGAATGAGACTGCTAGAATGAGCTGTTTCTTGTCCCATTCCTGAGGTTACACATTTTCTGAGACATTTCTTTATTCTCCTTGTGGGATTGATCTGCATTGCTGAAGTCAATGAATGTGTATGATGACTTGGATGTAGTGCTGAGAAATTACTTCTTTCTCCACTGAAATGACTTGTGAGCAGAATTACAAAAACTGTTTAAAACACACTGTTGAAGCCCAGTTTGAGTAAGAAATCATGGATTGTCTCATAACACTGGAAGCTGTCCACAAGCTTAAGTTTGGTGTGAACTTTGGAAAACAGTTTTAGAGGCTGAAGGATGTGGGGAAATCTTTTAAGCATAAATTATTTTACACAATACATACACAATTTACACATACACAATTAAGTTATTTATCAATATATAATGTTTTATATCTGCATATACACACACACATGCACAGAGCAGACGGCTGTACACTAGAAAATCCAGATCATGATCTCTTATCACACCATGAAAAAAGTGTCAAACATGATCATGTCAGGCAGTAATTTTTCACAGTTGTGGTGCAGTTTGTTAGCAACATTAGGCACCATGGTGTGTACTCCCTCTCCTAGGATAAGCCCACCAGAAAAAACTGCCACGGGGTGAAAGCAAGAGCATCATTCAAACGAGGAAGAGTTTGTGTCTGTGCTCTCGTGCATGCACAATGGCTTTTATTTGCCTGGAGAGAAGAGCTGAAAAATGCATAACCACTCCCCTGATGTGGTGGCTCATGTGAAAACAAGCAACCTAACTGGCAGTAGGGCAGACTTTGTAGCTGTGCTACTGTTATAGCTCATGAAATATTACTGAAAAGAATCATTTCTAGGGGGAAGAAAGGAGACCGCCACTTTTTCCAACCCTCTTTTGACCACTGTAGCTATCAAAATCTTTCTAGAAGTAATCCAAGACATAACAGCATCTAAAGTCTATGCAGATCTCATGTACATGCTGACTCTGAATATCTAGGACTTAACTTTGGAGCATGAGATGCCACCTCATCATCAAGAGGCAGATGAAAACCAGAACGGTTTGAGTGATTGCACATGTCTATAATGGTGGGATCTACACCTCATCATCAAGAGGCAGATGACATCAACTGCGGATGGGCGCTGGTGTCACACAATGCAGAAAATGAGACTGCACCACCCACTGTGATTGAGAGTTGGAGTTCAGGACAAACTGACAATAACAGCCCTTCTCTCTCCCTGACTGACCCTATTCCCCAAAACTCAGGCTCTGAGGTTACATCTTCGTTTCACATGTGCAACTTCTATCCACTTAGTCCAACTGAGAGGCGGCCATGTGCGCTGCACACAGATCTCGCAGCTGCTGAATTGCGCTCTGTCCAGCACTACTCCCTCCTCCGCGACAGCTCAGCTGCCTCACACTAAAATCAGCATCACGCAGGGGCAGAGATGTATGGATTGGGGGCACACACGGAGCTCAGGCGAGGCACAACCTCGCGTACAGAGCTGCTGCTGGAGGCGAGCGCGGGGAACAGCGAGCTGCGGGGCGGCCCGCTCAGGAAGCGTCACCGCACACCGGGCTCACCACACACGGTATCTCGGTGCTCACAAACGCAGCTTCCACGGCATCCCGGTCAAGCTTTGCCTCATCCGGCCGCACACCCGGCCGGGGAAGGGGAGAGAAGGACACCGCCGGCCCGGCTGTGCACATGGAGGGGAGGGGACACAAGCTCCACGCTACAGCGGGATGAAGGAAGGCCCGACAGTCGGCGTCCCGCCCTCTGAAGGGCCCCGCCGGCCCGGGGGACACCGCAGCTTACAGCGCGGCCAGGGG